>CM053560.1:106631207-106650196 GCA_028646485.1 Cryptoprocta ferox | reverse complement strand
CACCCAGTGCTCTTCCCCACAAGTGACCTCCACCAAGACCATCACCCCGCTTTACCTTTTCCCCTTCCCCTTCCCCCCTCAGTTTGTTTTCAGGATTCAAGAGTCTCTCGTGTTTTTTCTCCCTCCCTCTCCCTAACTCTTTTTCCTCCTTCCCCTCCCCATTGTCCTCTATTGGGTTTCTCCTGTTAGACCTATGAGTCAGGCGGAGAAGGAATCTTCCTTTTTAAATCTTTTAATCCATGAGACATTATTTAAACCAGCCTCCAAATCTTTTTGGGAGTTTAAATTAATTCTTTTTAACTTTAAAATAGTTGTAAGTGGTTTGTTTGCTTTATTGATTTTCATGACTCTCTGACAGCCCCAGGCTTGATTGTATTCCAGTTTAGTATATATGGGTTCAGAATAGTAAGGCACTACATAGCATAAGCTGCATGAGGAAATTGTACATTTGTCTGTGTTTACATGCAAATGTATTTTTACATTTATGGAAGTTGGAGCTTTTCCATTATTTTAAGTAATTCCATTTTCTATTATAGTACTACCAAATAATTAGAATTTTATACTCTATAAAATTATAAATTCAATTTTGGGAGATTGTTTTTAAAAAAAATAGGGGACTACCAGCTTTAGGTAATGGATAATTGGCAAGGTGAATGAACTCTTCCACAGGTAACAATGATAAAACCTGGGGAAAATTTGAAAATAGCAAAATGATTTGAAAGCATTGTAAAAAGACCAAAAAAACTCCACTAAAATACCAAAAAGAAGCAGAAACCAGAGAAGGGTTTATTCTTTGAAGTAAGTAAAGTAGTAGATAAGAATTGTGAATCTGTAGGTTTTTACACAAGGTGCTCCCCCATTCCCATAGCCCCAGAGACAGAAAACCACAACCATACTGACTTGAGGTATCAGAGAGCAAAGTTGAGGATTGGGAAAACAACTTGGAATTCAGGAGGAAAATCCTGAAACTGAGAAAGCTGCCAGGGGGCTAAAACTCAAAGTTAGAATATGAATTCTGCCAGCCATCCCTGGCTGACAGCTATGAGTACACAGGGAAGCCTGTCAACAAAGCAGTGCAAACCACATAGGAGACAACCTTTGAAAGACACAACTGCAGTAGATGGATTTGCAAGTTTGCTGCTTTTTTGACAGAGACTTTTGTATCTGTGTGGAGCTCCTGTGGGAGAAAAACGGAATTCTTCCTGCCTTAGTTGGAATCTTATAAGTAGAGGGAAGAGAGAAAGAAGCAGAGGAATATTTGAAGAAATAATGGCTGAAAACTTTTCATATTTGTTAGAAACCTGGCTTAGAGATCCAAGAAAATTAATGACCTCCAAGTAGAATAAATACAAAAGAAAACCATAGTTAGGCACATTGTAGGCAAATTGCTAAATGTCAAAGACAAAGAGAAAATCTTGAAAGCAGTGAAGAGAAAATATGGCATATCAAATACAGGGAATAATGATATGATTAACACCTGACTTACTAAAGCAGTGGAGATGGAAAGATGTTGAAAAATCCTAATTAAAATCTCACCCTGGCCCCAATTAAACCAAAACACAGCTGTCCCCCACCCCTCCCAAACAAAACCCAAATTTCAGGCAAAATTTCTATATTTTTAGTTTGGATCCAGACAAGTTAACTATCTGTTAGAAAAAAAAAAATCAACAGTCTTCAGAAGAACATTAACAGAATTTAGTGTTGCTACACTGTATTATCCACAATGTTAAACTGTCAGCAAAGATATTCTGAATAAATGAACCTTAAATAAACATCTTTTCAGATAAAAAGAATCTGAGAGAATTTGCCACCATAATACGTATTCTATGAGAAATAATAATGGAAGTTCTATAAGCTAAAGAGAAATGGCATGCAGCTTGGGTGCTTGGGTGGCTCAGTTGGTTAAGTGTCTGACTCTTGATTTCCCTCTGGTCATGATCTCACAGTTCATGAGTTTGACACCTGCATTGGACTATGCAGTGCAGGGCCTGCTTGGGATTCTCTCTCTCCCTCCCTCTCTCCCCCTGCCCTGCTTGTGTGTGCAGTGCATGTGTGCTTACTCGCTATCTCTCAAAAATAAATAAATGAACTTTAAAAAATAAAATAAAAGGAAATGGCTCCAGATGGTAACTTGGATGTATAGTAAGCGTTGGTAAACTTTTCTGCAAAGGGCCAGAAAGTAAATATTTTAAGCTCTGTGGGTCTTATGGTCTCTGTTGAAACACCTCAGTTCTACTGTGAAAGGAACTATAGCTAATACATAAATAAATGAACATCGCTATGTTCCAATAAAGCTTTACTATGGACACTGAAATTTAAATTTCATATAATTTTCACATGTCACAAAATTATTTTTCCATTTGTATTATTTCCCTCAACCATTTAAAAATGTAGGGGGCACCTGGGTGCCTCTGTTGGTTAAGCATCTGACTTCATCTCAGATCATGATCTCATGGTTCATGGGTTCAGGCCCCGCATTGGGCTCTGTGCTGACAGCTTGGAGCCTGGAGCCTGCTTGGATTCTCTCTCTCCCTCTCTCTCTGCCCCTTCCCCATTTTGTTTACTCTCTCTCAAAAATAAATAAACAAACTTAAAAAAAAAAAAGATACAGGGTCAGCAGTTGTCAGAGAAGCACTGTAAGCTTCATATACATTACTACTCTCACCTTGCTGACAGTGCCTACCTTAATGTCCCTGACCTCAGGCCCACAAATGTGTGTGGTCCCACAGATGATTGAAAATTTAATCTGACCAAATACAATTAATGGCATTCCACTGTGGAATTCCAAATGAAATTTAAGTCTGATTAAAATGGAATTAAAATAGAAATCAGTAATAGATATCTGAGTAATACATACATATTTTTTAACTAATCTCTACACCCAGTGTGGAGCTTGAACTCACAACCCTGAGATCAAAAGTCACATGCTCTTCTGACTGAGCCAGCCAGGCACCCCTCAAGAAATCCTCAAATGTTTTGAAAATAAACAACGTGTATAAATAACTCATGAGTTAAGGAAAAATTTATAAGGGAAACTTGAAACTATTTTGATCTGAATGAGAATAGAAATAACATAACTTGCATAATGCAACTAAAGAAGTGCCTAGAAGAAAATGATAGCTTTAAGTCCATATTAGAAAAGTCAAGGATTTAAGCTTTTACCTTATGAAACTACAATAAAAAGAGCACATTAGACCCACAATAAGTAGAGAGAAGTGAAGAGCTACAATCCATGAATACAAAGTAGACCAACAGTAGAGAATATCAGTGGAAATCAAAACCTGGTGTTTCTCTTTTTAAAGGGAGAGAGAGACCACACATGTCCATGAGTTGGGGAGAGATGCAGAGAGAGAGAGAGAGAGAGAGAGAGAGAGAATATCTTAAGCAGGCTCCACGCTCAGTGCAGAGCCTGATGTGGGGTTCCGTCCCATGACCCTGGGATCATGACCTGAGCAGAAATCAAGAAATGGATGCTCAACCAACTGAGCCACCCAGGTGCCCCCAAAAGCTGGTTTTTCAAAAAGAGCAATGAAATTGATAAAACTTTAGGTCTGTCCATTAGAACTTTCTATGAAGATGAAAATGTTCTCCAACTACGCTATCTAAAAGCCACATGTGGCTGTTAAGCACCTGAAATTTATTTAAAATTTGAAAACTGAAGTTTTAATTTGATCCAATCAAATCAAATTTGAAAACCACATGTGGCTAGTGGCTTCTGTATTAGTGCAGTTCTAGCCATTCTGATCAAGAAATATGAGAGAAGACACATACTGTTATCTGGAATGAGCAAGTGGACACAGTTATATATGATAGAGACCTCAAAAGATTGAGGAGAGATTATGTCAATAAATTGAACAACTTAGATGAAATGGACAAATTCCTTGAATATCAATCAAAATTGACCCAAGGAAAACTAGAAAATTTGATCACTCCTTATATCTATTAACGATATTGGCTTCATAAGTATAATCCCCCCCCTCCCCCAAAGTGTAGGGCTGGATAGCTTCAATAATAAATTTTATTTAAGAAATGTTTAAGAAAAGAATAATACCAGTTCTCTTCAACTATTTCAGAAAATAGAGGAGCATGTAACCTTCACAAATCTCATCATGAGGCCAGTATTATTACTCTAATACCAAAAGCAGACAAAAACATTAAAATAAAACTATAGACCTCATAATGATAGTTGTAAAAAGGCTTAACGGCATAAGGGCTAACTGAATTCAGCAGTATAATAGAGGATAATACATGAAGCCCCGTGGAATTTAAGTTTGAATGAATGAATGAAAGGAATGAAAGGTTGGTTAGATAATAGAAAATCAGTAAATATAATTCACTATATTTTCCTTCCAAAAAGGGAAAAAGCATATGATATCTCAGTATATGGAGAAAAAGATTTTATTATAATTTTTCAGTCATTTAAACACCTTTAGGAGCCTTGGAATAGCAGGCAACCTCTTCAGTTTTATAAAGAACATGCATGAAAATCCTACAGTGGACTTTATACCTAATGACGAAAGATTGAATACTTCTCTGACATTGAGACAAGGCAAAGATATCTGCTTTTGACATTCATATTTAACACTGTACTAAAAGTCATACACAGTGCTGTAAGGCAAGAAAAAGAAATAAAAAGTGCATAGCTTGAAAAGGAAGATGTAAACAATATATGATCCTCATTATATAGAAAGTGCTAAAGAGTTTAAAATATGCTCTTTGATCTAGAAAGTAGATTTAACAGTCTCACAGGATACCAGGTAAATTTACAAAATTATATTATACTATTTTAGCCATGAATATGTGGAAAATGAAATTTATGAATTTCATGTATACATCTTTGGCAGCCATCCTCCTAGATATTCTCGTTATCCCCATATTCTTGTGTTTACAACCTTGTATAGTCTCTTGCATTTTACCTGGCTTGGTCTGTGTGACTTATAGGATATGGCAGGAGTGATAGTATGTCAATTCTGAAATTGTTATGAAAGACTGCAGTTTCCATCTTAGATAATTTCTCATTTGGTAGCTCTATCTCAGATCACTGTCTCTAGGAGAAAGAAGCAAGCTGTCATTTAGGAGTAGTTCTGTTGAGAATCCCACTGAAGCCACTAGTCAACAGTTAATGAGAAACTGATCTTTACTACTAACTACGTGAGTGAACTTGGAAGCGAATCCTTAAGTTACATTCCAGTCTTTTTTTTTTTTTTTTTTTTTTAATTCAAGTTAGGTAACATACAGTATAGTATTGGTTTCAGGAGTAAAACCCAGTGATTCATCACTAACGTATAAAACCAGGTGCTTATCCCAACAAGTGTCCTCCTTAATGCCCATCACCATTTACCCCATAGCCCACCTACCTCCCCTCTAGCAACCCCCAGTTTGTTCTCTGTATTTAAGAAGCTCTTATGGTTTGCCTCCCTCTCTGTCTTTATCTGACTTTTCCTTCCCTACCCTTATATTCATCTGTTGTTTCTTAAATTCCACATGTGAGGGATATTCTATTTGTCTTTCTCTGACTTATTTCACTTAGCATAATACACTCTTGTTCCATCCACCTTGTTCCAAATGGCAAAATTTCATTCTTTTTGTCACCGAGTAGAATTCCGTTGTATATTTATACCACATCTTTATCCATTCATTAGTCGATAGACATTTGGTCTCTTTCCATAATTTGGCTATTATTGATAGCACTGCTATAAACATTGGGGGTACATGTGCCCCTTCGAATCAGCATTTTTTAATATTTTGGATAGATACCTATAGTAGTGTAATTGCTGGGTTGTAGAGGATTTCTATTTTTAACTTTTTGAGAAACCTCCATACTGTTTTCTAGAGTGGCTGCACCAGTTTACATTCCCACCAACAGTGTAAAAGGGTTCCCCTTTCTCTGCATCCTTGACAATATCTATTGTTGCCTGAATTGCTAATTTTAGTTATTCTGACAGGTGTGATATGGTATCTCATTGTGATTTTGATTTGTATTTCCCTGATGATGAGTGATGTTGAGCATTTTTTCATGTGTCAGCCATCTGATGTCTTCATGGATAAGTGTCTAATTATGTCTTCTGCCCATTCTGTAACTGGCTTATTTGTTTTTTGGGTGTTGAGTTTGATAAGTTCTTTATAGATTTTGGAAAGTAACCCTTTATCAGATATGTCATTTGCAAATATCTTCTCCCATTCTTGCCTTTTAGTTTTGTCGGTTGTTTCCTTTGCTGTGCCGAAGCTTTTTATGTTGATGAAATCCCTGTAGTCCATTTTTGCTTTTGGTTCCTTGCCTACTGAGACATGTCTAGTAAGAAGTTACTGCACCCAAGGTCAAAGAGGTTGTTGCCTGTTTTCTCCTCTAGGATTTTGATGGTTTCCTGTTTCACATTGAGGTCTTTTATCCATTTTGAATTTATTTTTGTGTGTGATATAAGAAAGTGGTCCAGTTTCATTCTTCTACATGTCATTTTCCAGTTTTCCCAGCACCATCTGCTGAAGAGACTTTTTTTCCATTGGAAATCTTTCCTGCTATGTCAAAGATTAATTGGCCATACATTTGTGGGTGCATTTCTGGGTTCTCTATTCTGTTCCATTGATCTGTATGTCTGTTTTTCTGCCAGTACTGTACTGTCTTGATTATTGCAGCTTTGTAATACATCCTGAAGTCTGGGAATGTGATACCTCCAGCTTCGGTTTTCTGTTTCTTTTCTTTCTTTTCTTTTTAAAATATAGTTTCTTGTCAAGTTGGTTTCCATATAATACCCAGTGCTCATCCCAACAAGTGCCCTCCTCCATGCCCATCACCCATTTCCCCCTCTCTCTTACCCCTGCATCAATCCTCAGTTTGTTCTCAGTATTTAAGAGTCTCTTATGGTTTGCCTCCTTCCCTCTCCTTAATTAACTATTTTTCCCCTCCCCCTCCTCCATGGTCCTCTGTTAAGTTTCTCCTGATCCACATATGAGTGAAAACATATGGTATCTGTCTTTCTCTGCCTGACTTATTTCACTTAGCATAACACCCTCGAGTTCCACCCACATTGCTACAAATGGCCAGATTTCATTCTTTCTCATTGCCATGGCTATTCGGGGTCTTTTGTGGTTCCATACAAATTTTAGAATTGTTTGTTAATTTAGCTCTTTGAAGAATGCTGGTGCTATTTAGACAGAGATTGCATTGAGTGTGTACATTGTTTTGGGTAGTATTGACATTTTAACAATATTTGTTCTTCCATTCCATGAGCATGGAATGTTTTCCCATTTCTTTGTGTCTTCTTTTTATTTCATAAGTTTTTAGTATGATGAGTTTATTTCATAAGCTTTCTATAATTTACAGTGTACAGATCTTTTACCTCTTTGGTTAGGTTTATTCCTAGGTGTCATGATTTTTCTGCATCTATTGAAAGAATCATATGTTTTTTTTCCAATGTGATGTATCACACTGATTGATTTGCAATATTGAACCAGCCCTGCAGTCCAGGAATAAATCCCACTTGATAATCGTGGATAATTCTTTTTGTTTTGTAATTTTTTTTTAAGTTTATTGATTTTTGAGAAACGGAGACATAGCACGAGGGGTGAGGGAGGGGCAGAGAGAGAGGGAAACACAGAATCTGAAGCAGGCTCCAGGCTCTGAGCTAGCGGTCAGCACAGAGCCCAATGCGGGGCTCAAACCCATGAACCACAAGTCATGACTTGAGCCGAAGTTGGATGCTTAACTGACTGAGCCACCCAGGCACCCCAGTGAATAATTCTTTTAATGTACTGTTGAATTAGATTTGCTAGTATCTTCTTGAGAAATTTTACATCCAGTTTCACGAGGGATGCTGGTCTGTAATTCTTCGTGAGGCCTTTGTCTGGTTTTGGAGCCAAAGTAATGCTGGCTTCATAGAATGAGTTTGGAAGCTTTCCTTCCATTTCTATTTTTTGGAACAGTTTGAGAAGAAACGGTATTAACTCTTCTTTAAATGGCTGGTAGAATTCCCCTGGGAAGCCATCTGGCCCAGGACTCTTATTTGTTGGGAAATTTTTGGTTACTGATTCAATTTTTTTGCTGTTATGGTCCTTTAACATTTTCTGTGTCCTCCTGTTTGAGTTTTGGTAATGTGCGAGTGTCTAGAAATTGTCCAGATTGTCCAGTTTGTTGGTGTACAATTTTCATCGTATTCTCTAATAATTGTATTTCTGTCGTGTTGGTTCTGATCTCTCCTCTTTCATTCGTGATTTTATCTATTTGGGCCCTCTCTCTTTTTGAGAAGTCTGGCTAGGGGTTTATTCATTTTGTTTATTTTATTAAAAAGACAGCTTTTAATTTCATTGGTATTTCTATACTATATATTTTTGTTTCTATATCATTATTTCTGCTCTAATCTTTATTATTTCCTTCTGCTGTTTTGGGCTTTATTTGCTGCTCCTTTTCTACCTCCTTTAGGTGTAAGATTAGGTTGTGTATTTGGGGCCTCTCTCGCTTCTGAGATAGGCCTGAATTGCAATATACTTTCTTCTGACTGCCTTTGCTGTATCCCAAAGGGTTTGGACTGTTGTGTTTTCATTTTCATTGGCTTCCATGTATTTATTTTTTAAATTTCTTCTATAATTCCCTGGTTAACCCATTCATTCTTTAATAGCATGTTATTTAACCTCCATGTATTTGAGGGTCTTCCAAATTTATTCTAGTGGTTGTTTTCAAGTTTTATAGTGTTGTGATCTGAAAATATGCATAGTATTATATTGATCTTTTTGTACCTGTTGAGGGCTGATTTGTGACCCAGTATGTGATCTGTTCTGGAGAATGTTCCATGTGCACTTGAGGAGAATGTGGATTTTGCTGCTTTAGATGAAATGTTGTAAATATATCTGTTAAATCCATTTGTTGCAGTGTGTCATTCAAAGCCATTGTTTCCTTGTTAATTTTCTGCTTAGATGATCTGTCCATTACTGTAAGTGAGGTATTAAAGTCTCCTACTATATGGTATTATTATCAGTAAGTTTGTTTATGTTTGTGATTAACTGATTTATGTATTTGGGTGCTTTCACATTGGGGGCATAAATATTTATAATTGTTAGATTTTTTTTAAGTTTATTTATTTATTTTGAGAGAGACAGAGTGCAAGTAGGGGAGGGCAGAGAGAGATGGGGACAGAAGATCTGAAGCAGGCTCTTTGCTGACAGCAGAGAGCCCGATGTAGGATTCACACTAATGAATTGTGAGATTATGTCCTGAGCCAAAGTCGGATGCTTAACTTGCTGAACCATTCAGGCATCCCAGTTGTTAGATCTCCTTGATGAATAGACCTCTTAATTATGATATAATGCCCTTCTTCATCTCTTGTTACAGTCCTTGTTTTAAAATCTAGTTTGTCTGATATAAATATGGTTGCTCCAACTTGATAGATGGTTCTCCATCCCCTTATTTTCAATCTGCACATGTCCTTAGGTGTAATACGTCCTTAGGTGTAATACTCTTGTAGTCAGTATATGGATGGATCTTGTTTTTTTTAATCTGTTCTGCTTCCCTGTGTCTTTTGATTGGAGCATTTAGTCCATTTACAGTAAGAGTGATTATTGACAGATATAAATTTAGTGCCATTGTATTACCTATAGAGTTGGTGTTTCTGGTGATGTTCTCTGGTCCATTGTAGTCTTTGCTGCTCTCTCTTTTTTCTCTCTTAGAATTTCTTGCAGGGCTTTTTTTGTGGTCACAAACTCCTTTAGTTTTTATTTGTCTGGGAAAACCTTTTTCTGTCCTATTCTGAATGACAGCACTGCGGGATAAAGGATTCTTGCTGCATGTTTTTTCCTATTCAGCACATTGAATTTTTCCTGCCAGTCCTCTTCTGGCCTGCATAGTTTGAGTGGACAGGTCTGCTACTAACCCTATGTGTCTACCCATGTAGGTTAAGGACTGTGTATCCCTAACTGCTTTCAGAATTCTGTCATTATCCTTGTATTTTGCAAGTTTCACCATGATATGTTGTGGTGTTGACTTGCTTTTATTGATTTTGAAGGGAGTTCTCTGTGCCTCTTGGACTTGGATGCATGATTTCTTCTCCAGATTAGGAAAGTTCTCAGCTATAATTTGTTCAAATCTATCTACTGCCTTTTTATTTTATCACTACTCTTCTTCTAGGACCCCTGTGATACAGATATTTGTTTTGTTTTATGGAATCACTTAGTACTCTCTCTCCTCATAATCTAGTAACATCCTTTCCTTCTTTTTTTTCAGTTTCTTTATTTTCCATAATTTTATTTTCTGTTTCACCTATTCTCTCCTCTGCTTCTTCAGTCCTCACTGTCGCTATATCTAGTTTGTTTTGCATCTCAGGTATAGCATTTTTAAATTCATCCTGGCTAGTTGTTAGGTCTTTGATCTCTGTAGCAGGGTTTTCTCTGGTGTCTTCTATGCTTTTTTCAAGGGCAGCTAGTAGTCTTATAACTGTTCTTCTAAATTCTTGTTCAGATATATTGTTTATATCTGTTTTGAGCGTGTCCCTGGCTATGATTTCTTCTTGAACTTTCTTTTGGGGAAATTCCTCCATCTTGTCATTTTGGCTAAGTTTCTGTGTTTTATTTTTTTTTAATTATTTTTTATTGTTTTTTTATTATTTATTTTTGAGAGAGAGACAGCATAAGCAGGGGAGGGTCAGAGAGAGAGGGAGACACAGAATCCAAAGACAGGCTCCAGGCTCTGAGCTAGCTGTCAGCACAGAGCCCGACGTGGGGCTCGAACCCACCAACTGTGAGATCATGATCTGAGCCAAAGTCGGATGCTTAACTGACTGAGCCACCCAGGTGCCCCTAAGTTTCTGTGTTTTAAAAGCTTGTTTTGTTTCTTGCACTTAAGAGGACTACTGTATTAAAAAGGAGTCCATACATTGTTAGGGCCTGAGGGGTGCCTGGGTGGCTCAGTTGGTTAAGCATCTGACTTCAGTTAAAGTCATGATCTCATGGTTTGTGGGTTTGAGCTCCGCATCGGGCTCTGTGCTGATAGCTCAGAGCCTGGAACCTTCTTCAGATTCTGTATCTCCCTCTATCTTTGCCCCTTCCCTGCTTCACACGCTGTCTCTCTCAAAAAAATAAACAAACATTAAAAAAAATTTTAACATTGTTTAGGGCCTGGCACTGCAGGAAGTGTTTCTGGTGTATGCTGTGTTCACTCTGTTGTTGTGTTTTGGCTGCTTTTTCCCACTAGTCAGTCCTCTGCAGAGCTCCTCCTTGCTTGCAGTGGTGGAGTGTTTGGACCTGTAACTATGTATGCTTTGATTTGTTTGTTGAAGTAATCCTGGAAAAAAAGGAGGGGGGAGTGCTGATCTTAGAAAAAGAGAAAAAAGAAAAGGAAGAGAAAAAAAACCAAACAATAAAAAAACTATCCTGCTGATTCTAAGGAAAAACAAAGGGGGTAAAAAAGAGAAGAAAAAAAGCAGAAGAGGGAAAAGAAGAAACAAGAAAGAAATAAAAAAGCCTGATTAAAAAAAAAAGATGAAAGGAAATGACAAAAAATAAATCAGAAACCATGAGCCTGATTCCAAAAGAAGTAAAGAAGAACCTGTTAAAAAGGAAAGAAAAAGAAGCATTTTATTTATGTCTTGGTGCCTGGGGGGTGGTGGCTGTGCTTGTCTGGAGGAGAGGCCTGCTGTGTTGTCTCAGTGTCAGTCTTGTTTCAGTAAATAAAGCAGTTGCCAGGCACTGAGGAGTAGGGTTTGGTGTAAGTGGGTCTTGCCTCCTGGGCGCCTTTATGTTGCTCTCTGAAGTCTCTCCTGTTGGTGTTGGGGAAAAATGGCACCACCCCAATCTCTCATCCTCCAACTGGGAATCTCAGCCCCATTGTTCAGGCAGTCCTCAAGGATTAGTCAGGGAAGCCAGCTCATCCTGCGCCAAAACTCTCTTGCATTTTTTCTTTGGTGCACAGCTTGGATTCAAAACCCAAAGTCTTAAAGAGCCTGGCACTTGGAACACGGCTGGGATTCAAAACCCAAATTGTTAAAGGCCTGGCATGGTACAGATCCTCTCTCCTCCTCTGGAGTAGAGCCTCCTTACCCTGATAATGAAAGGCCTCTGGCTGGCACTTGCAGGTCTTTTGTCCTTAGGGAGGCAATAAAACCTCTTTCAAAAGTACTCCAGGAAGGGGAATGTTCTTTCCAAGTGCTCCCCAGAGATCACTACACCATGCTAAGGACTCCGAGGCCAGCTCCCTCCTCCCCAGGAGTGTGCCCCATGGCTCTATTCTGGAGAAAGTCATGCACTTCGAAAACCTCAGGGTTTTAGCTCCAAAAGATCCATGCACTTCGCATCTGCCAAGCTGTCTCCCTCCAACTGTGGAGATCCTTCTGCCTCTCTGCAGATATATTTCCTGGGTGTTCCAAGTACTCTGATTTCAATACAGGTGTGTTTGAGGGATAAGCAATACCCAGGCTTCCTGCGCTTCTCTGCCATCTTAACTCCTCCCCAGTTCCATTCCAGTCTTGAGATGACCACAGCCTTGGCCAACAGGTTGAATACAACCTCATGAGAAACCCTGTCAGAACTTCCCAGCTAAGCAGCTCTTGAAACCTGTCTCTCTAGAAACTCTGTGATTATGATAACCATTATTTTAAAGTGCTAGGGTTTTAAGTGTTTTTATATGCAATGGGTAATAAAATACCAAATCATGAAATACATAGGGATAACTTTAATGAAATACATGTTAGACGTGTATACAACCAAGAGAAATTGAAAAATACCTAAATAAATGAAGGGAGATACATGTTTTTCCTTTTCTTCTTCATTTTCTTTTTATTTATATATATTTTTTGAGATACATGTGTTTCTGTTGTTGAGATGTCAGTTCTTCCCCAGCTGGATCAATAGTTTGAATACATTTCCAGTAAATATTACAGCAGACTTTTGGGTAGAAATTCACAACCTGATAACTAAGATTTATATAGAAATATAAAATACCTAGGAAGACAAAACAATTTTGAAAATTGAGCAGTAAAGTTGGAGAACTTATACTATATGATTTCAAGACTAAAATAATCAGGACATTGTTCTCTTATTTTAAAGATCAAGAGATTACTAGAACCAACTAAAAATCCAGGAAAAGATCTACACATAGACGTCAGTTGATTTTCCACAAAGATGCTGAGATAATCCCAGGGGGGTTGAGTACAGTCTTTCAAATAAATGACATTGGTACAACTGGGTATCTGTATGTAACAAGAGGACTTCGACTTTTACCTTATATTATACATAAGATTGAACTCAAAGTGGGTCATACATCTTTTAATGAAGAGGAAAACTATTAAGGAAGTCCTGAGAGAAAATCTTTGCAATCATGGGACAGGCCAAGATTTCTTAGATGGGACATAAGAACATGAACTATTTAAAAAAAGGGAGGGGGGGGATAAAATGGAGTTCACAAAAGCTGAAAATTTCTACTTTGAAAACAATCTAAGAAAACTAAAAGCATACCACACCCTGGGAAACAATATTTGTATAATAATTTATAATACTGATAACTGATAATGGATTTGAAAACAAGATTTTCAAAATCCCTGTAGTTAATAGGATCAACAGTTCAGTTAAAAATAGCCTAAAGATTTGAACATGTGCTTTAAAAAAAGAATATCTATGAATGATCCTTAGGCTAATTAAAGATTATAGGTTTTATTAGTCATTAGGGAAATGCAAATTATAATCACAGTGAGGTCATACTCACACCCTGTATCATGGTTAAACTTTAAGAAGTTGATAGTACTAACTGATGATGAAGATGTAGAGCAATTGGAGTACTTATATACTCTACTGCAATGTAAAATAGTATAATTATTTTGGGAAACAGTTTTGAATAAAGGTATGCATATACTTCCCATATGTTCCATTAATACTGATCCCTGATATTTACATGAGAGAAATGAAAATATATGTTCATGGAAATACTTTCATAGATCAGTTATTAAAATATTATGCTGAATTAATCCTTACACAAAAGAGGACATACTGTGTTATGTTCCATTTACATCAAATTCTAGAATATTTATATGGATATATGGATAGCAGATTAGTGGTTGTCTTGATCCAGTAGGGCATGTAGGGGTTGTCCAAGAAAGGGTATGAGAGAACTTTTGGATGATGCAGATATTCTGTATCTTCTTTTGGTGGTGGTTTTATCTAAACTTACGCAATCATATACTTAAAATGCATGGATTCTAGATGTAAATTTTACCACAATAAAAATGATATGTCATGAAGCCTGACAAAAGTCACAAATATATAGAAAAGACTATTTTGCATGGAATTAAGAATATAAAAAATTAAAAAGTGGTATATGATCAGAATTCCTGTTTGAAAATGATGGGAACATGCAGGAAGTGCTAGAGTATTATTTTGATGAAGCTTTCAGGGAGTCAGGAAGCTGTCTTTCCCTTGAATTGGTAGAATATGGATATTTATCAAAGTTAGTAAATCAGTATGGGTAAATAAACATGAATTTGTGCCTTATAGGCAACTACAATAATAATAAAAATAGAAACAACTATCTTTTAAAGTAGCTTAAGAAACCTTTAACAAATGAAAACTAAGAAAGGAAAAAAATGAGTTTAAGAGTGAAATAAGTAAAAATGAAATAAAATACAAGAAACAAGTACTATTTATAATTAATAAAAATAGGTGAACCTCATCAGTTAAATTCTCAAAATGAATTTTTCAGAAGTTCAGTTAAATAATATCTACAAGATTCTTAAAATGATGAACATAGGGTGGACAAAGATATACCAGACAAAGATGAACAATTGCAATAAATAAAGTTAGGTAGTCATCTGAACAGATCTACACTGATAGAACTTATAAAAAGATTTAGTTGAGAAAGACAAAACCTGACCTCAGGTTTTAAGATCTGATAAAGAAATGTTAAATACGTGCATAAATCTAAATAAGCAATTACTTTGTAAAACTGAGTAGTAAAGCTTAATTTCTTGATTAATGGGAAGAAACCAGGGTGAAAATAAGTACTGGGTAACATCTGAGATGGGAAGGGGATAGCTAGAATCAAAGCTTTCAAAAATTCTTATACTCTTTAAGGGGCACTGGGTGGCTCAGTCAGTTGAACGTCAGACTTCAACTCAAGTTATGATCTCAAGGTTTGTGAGTTGGAGCCCCACATCTGACTCCCTGCTATAAGTGTGTCAGTGCAGAGCCTACTTTGGAGGCTCTATCCCCTTCTCTCTGCCCCTCTCTCACTTGCACTTTCTCAAAAATAAGTTAAATATTAAAAAAAAGTTTGTACTCTTTAGAAAAAAGGAAGAAAGGATTTAGTTTAGACTTCATGGCTATGTTAAAAATTCAAGGATAATCAAAGAAGAGAGTATGTATAACTTCCAAAACAAAAGAAATCAGAATATAAAGAAAATAATTCAGTAGAAGTCTAGATAAAAGCATATAATAATTAGGGAGTAAAAGGCATAAAATAAGTCAGAAAAACTAGAAATGACAGTAATATTATGTTGGACCAAACTAAACAGTTAAGAAAAAGATTATGCAGTTAAGGAAAAGAAAACTTGGGGTGCTTGGGTGGCTTATTCGGTTAAGCATTCGACTTTGGCTCAGGTTGTGATCTCAGAGTTAGTGAGTTTGAGCCCCACATCTGCTGTCAGCATAGAGCCTGCTTTGGATCCTGTGTCTGTCTGTCTCAAAAATAAACATTTAAAAAGAAAAAAACTTAACTGTAACATGTTTATACAAGAAAAACCTAAAATGTGAACACAAAAGGATTCAAAATGAAAACACTTGGAATAAAGTTGTATCAGAAAATTTGTTCTTGCTCTCTTGTACATTTTCCCATCACCTTTAGGCAACTCATACTAAGATTTCTGTTTCTATTTAAAAAAAAAAAGATTTCCGTTACTATAAATTAGTTTTGCTTTTCTAAAAATTTATAGAAATAGAATAATTGTATTCTTTTGTGTTCTGATTCTGTTACACAACATAATGTTAAACATTCATCTGTGTTGTTTCATATATAAGTAATTTATTGTTGGGTTATTATATAGGTATAAACAATTGTATATACAGCTTTATGTTTATCATTTGTTTCTTGATGAATATTAGGGATATAATACTATTTTGAACTATTGTGAGGAGCCCTGCTGTAAACATTCAAGTCATTTTGTGTACATATGTTTTCATTCCTCAGAATGAAACTTACGGGTTGTTATTGTGTCATAAAGTAGACATGTTTAATGTCATTAAGAATGATCAATCTTTTGGCACTTTAAAGATACTTCATTTTCAGGGCTCCTGGGGGGCTCAGTCAGTTAAGTGTCTGACATTGGCTCAGGTCATGATCTCACGGTTTGTGGGTTTGAGCCCCCCTTTGGACTCTGTGCTGACAGCTCTGTCTGCTTCAGATTCTGTCTCCTTCTCTCTCTGCCCCTCCCCTGTTCACGCTCTCTCTCTCTTTCAAAAAATAAATAAACATTAAAAAAAAGATACTTCATTTTCGCCTTGTCATACATTATTTGTGATGATCAATTCAGATGTCATTCTATTATCATTCTTTGATATCTAATGTATCTTTTTTCCTCTGGCTGCTTGACATTTTCTCTTTGTTTTTTGGTTTTCAGTAATTTGTGATGTTCCTAGATATTATTTATATTTATATTTATCCTGTTTGGGATTTACTGTACTTTTTGGACATGTTCTTTAATTGTTTTTCATCAAATTTAGGAAATTTTTGGCTAATACTGTCTTAAAATTTTTTTCTGCTACAGTTTCTTTTCTTTCTGGATGTCAGTTACAGGTTTTTACAATATTTGATACTGTCTCAGATTCCCTGTACTCTGTTCATTTTTCTTTTTTCTTCTTTAATTCTTCAGGTTGGATAATTTTTATCAATTTCAAGTTCATTGTCTTGTTTTAAAGTCTTCTCTTAAACCCATAGAATGAATTTTTTATTTCAGTTTTTAGTTCCAGACTATCCATTTGGTTCCTTTTTACAGTTCCCAGTTGTCCCTTGAGATTTGCTGTCTATTAACTCATGAGACAATCTTCAATTTTAAGTTACTGAATATTATGATAGCTATTATAATGTTTTTTTTGTGCTAATCCTAATAAGTAGGCGATAATGGAACCTGAAGCTGTTGGGATGGGATCAGGAGAGAGGTACACAGGCCTTCATTTTCTGATCTGAGTGATCAGTTGCCAGTGTTCAGAGTATTATTCCTTTTAATGTTAAACTATTTAGTAATTAATGTTGAAAAATCATCATATAGAGGGAAATAATACCACCCTCAAAGAAACGCCCTACTGTGTTTACAGGGAACGTACTCCAAGAAAGAGAAGAAAATTTCTTGTGAGTACTTTATAGTTTAGAAGAATTTGATAACATGAATCCAATAAAGCAGTAGCACAAATTTAAGAGTATAAAATATCAGAATGATACTGAAAATAGGTATTGAAATACTAAAGCACACAGAGGCATAAAGCTAAATCTAAATGAGTTCAAAAAATAGTGGAAAATAGCTGAAAATTGAATTACTGATACTGAAGAAAGTTCTGAGATTATTATGTTTCAATACACAAAAGAAAATAATACATATGGAGGATAGAAAAGGAGAATTTGTCATAGGGATAATTGGTGCGTATTACTAAACAACTGATTGAATAAAACAAAAACAGTGAATTCAAATATATAAGAAAATAAAGTCATTCAAAGTTCTAATTGAATTTGTTGATTTCAGGATATATATCCAGTAGTAGTTTATTGGAAATTCTCTTGGGGATTTTCTTAGGAGTAGAATTGCTGGGTCATATGGTAATCTTATGCTTATTTTTTTGATGAACTGCTAGAGTGAGTGTTTTCCAAGCTGACTGTATCGAAATGAAATTTCAACAGTGTATAAAAGGTTCCAATTTTTTATGTCCTTGGGGGCACTTACTGTCTGTCTTTTTGATTATAGTCATCCTGCTGGGTGTAAAGTGGTATCTCATTGTAGTTTTGATTTTCATTTCTCTGATTACTAATGATGTTCAGCATCATTTCATGTACTTATTAGCCATTTGCATGTCTTCTTTGGAAAAAAATACTTTTTTCATATACTTTGTCCATTTTTAAACTGAGTTGTCTTTTGATTGTTCTAAGAGTTCTTTTTATTTTCTGGATTAAAGTTCCTTACCAGTTACTTGATTTGCAGACATTTTCTACCATTCTGTGGGTTGTCTTTTTACTTTCTTGATATGATATCCTTTGAAGCATAATAGTTTTACATTTTGACGACGTCCAGTTTATCCATTTTTTTTCTTTTGTTGCTTATGCTTTTGGTGACATATCTAAGTAATGTTATTGCCTAGTTCAGTGTCAGAAAGATTTACTTCTAAATTTTCTTTCAAGAGTTTTGTAATTTCAGGACTTATATTTTGGTGTTTGGTCCCAACTTTATTCTTTTGCATGAGGATATCTGGTTTTCCCAGAACCATTTATTGAAAAGATTATTCTTTTCCCATCGAATTATCTTGACACCTTTGTCAAAATTGAATAGATCATAAATGTAAAGGTCTGATCTGTATTTTAAGTTCATTTCTCATTGATTTATTTGTCTTTCTTTATGTTAGTATCATGATGTCTCATTTACTCTGTCTTTGTAGTAAGTTTTGAGTTCAAGAAGTGTGAGTCCTCCAACCATGTTCTTCTTTATCAGCATTGTTCTGGTATTATGGGATCTTTGCATTTCCATATTAATTTTAGGGTCAGTTTATTAATTTCTCACAAAAAAAAGCTACTGGAATTTTAATAGAGATTTCATCAATTTGCAGATAAATTTAGGGAACATTGCTTTCTTAGCAGTATTAAGTTTTCCAACCCTTGAGTATGAATGGAATTCCATTTACTTAGGTTTTCTTTTAATGTTCTTTTCATTTTTTATAGTTTTCAGTGTAAACACTTTATACTTTTTAAAGTTTATTCTTGGGGGGGCCTCGGTGGCTCAGTCGGTTAAGCATCCGACTTCGTCCTGGGTCATGATCTCACAGTT
>CM053560.1:106406419-106630707 GCA_028646485.1 Cryptoprocta ferox | reverse complement strand
ATCTCTCAATTTTTATTTATTTGGGAACACCTTTATCTCTCCTTCTATTTTGAATGACAGGCTCGCTGGATAAAGGATTCTTGGCTGCGTATTTTTTCTGTTCATCACATTGAAGATTTCCTGCCATTCCTTTCTGGCCTGCCAAATTTTGTTAGAAAGGTCTGTAACCACTCTGATAGGTTTCCCTTTGTATGTTAAGGTCCTTTTATCCCTAGCTGCTTTCAGAATTCTCTCTTTATCTTTATATTTTGCCAGTTTCACTATGATATGTCGTGCCAAAGGTCGATTCAAGTTACGTCTTAAGGGGGTTCTTTGCACCTCTTGGATTTCAATGTCTATTTCGTTCCCCATATTCAGGAAGTTCTCAGCTATAATTTGATCCAGCACCCCTTCAGGACTTTTTTCTCTTCCTTCATCTTCAGGAATTCCTATGATACGGATATTGTTCCATTTGATTGTATCATTCAGGTCTCGAATTCTCTTTTCGTGCTCCTGTATCAATTTTTCTCTCTTTTTCTCAGCTTCCTCTTTTGCTATAACTGTGTCTTCTAATTCACTATTCTTCTCTCTGCCTCTTCAATCCGTGTAGTGACCGCCTCCATTTTATTATGCACCTCATTTATAGCCTTTTTTAACTTGTTACAGCTATTTGAAGGTCCCTAGTCTGTGTATCAATAGCTTTTTTGATGCTTTTTTCAAGTCCAGCAATTAATTTAATGACAGTTGTTCTAAATTCTTGTTCAGTTATGTTGCTTAAATCTGTTTTGAGCAGTTCTGTGGCTGTGACTTCTTCCTGGAGTTTCTTTAGAGGAGAGTTCTTCCGTTTTGTCATTTTGGCTAGCTCTCTGTCTCTTGTCAGTTTTAAAAGCTCGTTATGCACTGTGTACCTGTTAGTATTGCTCTATTAACGGAGGCTCATTGACTGTCCAGGGCCTGTCATTTCAGAAAGTGTTCTTTTAATGGTGTCTCTCGGTTTCTCTTGTTGTGCCTTTGATTATTTTACTTCCCTAATCAGTGATATTTGGGACTCTCCACCATGTGTACTTTGGCTTGTTTTTTGAGATAGCACTGAAAAGGAAAACAGACTGACACACAGGGAACAAAAGCATGCAAATGCACAGACAAATCAAACAAATAAGGAAACCAAAAGGGGAAAAGAAGTAAGGAAAAGGAAGGAAAGGAAAGAAAAGGAAGGAAAGGAAAGGAAAGAAAAAAAAATGAAAAGAAAAAAGAAAAAGAAAACAAGGGCGGGGACAGAAACAGTAAAAGACTATGGACAGTCTAAAAGTGTATAACCAGCCGGGAGGAGAGATAAGAATGAGATAAGGGAAATAATCTGGATGGCTCGAGAAAGAAAGGAGAAGAAAAGAAAAAAGGAAAAAGAAAAAAAAGGCCGCTTTCCCATGCAGATGGGCGTGGTTTGGCGTAGGTAGGTCAGGTCTCGGGGGCTGCTCTCCGAGGCCCTGTCTTGGTGGTTGTGAGGAGAAGAATGGCGGTGCTTCAAGCTCTGCTCGAACCAAGTGTTGCAAGCTGCTCTTCTGAGTCCGATCTCCCTGTGCCACGGGTGAGCCAAATTGTATTTTCCGAGCTCTGCCTTGCTTCCAAATCCTAGTCCATGCAGTTCAGTACTACCACCGGAGATGGGATGCGCTCCCACTGGCGGCCGGCCTCCCAGCCGGGATCGCGCAGGTGGCGGACCAGGCCGTCTTTCCCTGTGCTGCCTGGTATGGGCACCCCTGCTGGGATTGCGCAGGGGTAGGGGGCTGTCTTTCCCGGTGCCACTTGGTGCCACTTGGAATGTGCGCCGCTGCTGCCGCTCCCAAGGAAGAAGTCGCCAGCTAGGTGGAACGGATTTCTCTCCCCGCGCCCAAAGGTTATATATGGGGTGACAATATCTCTCTCTGTCCTGGGGCGAGTTTTTTTTATCTCTTCTTTAGAGACAGTTCTGTGAGCATTTTCAGTCTCTCTTTCTCTTCCTCTTGTTTTTCTGGGGCACAGCGCCCTCTCCCTGTGTTGGGTTGGGGCTCCCACCCCCTGCACCTCCTGGGCCCTGCCCGTCCTCCAGTTTCCCAGTTCACAATCTCACTCAGGCATCTTTGAGATTGTCTTCTTTCTGGAGTCTGTTTCTTCTCTTCCCCCACTTGTAGATCAGAGTATTGTCCCTTCAGTCCTTCTCAGTTCATTAGATGCGGGTGGGCGAAGATTACAGAGCTCCCTACTTCTCTGCCATCTTTCCCAGCCCCCTACAACTGATTTTTAAATATTGATCTTATATCTTATAATTGTTCTGAACTCTTTAATTCATCCTAATAGTTGTTTGTGTGTTACTTAGGATTTTCTACATACAAGATTGTTATCTTGAATAGCTACTTTTTCTTCCTTTCCATTGTATTTTACCTATATTAAAGGTATGTTGAAAATTCAAGTCCTTATGTGTATATAGCTTCAGTGTTTATCATATAATTTAATGTAGATTATAACTTTAAAAATATTGGTAAAGGAAGTAATATACTGTTTTTGATTCTCAGTGTCTATACATAAGATTAATTGATCTCTGAACTTTATGTTCCATGTCAGCAATATATTTACTGCTGAAAAATGATGCAAATGAATCATTAGGAATTTTTTGAATATTAAATAAATGAGCATATACATTTCTAGACCTTCAGCCCAGTTACCCTGATTTTCTGATAATTCTAAATGAGAGAAGAAATAAAAAGATTTATTATTTAATTCCCTAATTGGTTTCATTGTTGATTAAGGTTTGATTTGTAAGTAACAGTCATGTGCCTTGGTTCATATTCTTATTTTGATATTTCTGACATGTTTAGCAAATATTTACTATGGAAATACATTACTTTCATTTGTCCTTAGAAAAATTGTTTTATGTTCAGTTTGTTTTAGCATTGATTTGAAAATATTTGCTTTTTATATGTTAGGTATAACCCGGAAAAATCCCAGAACACCTCTTTCTGATCTCCAGGGCATGAATACTCTAAATGAAAAAAATCAACAGTAAGTACATTTTGTTTTTGTTTTCAAGGAGGTATACCTTGAAATAGGAATAGTTAGAATTCTTATTAATACTTATGTGACTTTAAAAATATGAAGAAAATCAGGTCTAGTTTGTTTTTCTTTTTTTGAAGCTTTTGTAAATGGTATCATAAAGTTTGAAACTGGACTAAATATGTGTAACTAGTCACAGTATTACTTGCAACAGCAGTAGCTATAAGAGGTTAAGACTGAGAGGATTTGAAATGGTACATAATAAGTTTGATATACATGTTTAATGGTAAGTTTCTATTCAGTCTTTATACATTAATGTAGCATTTTTTATATGAGAATATACAAAACACACATACCTCAGGAAGCATACCAACAAAATGAATCTACCACCCAAGTTCATAACTAGAAGATTATTAATATTGCTGCAGCCACCTTTATGTTATCTGATCATTCCCTTCCTCCTTCTCCGATGACTGCTATCCAGAATTTTATGTTTACCATTATTGTACTTTTTAAAAAAAGTTTGACAGGGGCACCTGGGTGGCTCAGTTGGTTGAGTGTCTGACTCTTGATTTCGGCTGAGGTCATGATCTCACAGTTGTGAGATGGAGCCCTACATTTGGCTCCATGCTGGGCATGCAGCCTGCTTAAATTCTCTCCCCCACTGCCTTTCCCCTTCTCACACACGTTCGCACTCTCTCTCAAAGAAGTTTTATGATAAATGTATGTTTTTTCTAAGCAATAAATTGTCTTTTCTAGGTTTTGAGTTTTACAGAAATATTAGTATATAGTATGCTGTCTTCTATGATTTTTTCCCTTCAACAGTATTCATCTGTCATTCATTCATCTTGTTGCATGTAGTTTATTTTCTTTAGTTGCTGCATAATATTATATGCTGTTTGTGGGGGATAAGGAGTTATTGTTTAATGGATGCAAAGTTTCAGTTTGGCTAAAAGTTCTGGAGATAGATAGTGGCGATGGTTGTAGAGTAGTGTGAATGTGCTCAATGCCAGTGTATTCATGTACAGTGTACATTGAAGATATTAAAATGGACAGTGAACAGATTGGTGGTTGCCCATGGCCTCAGTAGGGGGTGGGTGAAATGGGTGAAGTTGGTCAAAAGATACAAACTCCCAATTACAAAATAAATAAGTCCTGGGAAGTAATAGATAGTATAGTTACCATAGTCAATAATACTGGATTGTGTATTTGGAAGTTGCTAAGAGAGTAGATCTCAAAAGTTCTCATCACAGAAAATAATTTGTAACTGTGTATGGTGATAGATATTAACCATAGTTATTGTGGTATATATATAAGTACTCAATCAGTGTATATATATATATACACTTATATATATATAAGTACTCAATCAGTGTATATATATGTACTCAATCAGTGTGTTGTAATATAATGTAATGTATCAATTATTTCTCAGTGAAAAAGTAATAAAATAGTTAAAATGGTAAGCTTTATGTTACCTATTTTTTATCACAGTAAAAAAGTAACATGGCATTAATATACCATAATTGATTTGTCTCCCAGTGGATATGTGATTCTTTTACTATTAGAAACGGTGCTACTGTATAATTTTTAATTTTTTTTAATGTTTATTTATTTTGAGAGAGAGCACGTGTGTGCACATACGCCTGTTGGTGGGGTGGGGGGGAGGGTGGGAAGAGAAAGGGGAGAGAGAGGAGCCAAGCAGGCGCCACACTGTCAACACAGAGCCCAGTGTGGGCTTGGTCTCATGAAACGTGAAATTATGACCTGAGCTGAAATCAAGAGTCAGATGCTTAACTAACTGAGCCACATAGACACTAATGGTGCTGTTTTAAACATGCTGATACCAATCTTCTGGTTCACTTATTATTTCATTGCTAGGATATGTATTTAGTAGTGGAACTGTTAATTCAGTAAGATATGTGCATGTTAGTTTTATAATTCCAAATTCTTTTCCAAGGTAGTTGTATTAATGTACACTAGAAGTAGCAGCTAAAAATTCCCTTTGCTTCGTTCCTGCCAGCACAATCAGCTGACTGTCTTCTTAACTTTTGGTAATCTGGCAGTTATAAAACGGTATCTTATGATTTGCTTTTCCCTGCTTATTAATGATGTTAAATAATTTTTTATATATTTTATGGCTATTCATGTATTTTGAAATGCCATTTCTTTGCCCATATTTCTTTTTTAGAAAGGATTTATTGTAAATTTTATGTACTGGTGCCATTTCACTTAAGTTTCAAATGTGTTCTCCCAATTTGTAACCTAATTTTTTACTTTCACCATTTTTAGCAATCTGCACATGTCCATGTATAGATTTTTGCAATTCTGTCCCATATATACAATTGTGTAATCAATGCCACAGTCAAGATACATAACTGTTTCATAATCACAAAAGAATTCATTAATGCCGCCTCTTTCTGTTTACCCCTCTCCTTCCCTGTCCCTGTCCTTTCCTTTAGCAACCACTAATCTCTTCTTCATTTTTCTAGTTTTGTTATTATGCACATGTTACATAAATAGAATCATGTAGGATGAAACTGTTAGGGAGAAAAATCTTTTTCTCTTCTTATGTTCAGTAGCTGGGGGCCTATGAATTAAACTTATGAAAGACAGATTAACAGGGGAAAAAGCATATAATTTTTATTAATATTTTACATGCATGAGTATTCACAGAAAAGAAGTGAAACTCAAAGAAGTGGTGTCACACTTGGGGGCTCATATACTCTTTTTTCAAAGGAAAGGGGTTTTGGACGTTAAGGGATTATAAAATATGGGGCAGTGACTAGGGAATAGGTGGGGGAACTAATGGAAGATGAGGGTTATTTTAGTAAGGTTTATTTAAGCAAACTCATTTCAGTTCCTAGTCTCTTATCCCAGGTGATAAAAGCTGCTCTTTTCTTCTTGTAGCGGGGAGGGGGATACTCTTACAAAGGGACATTTATGCCCTGCTTTTAAGGGGTTAAAGGGAGGTGAGAGAACTGACTCTTCCTGTATCTTTGATTCTTAGTTCCCTTATGTAGTGTAATTTGGGGTGTCATGTCCTAATTCCCTTCATTTCATTGAGATTAGCTCTTTTCAACTAAACGTGGTGCTTAACTCATTAGGTTATTAAATGTATCAGTAGTTCAATTCTTTTTATTTCTTAGTAATCTGTTTTTTTAGTTGGGGTGTCTTATTATCAGGTTGTAAGGGCTATTGATATATTCTAGATATAGATCCCTTATCAGATACGTGATTTGAAATGTGTTATTTGAAGTGCAGAGGTTTTAATTTTGAAGAAGTCTAATTTATCTGTTTTCCTATTTTGCTATACTTTTGTTATATTTAAGAAATCATTACCTAAGCCTGGGTCACAAGGTTTACTCTCTCTGTTTTCTTCTAAGAATTTTATAGTTTTAGCTTTTAAATTTAGATCTGTGATTGATTTTAAATTGATTTTGTATGTGCTAAGAGATGAAGATCCAATTTCTTTTGCATGTGGATATTCAGTCACCTCAACACCATTTGTTGAAAGTATTGGTCTCTCTGTGTTGAATTGTCTTGATTCCTTTGTCAAAACTCAGTTGACCTTAAATAGAAGTATTTATTTCTGGATTCTCAGTTTTATTCTATTGATATGTATGTCTTTCCTTATGCCAGTACCATATTGTCTTAATTACTGTAGCTTTATAATCAGCTTACAAATCCGAAACTGTAATTCTTCCAGCTTTGTTCTTTGCAACATTGTTTTGGTTATTCTGGATTCTTTGCATTCTCATATGAATTTTAGGATTATCTTGTCATTTTCTGCCAAAAAAAAGCATCCAGCATTTTGCTAGAGATTATGTTGAATCTGTAGATTATTTTGGGGAATATTGTCATGGAATATCTTTTTTACTTCTTTACATCTTTAATTCTTTTAAGAGTATTTTTTAGTTTTAGTGTACAAGTGTTATACTTTTTAAATTTACTCCATACTCCTAAGTATTATTTTTCATGCTATTATAAATGAAAGAAGTTTTTGCTTTCATTATCAGTTGTTCATTGCTCTTATATAGAAATATAATTGAATATTTTAACCTTAATTCATAAGTTCTCATAGTTTTTTAGTGGATTCCTTAGAATTCTCTATATGTTAGATCATGTCATATGTGAATAAATATAATTTTACTTCTTCCTTTCCAATTTGGATGCCTTTTATTTCTTTTTCTCACTTATTGCCCTGGCTAGAAACTTCAGTACAGTGTTTATTGAACATAGGTGTGGCAAGAGCTCACATCCTTGTCTTATTCCTGATATTAGTGGGAAATCTTCCAATTTTTTTATACCATTAAGCATGATGTTGTTTGCAGGGTTTCTGTTTTAATAGATGCCCTTTCTCTTTTTTTTAAAAGTTCATTTATTTATTTTGAGAGAGAGAGAGACAGAGCACACAAGTGGGGGAAGGGCAGAGAGAGGGAGAAAGAGAGAATCCCAAGCAGGCTTCACACCACCAGCCCAGAGCTTAAAGTGGGGCTCGAACTCACAAACTGTGAGATCATGACCTGAGCCAAAATCAAGAGTTGAATGCTTAACTGACTGAGCCATCCAGGCACCCCTGATTCTTGAACCTTTGTATGTGACATCTCTCCTTTGTACTTAAAGACCAGAATCTTGTAGGATCTGTGTAGAAACTCTTTTTGTTAGGTCTTGAGTCTACTTGACTGACCTATTTTGTTAATGATTTTTCATCTTGTTTCGCTTTATAAGTAATCTTTCCCCTTCCTCATCTCTTAAGTCTCCTCTTACTAGTTTAAAATCTTGAAGTCATCCTTAATTCCTTCTTTCTCAGATATTCCCCATTCAATCCATCAGCAAGTTACATTGGCTGTACCTTAAAATGATATCCCGAATCTCACCATTTCTTATTACTTCCTCTGGTATTGCCCTGGCATAGATTATTATAATAGCTTCCTAAAATAATGTTCCTGCTTTTATCCTTGGCCCCTCAAACAGTTTTCAATATACCAGATCATTTTAATATAATGTAATATGTAAATATATATAATGTAAAATATATTTTAATATAAAAAAGCTGATTCATGTCAATGTTTTGCTGAAAATCCTTTCTTTGTCTTTCTCATTCTTATTAAAAGCCAAAAATTCTTACATTTCCTAGAGGGTATATGTGACATGGTTTCCTCCTTCCTAACTCTGACTTGATCTACCATTTCCCCCTATTTACTCCATTCCAGCCTTGCTGATTTATTTAATATATCTCAGACTCGTCAACTAAATTCCTGCCTCTCCCACACTGTGTGTTTACTCATCTCTCTGAGTAGAATGCTTTTCTTTCTGATAATTGCTTGATTTGCTTTTTATCTCCTTTACATCTCTGTTTAAATGAAATCTTAACCGTCGGGCCTCCCCTGGCTTCCCTATTGAAAAGCCTGGCATCCTGGCATTCTTTTTCTATTTTTAAAATTTCTCCTTGGCACTTATTTTCTGACACACAATGTATTTTTTTATGTGTTTGTTCTCTTCCATTTGAATTTAACATGAAGATGCTAGAAAAAAATTGACATTATTTGGTGTTCAATAAATATTTTTGAAAGAATGAATGTATTCTGCATTTTTATTGGTGTTACATTTTTAATTTTTAGGTTCTTTTTGTTACTTTGTTTTCTCAATTTTTAAACTTTTCATAGCATCTTATTTTATAGATATTTATATTCTCTTTTCTAAGAATATTCCTGAGGGTTAAAAACATTTTTCCCCCCTGCCTGATTTTTTTTCCTTCAAGTTGTTTATGTCATGATGGTTTGTTTTAGTCTGTTTCATGCTTGGGGCTTTACTCAGATGTCTGATGAACCTTGGTTGGCTGTTAATATTCATTATTGAAACACTGAAAAGCTCATCGCAATCTGATTAATTGGTGTGTGGTCGAATCTATAGAACATATTGGTATCTTTGGGTCTTTTTTCTTGGGTTGGTCACATTCCACACAAAAGTTTATTCTCATCTTCTGCTTGGAGGATATAGTCCCAGCTGCTAGAATTCTGGAGCCAATGGGGTAAGAGGATTGAGAATCTATTTTCAGTATTACCTTTGATTTCTGTATAGCATATTCATTCTCTGTTGTGTCTGGTGCTGCCTCGTCCATGGTTCATAAACTTTTTCTTTCATCCTCTTGCTTGGGTAAGGGATGGTTATCAGGCTACATGGAGTTCTTACTGCTTCTTAAACTGACTTTTAACTAGTGCTCTTTGTTTTTAATCCACCTTCCCCACCACTTCCACAGGTACTTGGTACAAACAACTCTGGAGCCTTTGGGAGTTCTGTAAATAGGGATGCTTCTCATTCTTCCTCATAGCCAGTTTAAGATTGCTTTCTGTATTCATCTGTTTTCCATATTTCAAAATTGTGTTACTGTTGTCTCTTAGTATATTTTCTTTATTCTTAAGTGTTTATTCCCTTAAAACTTATTTTATTAATGTTTTTATGGGTTTCTGGAGGAATCCAAATATGTGGTCAATTTGCTGCTTTACCTGGAAAGCCCTCTATTAACTCCTCATATTGTAATCACTGATAATTTTATGTTTTGTTCACTCCTCTATCTCCAGTGGCTAGCATATTGCTCAGCCCATAGAAGATGCTTAGTAACTTTAGTAGATGTGTTTGTAGTGAGTGAATTTGTGAATAAGACCTCCCAGGAAGAAATTCCATAGGATGGGACAGCCTATTAGGATTGTAAGTCCCTTTAATAATATTTGGAAGTTCTAAAATCTAACAGACAAAAACCATTATATTACTATAATACCTTATATTATTTACTGATTATAAATAGTTAATAGATTAGATTTAAAGATATTAGCTATATGATGTGCTCATCTACATGCACATTTGTATATGAATGTGCCAGAATCCATAGAAATTCTTTGTTTTGAATGAGGAAAAGGTTAGTCTAGATTGATTGGTAATCTCTGTGATAAAACCATTTTTTGCTGGGTTAGCTTTTTTGGTAGATTTTAACTTCAGTGTTGAAAGTTTTAAATTCTACTTATTTAAGCAATTTGGAAAGTGTTATAGATGTCTTAGTTAACTAAAGCAAATTGTACTGTATTTAATTTTTACAGTGATACATTTGATATTGCCTGGAATGGCAGAACTGGGATTCGTCAGAGCAGACTATCAAGTAGCACCTCCTTGCTTGATAAAGATGGGATATTTGCTAATTCAGCTAGCAGCAAACTCTTGGAAAGAGCACATGGAATTCTCACGTTAGTATTGATCAGAAATGTGGAATACTTTTTATAACTGGTTTAAAATTTCTGGCTAAAAAAAGAAGAGGGGTGATGATGGTGAATCATTATTTTCATGAGGAGAATTTTGAGTGAAACAAGTGAATCAAAAATAGTATTAGCTGTGAATTTCCTGCACTAAGAAGCTTAGCAGTTTGTTTTCATCTCCCCAGGAGAATCATGGTTAAATGTACTTATGTAGATAATTCTTCATTACTCTTTGACAGACCCTACATCCAAATAGAGGAAAACTGTTTACTCTTTTTATGATTCTCCGTCTTGAATTAAGCTTGTCCTTTAAATTTGACAGTCCTAACAAATTGGGCAGTAAAATCCCCTACGAAATGGGGACTGGGACCGTATATAGTGATATATAACCTTTATCCAGCCTGCCATTCTTCATTACCTAATTATAGGACTGCTTTGAGGATGTAAGTATAACTATGCAGGGTGGACCAGTAAAAAATTCTTAGCTACCTGAATCCACATATGTTAAGACACTATTTCAAAACATATTTTTTGGCCACTAACTTGTATGACTGAGTGGATTCCTTAATCCCTAAGTCATTGCTTAACAGTGCTAGTCGGCTCAATTTATTTAAGTGTTGCGATACTTCAGAATTGTAAATTAACTCATTCAATCCTCACAACAACCAAGAGGTTGGTGGTATTATTGTTCTACATTATTTTACATTATTACATTAATGAAACCAAGATTTAGAGAAGTTAAAAATCCTACACTAGTAAGTGGTAGAGTTTTAGATTCAAGCTTAGGTCTCTCTGACTCCCCAGCTTGTGTTCATGAGCTTTGGACATTATTCCTTTTATTTCTGTTGCCATTAAAAAATAACTCTTGATGCGAATATAATATTGAGTTATAAAGAAGAAAACAGAATTTTTAATTTCTAAAAGGGGAAAGACATAAGTTTTTTGATAAGTACATTTTAAAAATTCATGAAATTAGGCATCTCTTTAAAGTCTTAAGATGACAAAGTTTCTATAGGTATAAGAAAGCAAAAACCTAATAATGTCCAAAAGAAAACAATTTTAGTTTTGAATGTACGTTATGTTATTGATTATCAGGCTTAAATCTGTTTATACCTATATTATAGAGCAGGTATCTCTTGTTCACTTTTCCTCATTTTTCATTTCCGGAGGTGCCTGCTTAGTTGAATTAGACAGTATTTTCATTTAAAGGACCTATATCTTGGAAATTGGTATATAATCTGTTGTTTTACTAGAGACCTGGAAAGCGTTGATCTGTACTGTCATTATTTCTAATATATGATCTGTCTCTATAGGAGAAACAAAAACTTCAAATCCAAGCCTGGCCTTCCAAAGGTGAGTATTATGAAAAAGAATTTTTCTACTTGTGCCCTACTCTGTAAGATTTTTTTTATTATTCATGCAAACAATGTTTATAAATAATCCCAGATAAAGCAATACCTTATTTGTACACAAAGCAGGGAGTAATTTTGTATATTCAGTTAAATCCATTTTAGAAATAACACTGGATGTTAGGAAATGGCCAGGCTTAATGGTTCAGGTAAATATTTGTGATACATCTTTTATTTCAGTGTTTGAAAAGCTTTTGTATTACAAATGTTAATTTTTGTTGAGTAATTGCATCTTTACATTAGATCTTTTCATTTATCCTTAAGCCAGGCTAAGGTCAAATTTTGAATATTACCTGATTTTAAATCATTTCTAATTATTGCTTGTCTAACTTATCAGCATTAGCACTAGTTAGCCAACTTTTTCTGTAAAGGCCCAGATAGGCTTGCAGGCCTGTAGTCTATGTTGTAACTACTTAGCTGTGCTATGGCAGCTCGAATGCAGCTATAAACAATATGTAATTGAATAAGTGTTACTATATTTCAATAGAACTTTATTTTTAGACACTGAAATTTGAATTTCATATAATTTTGCACATGCCCTTAAGTATTATTTTATTGTTTTTTCAACCATATAAACCATAGAAAAACAATAGACAGGATTTGGCCCATGGCTGTGATTTGCCTACCCTGATCTACAGAGTTTATGCTGAGATGGCATTCCAAAAATATTTACTGAATTTACTAAAGAAAGAAAAATCTTATTGTTTCTTCCTCTTGTACCCTCCTAAAGAATTTCTGTCACTTGTAACCTTTTCAATGAATTTCAAATTTTTAAAAGAACTGAAAAAGAACTATTTATTTATTCTCAGATTTTCTAGTTCAAAAAACAAAAAAAAAATGAGATTATTCTTTCTACTTAAGCCTCCTTGGTTTCTAAAGAAAAGGTAATGCAATTCTTCTGTGGTTTCTGGTAGTGGTAAATCTTGTTTTAAAGCACAAAGAAAATTGATGTTAAGTGGTTTGTACTTAACATTCTTATCATGAAAAGATTTTATGTAGAGAAAAAGGCTACTACTTTCATTATCAAACATCTTTGTTCATTTATATTTCTTTTTTTCCTTCACTGTCTCTTAGCCATTTAGTATTTTGTTTCTGTTTCAAGTTTTTATGTAAATTCTAGTTAATTAACATATAGTGTAATATTGGTTTCAGGAGTAGAATTTAGTGATTCGTCACTTACATAGAATACCCAGTGCTCTTCATGACAAGTGCCCTCCTTAATACCCATCACCCATTTAGCCCATCCCCTGCCTCCCTCCCCTCCAGCAACCCTGTTTGTTCTCTAGAGTTAGTCTTATGGTTTGCCTCCCTCTCTGTTTTTTTTCCCTTCCTTCCCCTATGTTCATCTGTTTTGTTTCTTAAATTCCACATATGAGTGAAATCATATGGTATTTGTTTTTCTCTGATTGACTTCACTTAGCATAATATACTCTAGCTCCGTCCACATCATTGCAAATGGCAAGATATCATTCTTTTTGATGGCTGAGTAATATTCTAGTGTGTGTGTGTACACACACACATATAAATATTTATATATATAATTATACACACATATACAAGATTTATATATATAATTATATATAATTATTTATATATTATATATAATTATATATATAAATAAATGTATTTAGTGTGTGCATAAATACATAAGTATATATACATTTATATATAAATATATATAAAAGTATATATACACTGTGTGTGTGTGTGTGTATGTATGTATTTTAGTATACTGAATGCTAGCACTGGGTCTAGCTATTCGTATCATTCTTTTTACCCTCCTCAAATGGATAACTTCTCTTTAAACTTCATACGGTTTAAAAATATTCATGTCGAGGGGGTGCCTGGGTGGCTCAGTAGGTTAAATGGCTGACTTCGGCCCAGGTTGTGGTCTCATGGTTCATGAGTTTGAGCCCCACGTCGGGCTTTGTGCTGACAGCTCAGAGCCTGGAGCCTGCTTCAGATTCTATGTCTCCCTCTCTCTCGGCCCCTCCCCTGCTTGCACTCTGTCTCTCTCCTTCTCTCATTAAATGTTAAAAAATTAAAAAAAAAAAATCATGTTGGCTACACCTGAAGTAAAAACTTCTATTCAATTATCAGTGATGGGAATCCCATCTATTTCTCTATTTTTATTTATTTTTATTGACATATATATAGTGTTGTATTAGTTTCGGGTGTACAACATATTGATTAATTGATTCCATACATAGTGCTCACCACCTGTTACCAACAATATTATTACAGTATTACTGACTATATTCCCGATGCTGTACTTTTCATCCGTGTGACTTTTCATTTTATAACTGGAAGTTTGTATTTCTTAATCCTCTTTATCTATTCATCCCTCCCATCTGGCAACATCAAGTTCTTTTTTTTCTGTATTTGAGTCTATTTGTTTGTTTATTCATTTGTTTTTTCTGGACTCCACCTATACATGAAATCATATGGTATTTGTCTTTCTCTGTCTTATTTCACTTGACATAATAGTCTCTAGGACTATCCATGTTGTTACAAATGGCAAGATCTCATTATTCTTTTTTATGGCTAAGTAATAGTCCCACTGTGTATATATGTGTGTTTGTATATACACACACCACATCTTCTGTATTCATTCATCTGTCGATAGGCACTTGGATTGCTTGAATATCTTGACTCTTATAAATAATGTTGCAGTGAACATAGGGGTGCATATATCTTTTCAAATTAGTGTTTTCATTTTCTTTGTGTAAATACCCAGTGGTGGAATTACTGGATCATATGGTGTATCCCTTTTTAATTTTTTGAGGAAACTCCGTATTATTTTTCTTAGTGGCTATATCAGTTTAGATTCTCACCAACAGTGTGTAAGGGTTCCTTTTTCTCCACCACCTTGATAAATATTCACTTGTTATTTCTGGTCTTTCTAATGCTAGCCATTCTGATAGGTGTAAGGTGATACTTCATTGTGGTTTTGATTTCTATTTCCCTAGTGATGAGTGATGTTGAGCCATCTTTTAATGTGTCTGTTGACCATCTGTTTTTCTTCTTTGGAAAAAATGTCTCTTTGGTTTTCTGCCCATTTTTTAATTGAATCATTTATTTTTGGTGTTGAGTTGTAGAAGTTTTCTTTATTAACCCATTATTGGATATATCATTTGCAGATATCTTCTCCTATTCAGTTTGTTGCCTTTTCATTCTGTTGATGGTTTCCTTTGCTATGCAAAAGCTTTTTATTTTGATGTTCCAATAGTTTATTTTCGCTTTTGAAGAGACCCATCTAGGAAAATGTTGCTATGGCTGATGTAAGAGAAATTACTGCTTGTGCTATCTTCAAGGATTTTTATGGTTTCAGGTCTCACATGTAGGTCTTTAATCCATTTGAGTTTATTTTTGAGTATGGTGTGAGAAGGTAGCTGCATGTAGCTGTCCAGTTTTCCCAACACCATGTTATTGAAGAGATGGTCTTTTCCCCATTGTATATTCTTATCTCCTTTGTCACGGATTGACCATGTAGTCATGGGTTTATTTCTGGGCTTTCTGTTCTGTTCCATTGACTTATGTGCCTATTTTTGTGCCATATTGTTTTGGTAGTACAGCTTGGTAGTATATCTTGAAATCTGGGATTGCGATACCTCCAGTTTTGTTCTTCGGTTTTCAAGATTGCTTTGGCTACTCAGGATCTTTTGTGGTTCTATACAGATTTTAAGATTATTTGTTTTAGTTCTTTGAAAAATACTGTTGATATTTAAAAAAAATTTTTTTTATGTCTTTATTTTGAGAGAGACAGAGTGAGCGGGGGGAGGGGTAGAGAGAGAGGGAGACACAGAATCCGAAGCAGGCTCCAGGCTCTGAGCTGTCAACACAGAGCCCGACGCAGGGCTCGAACCCACGGACTGTGAGATCTCGACCTGAGCCGAAGTCGGACGCTTAACTGACTGAGCCACCCAGGCGCCCCTGTTGGTATTTTGATAGGGATTGCATTGAATCTATAGATTGCTTTGGGTAGAATGGGCATTTTAACAATATTAGTTCTTCCAATCTGTTAGCATGGAATATCTTTCCATTTGTTTGTGCCATCTTTAGTTTCTTTTATCAGTGTTTTTTAGTTTTCAAAGTATAGGTCTTTCACCATCTTGGTTAAGTTTATTTCTAGTTATTGTATTCTATTTGGTACAATTGCAGATGGAATTGTTTACCTTTTTTCTCTTTCCACTACTCATTATTAGTGTATAGAAAGAACTGACTTCTGTATATTAATTTTGTATTCTATAACTACTGAATTCATTTATTATATCTAATAGTTTTCCATTTGGAATCTTTAGGGTTTTCTATATATAGTATTATATCATCTGCAGATAGTGTCAGTTTAACTACCTCTGTACCAATATGGATGCTTCTTATTTTTTTTTCTTTTATGATTGCTGGGGCTAGGACTTCAGTACTATGTTGAATAAAGGTAACAGGAGTATACAGGGTTGCAAATATTTTTCCATGTCAGTAAATACAGGTTATAGTATATTTATGAACTATATAGAATTTAGTTGTGTGGCTAAAGCATACCTTATGAAAATAATTCCTTATAATTGCATATCTCTGTTGTTTTTCAGTGTTTTCTGAAGCATTGTCAGAAGTAACTTTCAGATCTTGTTTGATAATCTCCTTAAATAAATACCTATACGTGAAGGTTATTCTGATTTGCATTCCTAAGGACAGTGCATAAATATGTCTTTCTTCACAACTTCATGAATTTTGGATTTTGTCAGTCTTATGTTTGCCAATATGATATGCAGAAAATCTCTTTAAAAGAAACATACTTTTCTTTGATTGTAAGTCAGGTTGATTCTCATCATGTTATATGTCATTTATACTTTGAGAATTGCCTGTTTCATGTCTTCTGTTCATTTGTAACTGCAGGATGAATTTTTAAAGGAAATTTTTCAGTTCTTATGTACAAATAATAAGTGTGTCATTACTGGAAAAATTCTTTTTAGTTGTATATGTTAAAATATATATTGTACTTGTTGCCACTTGAAGGTTTATATTTTAAGTGTTTATATTGTCAAAATTACTATTTTTAAGACATAAATTTGTCATGTTTTTAACTCAGTTCTCTGCTTCTCATACAATAAAATTTTTAGAGCTTTTTGAATAACATTATATAATTGTGCATATGCATATATATATTCTTTCCATGGGCAAGCTCACTGCCATAAGTATGGTATGGTTTAAAAAATTGGGGCACCTGGGTGGTTCAGTCAGTAGAGCGTCCGATTTCGGCTGAGGTCGTGATCTCATGGTTCATGGCTTTGGGCCCTGCGTTGGGCTCTGTGCTGACAACTCAGAGCTTGGAGCCTGCTTCAGATTCTGTCTCTCTCTCTCTCTCTCTCTCTCTCTCTCTCTGCCCTTCCCCTGCTCATACTCTGTCTCTCTCTCTCTCTCTCAAATATAAGTAATAAACATAAAAAATTTATTTTAATTGGGATTGGCTGGAAAAGCTCTCAAATACTTTATTAACATACTATTTTGTATTATTTGTACTTGCTTTGTATGTAACTCCTATGTTATTATTAAGATTAATAATTACTATGTCAGGATTTTGGTTGATAGGGTTGATGTTTTGTTTATTACAGATAGCAATAATAACTGTAGATATTTTTAAGTAGAAAAAGACTTAATTCAAATAGGTACTTACAAAATCATTAGAAGTTTTAGAGTTTCAGAGTATTAAAATAGCAGTGCAGAACTGATCCTAGCTGTAATCAGCTAAGAAAGCAGGAAGCTGCCATTCTAGCTTCTGCTTCCAGGCACATACTTCCTGTGCTGTGATTCAGGAATCAGGAGAAGCTGCCACCACTATTGTCTCCAGGGTTAAGGTGTATTTACTGGAATTGCAGTAACAACACAAATTCCCTGTGCTCTGCTTCTCAACTCATAAAGGTGGTGCTTGGACATTATGATCATGGAAAGCTAAAGTACTTGGATATCTATGCTTGTCAGAAGAAACAGAAGCTAGTAGCTGAAGTCTCTGCTTCAGTTTACCCTCCCAATTTCACGTGTTGGAATTTAAATGATAAACTTAAATCATATCTGGAACCCAGATGTAAGAGAGTTTGAGAAATGCAGTTTTCCTTTTAGCTGGAAAGCTTCTGCAGGAAAGCAGGAGGGTGAAATGGATATTGAATATCAATTTCTCATATTCACCACAGTCATTATACATAGGTAATAATGAAAACTGGCTTATAATTTTGGTTTCCCTGTTCTTTAATTTATGTGAAGAATTTGATTTTTCTCGCTATTTTTTCAGCACTTGTTAGAGGTAAATTCTTTAAAGCACCTGACAAGACTGACATTACAGGATCGCATCACCAAGTCTCTTCTTCATTTGCACAAGAAGAAAAAACCTCCCAGCATCAGTGCCCAGTTTCAGGTTATTTCTTTTCTTATCTTTTTATAAAAACAGTTTTTAAAATCAGGAATCTGTTTCATTCAGATTGGCTTTGAAAGGTCAAAATGATCTGCAAGGCACCTGAATGGAATATGATTCATATAACTTAAAAACCATTTTATAGTGGTCATTTTGGAGAGAAGTTACAGAGATGGAAAAAGTCAGCTGCCTTTCTTTTTCATCCTTGTATCTGTGGATAGTGGATATCCCAAAGAGTAATTCCTTGCTTTCAATATGAGGAGACAGGCAGCAGAAAACATAAACAAAATCTTTCTTTAAACCCTACTACCCAGATATAGTCACTGTTAACATAAGGTGTATGTTTTTTTCTATATGTATTTTTATAGAAATATAAAATATTCATGGTACTGCCATAAGTAATTAAATGAGATTGTAGGTTTTTTTCTGGTTTTATTTTAATTTTATGTACATAGATCCATTTTTTTTATAGTGACTGGACATTTGGGCATAAATATGATCATAATAAATTAAATAACAGTTCTATATAAGTGTCAAGCTGACTTTTATTCTCTGAACATATATCTATGTCTTAAGTTTTCCACATTACCTTCATATTGGTTTTATAATCAGAGGAAAAGAAGTCTAAAATGGGCTATTTTTTCAAAGATAGTTTGTTTATAACAGCAGGAAGCAGATCAGTGGTTCTCTGGGGCTGTAAGCAGGAAGAGTTATTAATTGCATATGGGCAGGAGGGAACTTTCTGAGATGATGGAAGATTTCTACATCTTATCTATAGTGAAGTTTGCACAATTATATAAACTTACTAAAAATCATTGATCTGTACACTTAAAATGGGTACATTTTTATAGTATTTAAATTGTATTTCAACAAAGTTGTTAAAAAGTCACTCTTAAGAGAATGAAAATGCAAGCTATTGGGTGTGAAACTATACTAGCAATACAGCTTTTTTTTTTTTTAAACATTTATTTATTTTTGAGAGACAGAGACAGAGCCTGAGTGGGGGAGGGGCAGAGAGAGAGGGAGACACAGAATCCGAAGCAGGCTCCAGGCTCTGAGCTGTCGCACAGAGGCACAGAGCCTGATGCGGGACTCGAACTCACAGACCACGAGATCATGACCTGAGCCGAAGTCGGACACTTAACCGACTGAGCCACCCAGGCACCCCACAATCCATCTTAAAAGGACCTTATATATGGAATAAATGAAGAACCACAAATCAATTTTTAAGAAGACTCACACCCTAATACCAATGGTACAAAGTCCTGTACAGTCAAAACTGTCTGAAATCAAAAGATATAATTCAGAAGGCTAGTGAGCCTATTAAATACTGGCCCAACATTATTATTCATCAGAGAAATGCAAATTAACTACATACTTGCCAGCATGGCTGAAATAAAAAAGACTGATTATGCAAAATGTTGGTGGGGATGTGGAGCAACCAGAACTTTAATACACTGCTATTGAAATATAAACTGTTGCAGGTATTTGGAAAACAGTTAAAAGATATGTTGAAGAATGTCCATAGCAACTTATAATAGCCCAAACTGAAACAAATATCCATCTTAAAGGGATTATTTAATTGCGGTGTAATCATATAATGGATCATTACTATATAGCACTGAAAATGTACAAAATACAATATATGCAACAAATACAAACTAGCACATAGTTTATCTTTTGTTTCATATGAACTTATATAGCAGACAAAACTTACCATCTTAGAAGTTAAGGTAATGGTTACCCTTGGTTCAGGTGTGGAGGTAGGTAATTTATGTACAGTGACCTTGCTAAATTCAACGGATGGGATAAAGAGGGGCTTCTGAGGTTCGGGTAATATTTTGTTTATTGATTTGGGCTTTGGTTACAAGAGTGTATTCCCTTTGTGAAAATTGCCCAGACTGTATACTTAGGATTTAAGCATTTTATTTTATGTATCTCATAGTACAGTAACATTTATAAGAAAAAAGAACACTTAAAAGTAAAAAAGTTGTATGTTCCTTATATATGACAGTAATAATAGGAGTCTATATGGTTGTAAGGTTTCTAAGTTTTACTTTAAGTCGTAAAATATTAACCCTAAGTAGACTATGACAAGTCAGGTCTGCATATTGTAATCCCTAGAGCAGCCGCTAAAAAATCAAAGAAATACAACAGAGAAGCCAGAAAATAGATAAATAGAATACTAAAAAACAAAGTGTGTTATCTGAGCATAAGATGGAATGAAACCAGAAATCAATAAAGGAAAGATAACAGTCCCCAGGTATTTGGAAAATAAAAAGCAGACATCTAAATATTACATGAGTCAAAGAGGAAAGAAGATTTTAAAAATATTTTAAATGAAATGAAAATATCCAAGTTTGTGCAGTTTTAAAAATACTTTACACGAAATGAAAATATCCAAGTTTGTGCAGTGCAGCTAAAGCAGTGCTCCAGGGTTCATTGATAACATTAAATACTTTTAATCAAAGGAGAAAGGTCTCAAATCAATAATGTAAATATCTACTTTAGGAAATTAGCAGAAGAAAAATATATTAAACCCAAAGCAAGCAGTTGGAGTGAAATGATAAAGATAAAAGCAAAAGTCATTGAAGTTGAAAACAGAAGAACAATCGAAAATCAACAAAACCAAAAAGCTGGTTCTTTGAAAACATTAAAAAGCTTATAAACTTCTGGGGCACCTGGGCGGCTTAGTCGGTTAAGCACCCGACTTTGGCTCAGGTCATGATCTCACGGTTCATGGGTTCGAGCCCCGCATCGGGCTCTGTGCTGACAGCTCAGAGCCTGGAGACTGCTTTAGATTCTGTGTCTCCCTCTCTCTCTGCCCCTCCCCTACTCATGCTCTGTTTCTCTCTGTCTCAATAATAAATAAACATTAAAAAAAAATTAAAAAATTTATAAACTTCTAGCTAGACTAATCAAGAAAGAAAAAGAGGTTAAAGTACAAATTATCATGTTAGGAATGAAAGAGGGGATATCGCTAACATGAACACTGAAAGTGGGAGAATATGAGCTAGTGAATACCCTACCGGATGATTTTCCAAGTTGTTCTAGGAGTGCATGAGTTTGAATAAATTGTTTCATGAAATGTGAAGAAAAGTGAAAACCTAAATCTAGAATTAGGTTATTCTGTAATATATCTGCAGTATTTACTATTGCCATGTTATCAGCTTTAAGATTAAACTACCATCCTTAAATTATTTAATTATCCTTAATTTAATCAGTATGGAAATATACAGAATTTGGTTTTCAGAAAGAAAGCTATTCCTTTGTATATCAATCGTTTCTGCATAGTTTACCAACATTAGTTTTTGTACTTATAAATTATTTCCTGCCAGTTGGAATGGGAGAAAATGCTAATTATATTGCTTTGTATTGCAGGCCTCATTAAGCAAACTGATGGAAACACTTGGTCAAGCAGAACCATATTTTGTGAAATGCATTCGCTCAAATGCTGAAAAGGTAAAAATGTCCTGTAAATGAGAGCTTCTAGCTTAGCTTACTTCAAATCAGGCTTTACATAAAGGAGAGTAAGTGGTAGGGAAGAGCTGTCTATAATCTTTTTAAAGAAAATAATGTTTTGTATTTTATGTGGATATCCTCCTAATTTCTGTACTTACCTGCCTATTCGGTTATTTATATGCGCTTGATTCAGTGTTTCCTAGAATCTGAGAAGCAAATATGTTTTGAAATTCCATCATAAAAAAGAGTTTAATGCAACTTTTGTAACCCTGAGATGAATCTTTCTTATTTGTATATAAGCTGTCTTTCTTAAAGAATTTGCTTAGCATTTTTCATGGTTAGAGCTTTTTGTCTCTGTAAAATAAGGAAGGTACTGTGGACATTCTGGGTTCCTTCCTGTTTTCTATGATAAGTCTCCTAATTACAGCTTTGTAGAATATACTTAATAAGTTTAAACATTTGTCATATTTCTTTATGTTCATCATAGGAAAATATAGTTCCTAGGCTGAATAACTAAAATGTGTAGTTCTGTAGTACTATAAATGTATATATGAATTGCGTCCAGCTTACTTAATTTTTAGGAAGCAGTCTTCAACACAGCTGTTTACAAGCTTTGTGAACTTAACCGTTTCTATGGCTTTTAAAAGTTTTCATTTTTGTAAGAATAATACTGTAATTATAGGACTAGCCTCATAGTGTTCTGGTACTAGTATACATAAGTCAGTACCTGCAAAGTACTTAGAACGTTCCTGGCCTATACTAACTGTTCAGTAAATGTTAGCTATTCTTTTATAGTAACAAAAAAAGGAAACCTTTTTATTTACAGTTAAATAGAACTTTGAGTCCCTATTATTAATGAAGACCTTGTTATACAGAGAGATCAATTCATGAAGTATCTCAGGGTACAGAATAAGCACTAATTAAACATTGACTGCTATTGCTATTTAACATAAATTGCCCATTTGATTTTTTTTTTTTCCTTGTTACTTGGTATGCCCGATCTCTCTGCAGGAAAATGTTTGGGATTGCCTTTGGGGGTCATTGAAAATATTATTTAGAGAACAGGGAGAAATATCAGAAGCTTGAAATATATCTTTTGAATATTGAAAAACATGCCTACTGAGATACCTACAAGTGACAGGGTGTTGTGACTGGTAATGAGTGACTATCTTCCATTAGCCGCTTCCTTATCAATGCCTGTGCATTGAAGAGGTCAGTTCTCAGGGACTATAGGAATTTTTTGTTTTTCAGTGTATCCTACTGATACCACTAGCAAAAAGCGTTTAGAGAAAAAAACTGCTTTTAACCTTGTACTAATCATTAAAGGAAGAATCTGTCAGCTCTTTGTTAACCAAGGCAACTGGTAGAGTGGGGTAGGTGGTTTCTGAGTGAGATTATAGAGAAACAAGAATCTTAATTAAAAACAAAAATACAGATAACTCTTGACTACATATACGTAGATTAATCTTGTTACAGATTTTTATAGGGACGAGACTATTTCGCCTCCTCCTGTAGGTAACTACATTCCTTTTCACCTTTGGAGGTCCTCTCCCTCTACAACTAGAGAGAAGCCTGGAAGCTTGGTTTCTCCTTTTTCCCTAGGGTCAGGCATTTAGAACTTTTCTGAAGCTACCAGCTGGGGAGGTAAGATTTTCCTGTCACCTCTGCTATGTCTTAACCAGACAACCTCCAATTTTTAGATATTCAAATGTTGACCATACTTGTGAGAGAAACATTAATTTGGAGATCTCTTTTTCTGGGTTAATCTTTTTTTCTATTTGCTTTGTTTTAGCTGCCATTAAGGTTCAATGATGCCTTGGTACTTCGACAGCTTCGGTACACTGGGATGCTAGAGACAGTTCGAATTCGCCAGTCCGGATACAGCTGCAAATATTCTTTCCAGGTTATGCTTTTATAGTGATAATTAAATGTATATACACATTAGTAAATTATTCCTGTGTCTTATTTTTCATTTGAGGCTCACTTGTTTATTTCTCTTAATTTATCCTTTCCATTCCATCTTTTGTAGACAGAACTGAAGAGGAATAGAAAGTACTCACTTCCATTGAAGGGAAGCAGTCTTATTAAGCTTATATTATAATAGAATCCAGTTCCTGGCTATTCTCATTTGATCTGAATGTTTGCTAATACTAAGTTTACTCATAACACAGTAATGAGTTACTACGGAATACTCCAGTAATGGAAATAGTTCAATCAGAGCTACCTGGTTCAAGAGAAGATTCCATTTAGTTTTCTGTAAAGTTTTCTCAGCAAGATTTTCTTTCATAGTAAGCTGCCAGCAAGGCTAACAGTTATTCTCATCAGCTACTGCTGCTATGGGTATAGAAATTATGTTGAAGCTTTTCAGCAGCTGAGCATATTCTTTGCTGTTTCTAGGAGGGAACACTTTGTTTTCAGTTACACCCTGTAGTAGCTGACACGTTTGCATATTTTTCTGCTAAAAATTTCAATTTCAGTTCTTATTAAATAACTTTTTCTTTGGTATTAAATGCAACATTCTCAAAAGGGATAATTAGTTTCTGCTTTTTTCTTCTTCCATTCCCCTTTGATAGCAAAATACATAGAACTCACTATCTTCTCTCCACCTTGCCCTCATTTTACAAATTAACCGTTTTGTAGTTTTTTAAATTAAGAAGTAAATTCTTGGTTTCAGTCTTTTATTTATTTATTTATTTTTTACTTGGTTTCAGTCTTTTAAAAGATGAGAAAAGGATCAATAAAAGGACAGCTAGCTAGTTTAGACCATATTTACATTTTACACATTTTACAGTTTAGACATATTTATAATTTTCTTGTGATTTTACAACATTTTTCTTTTCATTTTTCAGGATTTTGTGAGCCACTTCCATGTACTTCTTCCCCGAAATATTATTCCATCCAAATTTAACATTCAGGATTTCTTCAGGAAAATAAATCTTAATTCAGATAACTATCAAGTTGGAAAATCCATGGTAAATATAATGTATACACTCCTTGTCAAATTTGAGTGAATTTTTATATTTAGATAATAATGCCCAGGAGAAAAAGATACTGTACCAGATATCATAAGGAAATTGATTAGGCCAAGATTTTTACTTAATATAGTCAGTATTAACCAAAGAGCTTCTGGCCAGTGCTTGAGTTCTGCCTGTAGTTTTAACTGCCTAAAAACAATATCTCCCTAGGTATTCTACTGCAATCTTCAACTTAACTTGCCCAAAGTGACCTTATCCAGTTTCCCCTACTGTCCTTAATTTTCAACTACTCTTTTTCTCTCTCATCCTTTTTCTAGGTTCTTAGGCTAAAAACTGTAATGATATTTGGCCTGAGCCTTCACTTTAATCCTTTTACAAAGTTCTGTTTCTTTTATTCCTCACAAATGATGCTCACATCACTCCCTTTTTCTTCATTCCTATTGCTGGCATTTTGGTCTGTTCCTTTGCTCTCACTTATAATTCTTTTACAGCAGTCCCTCATCCGATTTCAGTCTATGTGTCATTCCATTTAACTCACTCTACTCATAGTATCAAAACCATCATCTTAATATACATCTTTCTTTCATGTTGGCTTTTGGCTCAGTAATAATCCCCTGATAACCTTCCATTAAATTCAAGCATCTTTCTCTTCTCTTAAGAACCTCCATATTGTGACTTCACATCATTTAGTATTTTCTTTATGAAGATTATTCTGTTGTCTCCTATGCATGCTGCCATGTACGTGTACATTTATTATTATTTCCTTCTCCTTGTGTTGCTTAGGTAGAGTCCTCTGTCTCTTGCCCTTATAGTATACTGTTTTTGTGTATCTAATATCTCTTCTTTTTTAAAAATAGTTTTAAATTTTTGAGAAGGGGGAGGTGATATATATTAAATTAGTTTGTGGTAATTACTTCTCAATGTATACATACATCAAAATGTCACATTGTACACCTTAAAGATATATAGGTTTTAATATCTACCCGCTTTTAAGGGCAAAGTGCAGATTCTCTTTTCAGAGGGACTATGTTTAAGTTATATTTGTTCCTCCTAAATCCTTAAAGATTTATTAATGAAATGAAATAGTAAATAAACTGATTAATAGCTTTGGGTAGCAAGAAGCCTTTGATGCATACTGGGTTTCAAAAAGACTGTTATTATTAGTTTATTCATATTATGATCAAACTTCAAGATCTATGGTTCCCAACTTTTTTCCACCCACCCTAACATCCTTGAACACTATGACATATTACCAGTGGTGCAAGTGGCTCACAGTGGCAGTGAATTTCCCAAGGGAATAATGGATCACAATCACAGTCTCTAAAACTGGGAATTTTGTATTCATGTTCACTATTTCATTTCCCCTTCTATATTCTAATGTCTCTTTCTATATTCTAATGTCTCTTTAATTTTTTTTAATTTGAGAATAACTTCTTTGGATTTATCCACAGAAATATTTATCAGTACTGCTTTTCATGTCTTCCATTGTATTTGTTCTTCTCTAAAGAAGCTTACCACTTAAAGAATGATTCATGAAACAAATTTCTCATTTCTTTGTAAGCTGTATTCCTCATCTTTCTTCTTTTTGGTAGGTGTTCCTAAAGGAGCAGGAACGACAGCACCTACAAGATCTGCTTCACCAAGAGGTGCTCCGCAGGATCATATTGTTGCAGCGATGGTTCAAGGTCCTGCTGTGTAGGCAGCATTTCCTCCACCTGAGACAGGCATGCATCATTATCCAGGTGGGAAGTAAAGGATTCTTCGCATGAGATTTGCTAGTTTATTTGGCTTTTATTTTAGTAACTAGAATTTTACTGTGAAACATTTGAATAAGAATATATGTTTCTTTATTGATGAGAATGTGTCCTTTTCATTTTTGAAATGTTCATGGCACCCAAAAGATTACCTGGCATATAATAATAGACTATTGATAAATATTGATGGAGTTGAAGTTAAATTGAATTTATAGCTGTAATGTCTTGTACGATCCGGTTAGGGGCAAAGGAGTTATGTGCTTTAATTTTTGTTTACATAGTTATTTTTATTTGATTGTTTCCTGAGTGATATTTGAGAGTTATATATACATTGTTGTTGCTCTGTACTCCTCTTGGATGATAGGTATCTTATTTCCTATTTTGTCTGTTTTATTTACTCCTTCTTGATTTTATATGATGCCTATTCTCTTTTTCTCCACAGGCCCTTTTCTGTTAATACAAGAAAAATTTTAGAATTTTAATCTTCGAACCATGTGCATGTTGACCTTAAACCCATTAATATTGGCAAAACTGTAGCATGAGAAGATGATGTAATTTGTTAAAGCATCAAAAACTTTTACATTATTTTAAGTTCAATAATTAACTTCATTGAAGTTATATTCTCTAAGAGCTGTTTTAGCCAAGCATATCTGGAAAGGGAAACTTTTTTCACTTTAAGCATGCACAAATTAGCTATTTAGCCACTACTAATTATGACAATAAATTTATTATTTTTTTTCTTTTTTCTATGAAAATGTGGTATAAAATATGACAGCCATTTCTATTGTCTTGCCTTCCTCACAGCGATTCTGGAGGAATTACCTAAATCAGAAACAAGTCAGAAATGTGGCTGTGCAGAAGGATGCTTTAGTTATGGCTAGTGCAGCTACTCTTCTCCAGGCTTCCTGGCGTGCTCACGTGGAGAGGCAGCGGTATTTGGAGCTCCGGACTGCAGCCATCATCATCCAGCAGAGATGGAAGGAATGCTATAGGCGGAGGCACTTGGCTGCTGTCTGCATTCAGGCAAGATGGAAAGGCTACAGGGAAAGTAAGAAGTATCAAGAACAAAGGAGCAAAATTATCCTTTTGCAATCAATATGTAGAGGATTCAGAGCAAGACAAAGGTAATCTGTGTTGTTATGATAATTACTCCTTCTCTCTTCAAGTATTTTGTTTATACCTTTGCTCTAACACTTGCCTAACTTGTATTAGAATTGGTTATGTACAATTTTGTCTTCTCCACTAGGCTGTGATGTTCCCAGCAGTTGTAACCCACATTGTATGGTCTCTAAAAGAAGCTAAACAGATAATTTAGTGAATTAAATTGGATTGAAAACCTACATGGTCTATGATTATAACTGCTAAGAGTTAATTTTACATTAGGTTGAGTCTTTAAAATTTGGCAATATCCAGTTTTTATCTTCAGAAACTTTAATTTCATTTTTAAGGTGTACCTTAAAATATTTTTTAAATGAGATCTTTACTTTTGAGTTAGTTTATGTTTTGACTAGAATGCCCTATTAGGATTAATGTACTTAATAAAATATCTCACTCATAGAAACAGAATTGTGAAATGTGCATCCCAAGTTAGTTTTAAGAAGAAAATTTTGAAACTTTACATTTATTTCTTAAATTCTCGGTAAAATGTATTCTCTCTAGCATTAACTAAAAAATCTTTCTAACACATTTTTTCCTCTTTTTATGTAGATTTAAAATTTTAAAAGACCAAAGACTGAAAGAAACAAAACTAGAACTTAGATTGGCAGATCCTGAGCCATATGGAGCTCTCAAAATTCAGGGCTCAGACCCTTCAGAATGGGAGGATTGTTCCTTTGACAACAGAGTGAAAGCTATAGAGGAATGTAAATCTGTGATAGAGAGTAATCGAATTAGCCAGGAGAGTTCGTTGGACTGCTTGAAAGAGTCCCCAAACAAGCGACAGGAGAGAGCCAGAAGCCAAAGTGGTGTGGACTTGCAGGAAGAAGTGATTGTAAGAGAGAGACCTAAGTCCTTGGAGGATCTCCACCAGAAAAAAGTAGGTCGGGCCAAAAGAGAAAGTCGGAGAATGAGAGAACTAGAGCAAGCTATATTTAGTTTAGAATTGCTAAAAGTTCGTTCTCTTGGTGGCATGTCTCCTTCAGAGGAACGTAGATGGTCTACAGAACTGATGCCTGAAGGCCTTCAGTCTCCACAGGGTACACCTGACAGTGAAAGCTCTCAAGGAAGCTTGGAAGTTCTGAGCTGTGAGGAAAGCCAGAAGAGCAAACTCGAGTCCATAATTTTAGATGAAGGAGACTTGCAGTTTCCATCACCTAAAATATCTAGGAGTCCAAAATTTGATTCAGAGGACAATGCCTTCAGTGCCTCAAGTGATACTAACTATACAACAATTGAAAAGGGGACACCCTCTGACTCAGTGCATTTGAAGAATGGGACTATGAAGGAAAAACTGGTTTGTAGTTCTGAATCTATTACCTGTAAGCCACAACTGAGAGAGCCCTTTATTTCAAATAGTCTGCCTACATTTTTTTATATTCCTCAACAAGACCCACTGAAAACAAGTTCCCAACTAGACACAGGTATCCAGAGAAACAAGCTATTAGAAAGTGAAGAAACACTTTCAGCTCTTGCTTTGGATATAAACAGGGAAGCCAGAAAGTACCACTCCTCAGGAGAAAATCAAGTTGTTAGGTCTTTGAATACGGATTCTTCTAATACTGTGCTGAAGAAGTTAGAAAAACTAAACACTGAGAAGGAAGAAAGGCAAAAGCATTTGCAGCAGCAAAATGAAAAAGAGATGATGGAACAGATTCGTCAGCAAACAGATATTTTAGAGAAGGAGCGTAAAGCCTTCAAGACCATTGAAAAGCCAAGAACTGGGGAGTCTTTCCTGGTACCATCTTTCCATCCATCAAAACAAAGAGTAGAGAGGCCATCCTCTCTCCTCATTCTGAATACCCCAAATAAGGAAGAACCCAATGTACTAGGGCCTCCATTAGTAACTGTAAAAGATGCAGCTCTTCTTCCAAAAGACGGCACTTCTGCTCACCTATCCCAGAAGGACCGACCTGTTACCTTGTTCTTTGACAGGAAAGGAGGCCCATACCAATCTACTACTACCAGGGAATTATCCAAGACAGACAGAATGTGTACCCAAATGAACGTAGCCTGTAAACCTTCTAATAATCGTATTTCAAAAAGAGAGCATCATAGGCCAGCTCAGTCTTATATCCACAAATCTGATGGTCCTTCCAGAGATGGAACTACTAGGGTCATTTTCTTCACACCAAAGGACAGTATGAATATTTCCCTGTAAGTGAAATGATATTTATTTTCTGTATAAATGGGAAACTTTTTGGAGAATTTTATTAAGGTGCTTGAATCTACCTCAACTATTTGTATGGGTGCTACTGAAATGAGCCATTTTCTCTGTGTAAAAAAATCCCCTAATTGTTGACTCTAGCAGATTCCTGAAATTGGATGTAATTATACCATAGGGATCTTTGACTAAGCATAGATAGAGTTTTTTGATTCCTCCTCATTAAGTGAGAAAGCATTTGTGAAGGGCAATACGGTGCCTGTATACATAGTAGGCTAGGCATTCAGCAAATGCTGGTTGTGTTAGATCTTTCGGGTGTGGCAAGTCCAAGCTTGTTAGTCTCAGACTTTAAAGTGTACTTTGTCCCAGCTATTGGCCTATTAGGTCTTCACTGAGTACTTTATATGTTTTTTGTGTGTAGTAAAAAAACAGAAAAAGAATAAAATTTACCATCTTAACCATTCTTAATTATATAGGGCAGTAGTGTTAACTATATGCACATTGTTGTACAGTGGATCTCTAGAACTTTCTCATCTTGCAAAAGAAACTCAAACAGCAGCCACCCCATTCCCCTTACTCTAAGCCCCTAGCAACCACCATTCTTCTTTTCTTTTTTTTTTTCTTTCTTTCTTTCTTTTTTTTGTGGGGAGGGGGAGAGAACATGTGCACTTGAGAGCAGGGGAGAGGTCGGGGGGGTAGAGAGAAAGAATCTCAGGCAGTCTCCTTGCTCAGTGCAGAGCCCAATATGGGGCTCAATCCCACAACCCTCAGATCATGACCTGAGCTTAAACCAAGAGTTGAACGCTCAACTGACTAAACCATCCAGGCGTCCTTCTGGTGACCACCATTCTACTTTGTTTCTAAGAGTTTGACTACTTTGTGGAAGTTCTTTATACTTTTAAGTTTTCTTAACTAGTGGTCATCATGAGAAAAGCCCTTTTTAAGTGGAACATAAAAACAAAGATGATAAAATTTAAGAGATTTTATTAAGCTTTGTTGTATAGTGGATTCTTTCAGTTCTTATGGGACAATGTCAGTGTTTTGTTTTTAAATGTTTATTTTTATTTTGAGAGAGAGAGAGAGAGAACAAGTGGTGGAGGGGCAGAGAGGGAGAGAGAGAATCCTGAGCAAGTCCCACAGTCCGTGTAAGTGTGGAGCCCAACGCGGGGCTCAATATCACAACCATGAGATCATGACCTGTGCCAAAATCAAGAGTCGGATGCTCAAACAACTGAGCCATCATGGTGTCCTGAGAATGTCAGTGTTTAAATGAAAAGGAGGGTATATATCTTAGAGCTAAAAAAAAAATTAAATTTCACATTAACTATGAAAATAACCTTTTTTCTCTTATCATAGCTTGAGCTTTTAAATCTTTTTTTTCTTTAAAATTACATACAGATTTTAGGGGCGCCTGGGTGGCTCAGTCGGTTAAGTGACTGACTTCGGCTCAGGTCATGATCTCGCGGTTCATGAGTTCGAGCCCCACGTCGGGCTCTGTGCTGACACCTCAGAGCCTGGAGCCTGCTTCGGATTCTGTGTCTCCTCTCTCTCTGCCCCTGTTCATGTTCTCTCTGTCTCTCAAAAATAAATAAAACATTTAAAAAATTTTTAAAAATTATGTACAGATTTTATAGAAACCCTTTGTAAATATGAGCAAAAGAGCACTGATATTTTATTTTTCCATCAGGAGCTTCTGTTTGGTATTATGAAATGCAGTTGGATTAAATGACAGCTTGAGGTCTATACCTGCCCATTAACCTAGAGATTGCCCAAAAGTTCAAAGACTTTGTGTAAGCATATATACATATATAAGCCCATCAGAGAGTTAAAAACATTATTTCCTTTCATTCTGACTAAGTTTAGTAATGGGAGAGGGTGTGTGTGTGTGTGTGTGTGTGTGTATGTATGTATGTGTATGTGTGTGTATGTTGGTGTTGTAATGTGTTTGTGTAGTTGTTGGATCCATGAATCAGTTCTGTAAATGGCTTACTTATAGATTTCAAAAACACTAATCATTCTTGTGAATTCTTATAAACTACTTTTATCATTTTCCAGTCTTAAGGGTACTTGATCTAGTTTGCTTTGCCTCATTAAGATCTGTTTATCATCAAAATGATTGTGTTAGGTTGTTTCTGTTAAAGCTTAAGTAAAATTCATACTTAATATCTTCTCTTGTATAAGTAGTACTAGAAACCTTAGTACTTTATAGAGTTGTAAACGTTTGTGTTTCTAAATTAATTTGGTCCAGTTCCCACATATTGTAGGTGAGTTCACTGGGCCTATAGAGATGAAATGACTTGTTCAAGATCACATACTGAGAGAAATAGCTGGGAATGAAACTTGAGTTTCATGCTTAGGAATTGCCATTGGATTTCATGATTAGGAAGTAATTTTAGATTAGTGTTCTTTCTATAGAAAAGAAATGCACTTTCCATAGATAAAGTGCATAGTGGCCTTCATCTGGTTAATGAAGGAGAACAAAAAGGAAATCAAGGAGAAATATAAAGAAAATGCTGTGAATTTAAAAGTTGGCTAGGGTGTTCAGGTGCTGTCAAAGGTCCTGTTAATTGTTTCCCTGTTTTGAGAATAAATCGAAGGCCAATAGGCTTAAATGTGGCAAGAGAGATTTTAATAAAAGGAAATCTTTTAGGATAGCCTAGGATTGCTAGGTGTGATCGTGCATTGGTCAAAAAGGGAGATACCTGAGACGCCTTTAGCTAGGGAAGCTTGCCATCTATTTAGGTTTGTTTAGGGATTTACACATAGAGTAAAGGGCAGTATAACCTCTTATGGTCCCTCGGTCTTCATTTATAAAAGTTGAATGGAAGATTTTGCGTGAGAGACCAGTTAGTCTGCCAACCTGTATTATAAGTTAGTGTGTACTTTAAACCCACCACTATATTAGAAGGTAAGGTATGATTCTCAGTGAGTTTATAGCTCTGCTGAGGAGAGGTTAGCAGTATGTTGATAAATTTTAAGACTCATGTTTCTGAGTTAAGGTAGGTAATTGGGGCCATGTAAGTACTGGATTCTATTCAGATTTTCAGCAGGTATCCATTTCTACACAGAATTTAATGATAAAGTAGTCACATCATATGGTTATTCAAGCAAAATTAAAGTTTCATAAACTAACACTGTACTATCTGTATGGCATACCTCTTCTAACTTGATAACAGTTTCTTTATCCTTCTATTGTTGATTTTGTTCTATATAACAGTTTAAAATTTTTTTTAATGTTTATTTTTGAGAGACAGAGAGAGACAGAGTGCAAGTCGGGGAGGGGGAGAGAGAGTGAGAGGGAGACATAGCATGCAAAGGAGGCTCCAGGCTCTGAGCTGACAGCACAGAGCCCGATGTGGGGCTTGAACTCATGAACCATGAGATCATGACTTGAGCCGAAGTTTGATGCTTAACCGACTGAGCCATGTAGGCAAACCCATTGTTCTGTATAACAGTTTTAAAACTAAGATAGTAGATGAAAGCTACAGAGAGATTTCAGAAAGGAAATTTGCTAACCAGTAGGAACTATCTCAGTATAAAACAAAGTAATAGGATCTTCATCACTTGGTAGCTACTTATCGGGTATTTTATAATGATTAGAATAAAAGATCTCGTCTATGACCAGTTTTAAAAATTTGGGGATACAGTATTTTCCCATATCAAATCCATTTGTTTTCTTGAGCTAATTCTGCTGCAACTATTCTTAAACATATGTTATAGTAGAATATACCCAGTGATTATTAGGGACAGGCTTCTAGTAATTCAGTCACATATGTTAATTCTTGATAATACTATTAATTAAGGTAGGCAGAAAAACATTGATATGTTGTTTTAGGAATTGGATAAGATCTGGAAATATTTATGTAATATGCTAGAATTCTTTGACTTGCCTTGTTAGGCCGTATTTTGTGTTGTACTTGAAGACTACTGCCATGGGATGTCTGCTAGGAATTGAAATGTAATCCTGTTGTTTTATCCTAAGTGTCAACAAGGAAGCCTTAAACAGTGGAAATCCTCTACTCCATAAACAAGATGAAACAAATTGGAAACCTGTGAAGCTAACTGGGCCGGGCCAAGGAGAGGTAAGTATTGAATTTTATCTCTCTTAAGCAAAATAGATGCACCTATTTTGGAAATGATTATTCTAATAAGTAGAGCACCTCATTTATGCATTTATTCCCAAGTGTTTATGGGAAAGAAGCCATGAGTTAAGTCTGTTATACTTAGGGAGGTGTACTTCAGGGAGGGAATGGTGACTAAAATCCCAGATTATGTTTACAAAAAAGATGTTGCTTAAAAAAAGAAAGCAATTTATGCAAGTGGGCTTGGTGACATATTATAGCGGTGAAAGATGACTTCCTTGGCTATGGAGAACGGTGTAGATTTAGCATCCATTTGTGTTCTTTGTCCAGAGTAATGTATATGGATTACTTTTGGTTATCTCTGTCACTTCTAGTAGAGAGGATACAGTGGGGTGGAGGGATGTTTCAAAAAATTCATGAGCTCTCTGATGTCTTTCTTTGGCATCATCTCCAAAAAAACCAAACCAAAACATTGTTGTGTTATCTGTTTTATTATTTGGTCAAGCAGGTTGCCAGACCGGCCCATAAAAAGAAAGCTCGAATGGCGCGGACGCGCTCCGATTTCTTGACTAGAGGTACTTTTGCCGATGGGGAGGGGGATACAGAGGAAGATGATTACGATGACATTATTGAGCCCATTCTCTCCCTTGACCAAGCTTCTCACTCTGAGCTAGGGCCTGCACCCAGCCTGGGTCAGGCCTCTCACAGTGACTCCGAAATGGTAATTTTACAGCAATATAAGAAAAATAGGGAACAGGCAAATATGATGGGAGTAGTGACTAGTCTTTGCTAATCTAAAGCTTAACCTTCACAGCTTCTTCCTAGTATAATGGTTTGTACATGGGAAACCTCAGTGAACACAGCAATAAAACTAAACCTTAATTTAACAGGACCAGATAAAGGGCACTTTAACAACATTTGTCAAATCATAAATTAGGGAAAGTTAGGGCTATGTAATTTAGCACTAATGTAGAGATTTTTTGTTATATATTAAAAGGTCTAGAGCAGGGGCCCCAAATTGTTTTCTGTAAAGGGCCTGATAGTAAACATTTTAGATGTTGGTCAGCTCTGCTGTTGTAAAATTAAAACAATCATAGATAATAAGTAAACAAATAGGCAGAACTGTGTTCCAGTAAAACTGTTTACAAAAACAGTGGGCTGTATTTGACCTGCTGGCCATAGTTTGCTGACTGATCCTTGGTCTAGTGAATAGGGTATATTGTTGAATAATTCAGTTGCTTTTAACTGAAATGGTACGTTCTTTTTTTTTGTTCTTGTTTTTGTTTTTGGGCTTTAAACTTGCTTCCCCTCCACCATTATTTAGTAATTGAAAATAAACATGATTTTTTTTTTTAAGTTTATTTGTTTTGTGAGAGAGAGCGCACAAGCACACCCAAGCAGGGGAAGATCAGAGAGAAGGAGAGACAGAATCCCAAGAAGGCTCTGCACCATCAGCACAGAGCACAATGTGGGGCTTAAACCTACGAACCGTGAGATCACGGCCGGGGCCGAAACTGAGTCAGACGCTTAACCAACTGTGCCACTCAGGCACCCCTAAACATGAATTTTTAAAAAACGTAATGAACAATGCCAAAAATGTTTTCCTGGACCAACCTAGCCAGGTAGAAGTCTGTATGTAATGTGAATTTGAATTAATCACAAATTATAACATTGGAGTTATGTTTGAATAAAGCTGTACTTAATCAAAATATTTGACTAAGAATATAACTTTATCATCATATTTCATCCAAAATTAGGTATCTATAGTTTGACAACTATGAATGTATTTATGGATATAAAATGTTTGAATTTGGAATTGTCCTGGAAAATCCACAATATAAGGAATCTATATGTCTAATATGCACTAAAACATTATCACTCATCAAGTGGAGTGATATATGCAGTTTATTTCTGTGCATATCCTTAATTAAGTTGGGTTTCTATATATGTTCATTATGGGAGAAAAATTTTAGGTTGGTCTTCTTTTGACATACTAAGTATTTCATCTTTGAGCTGTTTGTGCCAAAGAATTAAATTTTCAGCTAATTTCTAGAATACCCTATTGTCTTTATCTTCTGTTAGAAACAGACCCCATTTTTAAATGATAATATTGATATTCTAAGAAAGAAAAAATAAAAATAGAAAAATGTATGACCAGTTCTCTAATTAGACAAATGAGTCATTACCCTGAGCTAAAGCATAGGGTTGTAAAAATTAGAAACAATCTGTCTGTCTATTAATATATATAACTAGAGCCAAAGCCTTCTCTTCAGTGTAGGGTAAAGTGACTCCATTTTGGAGGTGCCCTGTTTTTGAGCTATAAATAATGAAATGTACTCTACCATATGATTAGTAAAGATGAAATTATGTTACAGAACAACTAATTTTACTGAAAAGTATTCTTTTTTTTTTTAGTGTAAATAGGGAGCATACTTAAATTATTCTCTAAAGTGTACATAGATTTTTCGTTTGTGGAAGAACTTAGCATTTGTAATTGCTGTTTTGTTCCTGAGAGTTTTCTTTGTTACAAACCTTAGTCCTTTTGGTGGTAGAATTCTTCCTCACTGAAAACTCTTACTGAGATGAACTGGAAGTTGGGCTTTCTGCTTGGAGCATTTGGCCCCTTTAAGGGTTCTAGCTGGTAGTCTCTGCCTATGATTCTGTTCACCTGCTTTTGAAGGTCACTGCATGCCAGTAGTTGTAGAGCACTCTGTATCCCTGCACAGTGTATATCACCCCCTTTCCAGCGTTTTCACACTCTTTCTGTTTCATCACTAGCTATTTTAGGAACAGTGGTGGTGTTTGTTTCTGGTGGACACTTGCATGAAGAAGCTTTGCTTTCTAGAATATGCTGATAGATACTAATTGGGGTTGGGGGTGGAAAGGGTAGAAACAGTTTAAAATGTGTTTCTGTTTGTTTCTCTTGAAAATATGCCATGTTCTAATGTTATCTGATACTGTGAAGATGAAGACTAATTGTTTGTAAATGGGATCTACTGAATTCTCAAAAATTCAGATATCTCCAGGGTTTTAAATAGGCTTGATTTTCTAGGCACATGGATTTTTAAAAACTGGATTTTTTTTTCTGGACAAAGTGATCTTATCACTCTGATATTCGCTAAAAAGAGTGTCATTCAATCTTGGAAGACGCTATCTTACCTTTCCACTTGCGAAATAACTGATCCAATGGGATAAAGACAGTTATAAATGAATTACCTGAAGAGGATTTGATAAGCACTACCTCTGGAATTCATTAGTGGTTAATTAATTAAATTAACATTAATTAATTGTTACCTGCTAGGAGACGTGGAAAGAGTAGTAGTTTCCTCCTTTGGTGGTGGTGTTTTTTTTTTGTTTTTTTTTTAACTTTCTGCCTTTATTTCTGCCATTTGAGTAACTGTTTAATCTCTGTATGCTGCTCTCACTCAGTTCTAGCCATTGTGTTGGCTTTTACCCAAGAAGAATGATATATTCTGTCACATAATATTTTTAAGAAGGTTTTCATATAGGTTTTTAGTCTCTAGGTATTCTAGATGGTAAGTGAGTTAGTCACATCATTTCTATTTCTTATTAGTAGGACTGGTATAGGTAACGTTATGTTTCCTCTGTCATTCCCTGGATGGAAATTAATCATCTCTATGGGCGTGACTCCTAAATAGCTCTCCAAAATTTGTCTTCTTTATCTCCAGTATGATAAACTTCTCATTTTACCTTCAAACCTACTGTCACTTCCTGTTTCTGTTTGTTATTTTCTGAGTCATTCATCAGTCCTTATCTTTGTTGAATTTTCCTTCTCGCCACTACTCACTCCACAAAATATTGCCAGAAAAACCTGAAGATAGAGCAAGGCTATGTTTTTTAGCTTGTTTTACAGTAAAGGAAAATCCACCTTGGTTAAGTCTCAGAAAGAGGAAGCCAGGAGAGGATGTTTATACAATTTTAGAACCTAGGCTGGTGATTTTGAGATGGGTCTTGGAAATTAGAAATCTGGTTGATACCGAACAGAGTTTATGACATGAAAGGTTTGGATTGTCAATCCCAGCACAGCAGCCATACTGTTGAATCACTTAGTATTTATATATGGATTTTATTCCTCCCAAAAGTTAGGGGTGGTTCATAGCATCGCAAGTCTGCTCTTTTTTAAAGATTTGGTAGAATTTCCCTATGACACCATCTCGGATTGGTACTTTTTTATGATATGTTTCCTTGATTCCTGTATTTCTTCCAGAGAAATTAGTCTCATAAGCTTTCTATCTAAAGGGGTCAATTTTGGCAAATAATGTTTTCTTATGAAATTACTCATTTAATCTAACTTTCCAGATTTATTTGCATAGAGGTCTGGAAATAGTCTCATGATTTTTAAAAAATTTTGTTTCAATGGTTATTTCTCTTTTGTCATTTCGTATTTTGTAGATTTGTGTTTTTTCCTTTTTTCCTTTAAGTTAGCTAATAATTTTCTTTGTTACTTTTTTCCAAAGTAACAGGATTTTTATTTATTATACCTAGTTCCCCTTGGTCCCCCATTGTCCACTGACTTCTGCTTTTACCTTTATTTCCTTATATTTTCTTTTAGTTTACTGTCTTGTTTTTCTACATTTTTAGTGGGGAATTTAATTCATTTATTGAAGTTATTTTTATTTATACAGGTTTTTAAGGCTATGAATTTTCTTCCGATCACTACTTCAGATGTATCTTGTTTATTCTAATGTGTTTAAGTCTTCAGTTACTTTTTGAAAATCTGTAATTTCAGTTTATGTTATTTTTTACCCAAAACTTGTTCAATAAAAAACTTTTAGTTTTCAGAGGAAGGACCTTTTTCTTTTTTAACTTTTTTTTAGTTTCTAGTTTTATTGTATTGTGATTAGAGGTATTTGCAATGCTTCTATTTGATCAAATTTACTGGTTGTTTTCTTTGTTATTTAATATGTGGTTAGTTTTTGTGACTATACCTTGTGCATTTTTAATAAGGTGTATTCTATATTCAGAATGTAAATTTTCAATATATATCCATAATTTCTTCCTTACTGATTAGATTGTTTATCTTCTATATATTTTCTATCATTTACACAGCTGTTTTATCCAGAGAATGTTGTGTTAAAGTTTCCTATTATTCACCACGAATTGTGGCTTTTGGTATTAAAAAGTGTCCTTTCTCACATTCAGTGCATTTGGCTTGAATTCTACTTAAATAATAATATCATAACCTCTGTTTTCGTAATTATTTCCATTTGCCTAGAATACTTTTACTCCTCCCTTTATTTTTAGCCTTTCTGAACCCTTTTGTTTTAGACGCATGTTTTATATGCATTATAGTTAGTTCCTACTTTGTGAGCCAAATTAAAATTTTTTGCCTTATAGATGAGTTAAATCTATTTATATTTATTGATATAACTGATAGTCTCAACTCTTATAATTTTATGTTATTCTGCATTAAGTTTGTTGTTTGTTACTTTTTTCTTTCACTATTTAAAATTTCTTTTGATATGATGTGGTGTGTTCCTTTTCTGTGGGTTTGTATATAACTTTTAAAAATGCCCTTAATTTACCATATTTTAATTTAATCTATTATTCTGAAGTTAATTGTTTATAAACAGTATTTTTTAATTCTTACATGTTTTGGCACTACTATCGATGAATTATTCTGGTCTCTACTTTTCCTTAGGCTTTTACTTCTACTTTGTCAGAACATTTAATTTTGCATATTCTTTCACTCTAGTCCCCACCTTTGCTTTTTGTCTTAGAGCTATTAAATATCTGAAATGATCATATCAAATATATTGCTGAAGTTTCCCTATTTATGTCTCGATTGGTTGTAGCTCTGCTCCTAGTACTTTACTCAGGAAGGCTATACCTCTGGAATTCCCTTGATATTTGAAGGGACATCTTGGCTACATATAAAATCCTTAATTCATACTTTAATTCATACTTGATTCATACCTGAAGTTTTGAAAATGCTATTTTGTTGTCTTTATTTATTTTTGAAAGTCTGTTATCAGTCTAAGTCTCTTGCTCTTACAAAGAGTTATTGGCTCTTTTTACTTCGAGACCCTTAGGATTTCTTTCTTTATATCTAAAATTTAGGATATGTCTTCAACTAGATCATCACAGATGAGTTATCGCATATACCTGCAGGCCTTCTGTGTGTATGTTTGTGTGAGTGTGTATGTGTGTGTATAAATTTGGGCTTTGCCTTATTTTTGAAACACTTTCATGGATTACAGTTTTAGATAATGTGTTCCATTCATTGTATTTTTATTGTGTAGGGACTCCCAATTATAAATAATTTTTTCTTCTTGTCTTCAATCTGAACCACCTTCTCTCTGACTCTTCTTACTCATTTCTTTTTATCACTTTATGTTCTTTATTATCTTCCTGCCTTTGTTTAATCCCTTTTAAATTTGCATTTGTATATTTTCTTCCTTGGGCATCTTGTAAGTTCTTCTTTACTATCTTTTTATTTCTTTTCTGAGTTCACTCGACTCCCTTTGCTTCTTTCTGGTTTTTCTAGGGAGTGGGGAGCTTATTTCCGTTTTTAATTTTTGAATTTCTGATTAATATGGTATTTCATATATATGAAGTTATTAAATTCATTTTTGATTTGTAGTTTTCTGCTTCATGCTTGGTTTTTGTTCATTGGGAGATGGGTTAATCAACTGATTGTTTTGGTTCTAATTTCCTTTGTTTTCTTACTGTAACTTGTGTAGATTTTGTGTATCTTAATTTATGCATGTTGTTCATTTGGGATAGTTTATACATAACTTGATTTCAAGGGCTTCCTCTTCTGTCTGTGTAACAAAGAAAAATTTCTTTTACAGGCAGCCTATTTTGAGTCTGTTAGTTGTGTGAGTGTGTGTGTGTGTGTGTGTGTGTGTGTGTGTAGTGAAGGCATCGTTGTGTCCTCCATTTTTTGCTTCTTTTTTGCCTTGCTAGATTCTAAATTTTACCCTTTTGCTTCTTTTCGTTTCACTACTCAGTCTCCAAAAGGCACCCCTTCCTTCCTTTTTACCTTCATTTCCCTCAGAAGCAGTGTTTTTAAAAATATGTTACCTTGGAGGCACCTGGGTGGCTCAGTTGGTTAAGCGTCTGACTTCAGCTTAGGTCATGATCTCAAGGTTCGTGGGTTTGAGCCCCACATCGGACTCTGTGCTAACAGCTCAGAGCCTGGAGCTTGCTTCGGATTCTGTGTCTCCCTCTCTCTCCCTCCTCCTTCCTCCCTCCCCCCCCGTACCTCCCCCACTCATGCTCTGTCTCTATCGTAAAAATAAACAAACATTAAAAAAAATTTTTTTTAAATATGTCACCTTGAATCACACGCAGTTTTAAGTCCTTTCCTTTTAGTCAGTTCTCTGATCTCCTAGTGCTTAGTATTTGTGTCAGTTTTGAGTCACTATAGATGGATTGATTTTTTTTTCCTCCTTGTCAGTTATATACTGTTCTTTGCATGCCTATTTTACTACTGGATGCCTGATGTTGCGAATTTGTCTTATTGGGTGCTAGATACTTTTGTATTTACTTAATATTCTTGAGACTCTTATTTCCAGTAACATTCTAGAGCTTAGTTCTGGAAGCAATTTGTTCCAAAGCAATTAGGTTGTCCTTTGAAGATTTGTTAGTCTCATTGTATTGAATATTGGAAATTTTCTAAAAGAGTAGCTTTCAGGTGCTCTCACTGCCAAAACACAAACCATGTGAGGAGATGATATGTTAAATTGTTTGACTGTAGTAGTCATTTTAATACTTATATGTAAATTGAATCATGTTCTATACTTAATATATAATTTTTATTAAATAAAACAAAGATTTGTTAGGCTTAAACAGAGCAATAGTTCACCTAGGGCTCATTATTCTTGACTATTGAGGCAAGATCCTCTGTGTACTTCAGCCAGTGCCCTAGGGCACAGGCACTATTTACTGGGATTTTGTAGATGTGGGGTTCTATTACCTTTAATCCTTTCAGGTGGTCCTTTGCCTGGTCTTGGGTAGTTGTCTGACATAGAAGTGTTGAAAGGTACTAAGCTAAATAACTTATGAAGATCTCTAGAGTTCTTTATTTGTGCACCTCTTTCCTCTTCAGTACTCTGTCTTTTGGTCTCTAGTCACCATGGTCTCTCTGGACTTCAGCTTCATGTGTTCAACTCAGAGAGTCTGCCAGGGTTCACTTGAATTCCCCCTACCTATGTCACAGCCTGGAAACTGTCTCAAGGCACTAGGCTGGGGAAGATGAAAGACGTACTTCCTTTGTTTCCCATCTCTCAGGGATAACTGTCCATCATCTTGATAACTGCTGGTTCTTACTATTTTGTCTGAGTTTTTGTTTTGTTTTTGTTTTTGGTTGTTTCAGATAAGAGGATAAAACAGGTCCCTGTTTCTTCTTGGCCAGAAGCAGAAGTATGTTCTTTAAATTTTAACAACCCACATTATTTTCTATTTCTGTTGATAAGGCCATAGTCAAGCAGACTAAAAGGCTAAAGACAACATCCTATAATTATAGAAAAGTGAAATACTAGGAAATGATTTGAAATTTTCTCCTCCAAATTTTAGAGGGGCACATTTTAAACAAATGGAACAAAAATTGCCAAATGAAAAAAAATTGCCAAATGAAATTCAGGTCCCAGTTTGATAAAGCCATGTAAGTTGTTTATAGTGTAGAGCATTAGTGGTGATAATGATCTTTAATTGTTTAGTCTTTGGTTTTTTTTTTTTTTTTTTAATCTTCCTTTGTTCTAGCTTTTTAAAATCCCTGACTGGGTATATAATAAGAATAATAGCATGTTAGGCCATAATAATTATTACCTTGTAGGGACAAATAAAAGGAGTCATGAAAGACTATAGTTAGTATTCTAGGTTTATCAGATCCCGGATCTTTTGTCTGTAGCTTTAGTTGGCTTTGACTTCTTTCATACCTTTCCACTTGATATTCATTATTAAGTTGTCAGAAAACATGAGCTGGTAGGTCCTATTCAGCATTTCAATAACCCAGGTTCTCTTTACTTCGGATTACTAGGAAGTTAATAAAGATTTTGGTAGGTTCTTTTATTTCAATGAGTTGCTGAATAATATGAATGTATTTTTATATATTTTTAATAGATAAAATTCTCAAATAATTCTATAACTTGAGTTTTAATTACAATGCTATGTTATAGTTACTTGGTTTTAAAGTCTTCCATATATGTAATTATTACAGACATCACAGCGATTTTCTTCAGTTGATGAAGAAGCAAAGCTTCATAAGACTATGTCTCAAGGAGAGATTACAAAATTGGCAGTGAGGCAGAAGGCTTCAGATTCGGATATAAGGTATATACATTGAGTTAATAGGGGTAATATCATTTTATTTACTAGTTGACTATAGTTTATACTTAAACTCTTTTAAGAAGCATAATTGATAGAGCAGCTAGTTTTGAAATTTATTTTTCAACAAGTATTAAGTGCTTACTGTGTGACAGGTACCTGATAGTTGAGATTTACATGAGGAGCTTTATGTTTAGCAGTATGATTTGGATGAAGTCTTTAAATCATTATATAACTTGTGATTTTTTTGTTGTAAGAGATGGGAGATTAGAACAGATGACAGTGAAAATATTTTCCAGCTTTGGATTTGGATTTTGTTCTGAGTTAAGTGTTTTACAAATGGAACTAGAAAAGACTGTCAGGAAATAATTCTGTTCCCTTTAAGAGAGTATATGGAGTTCTTATTTGACAAGTAAATATCTTTGTCTCTTATTGTGTTATATAAGGCAGTTGGGCCTTCACTGAACACCTGAAGATTACACTGAAATCATTCTGGTTCTTAGTCCTATTAAAGACCACTTCCTTAATGTCTATAGAGACATAATCCAAGATAATGCAAATCTTGACCAGATATGTTAGAGATCAAATTCTGGGAAAAAGATATACCATAATAGAAAGAACTTAGGGCTGGAAATAGATTAAATATATAAATTTAATTTCTACTTCTTCCTCCAAAATTGTTAAGATGACAAAACCTGTGCAGGACAAACAACAACAAACAATAAAACAGAGACTACAATAATAAAATTGTGGAATCCAGAAAGCAAATAGACAAATTTTAAATGTCTTACTAGAAGAAAGCTGAATTATAAACCATCTGGGTAAACCTGAGAAAGAAGCTTCTGGCTGATTGATATTCCCCAATCCTAGCAGAAAGCTGGAGATTTATTTTCTGGAAAGGATAAAATAGAAGATCTCTGTACTTGGAGTTCTCAGATACATTTGAGGACTGGGGTATATATTTGGATAAGTAGATTTAATGATGTTTACATACTGAATATTAAGATTCCCCTAGCCTTTTCTTCCTTTCAGCTTCCACATTTCATATATCCCATAAGCAGATGGTTCAAAAAGTCTTTGGGACTTTTGTACAACCTTCAAGGAAAGACCTAGAGGTTTTGGTATTAGGGGCTCTCCCTACAAAATGGACTAGCTAGATAAACATACAAGGAAGACCAGTTTGGAAGCTCCACCATTGCACACTAGAACTTCCAAACAGTGTTTTTTTCAGCCCTACATTTTATCACTGCATTTGAAGAAACATCTTATATCAAAGAAACTAAAACTAATAGATATAATATAACTTGGAAGAAATAAACTATGCAGAGGAAAGGAAACTTCAAGACAGACAAGTGAAACTAATCAACAGACCTTCTGCATAAATAAAGATAACTGTAAACATGGAACCAAACAAAGTGCATGAAAGACAAACATTATTTTTTTTCTGTGTTTTGAGTAATTTTCTTTAATAAATGTCAGAAGAAGCTTCCCAGAGGCAAGAGCTGATGGATGGCTGTTAGCCCAAGGGATGAGGAGGGAGAGCAAAACAGCACTTGGTTTGGTAGATGAATAGCAAGTTTAGGGACGGCTGACTTTTTTTTTTTTTTTATAGTTTATTGTCAGGTTGGTTTCCATATAACACCCAGTGCTCTTCCCCACAAGTGCCCTCCTCCGACAAACATTTATTATTAAAAGGGCCTTTGAAAACTAAAAATATGATAGCATAAAGAAAGAACTAGAATATTTGAAAAGAAAGTTGAGGACATATCTCAGAAGGTTGAGCAAAAAGACAGATGAAAGAGACAAAAGATAAGAAAATTGTTTTGGGCTGTAATCATCAAGACACTATGGTACTGGCTCAAGAACAGACATATAGATCAATGGAACAGATAGAGAACCCAGAAATGGACCCACAGATGTATAACCAACTAATCTTTGACAAAGCAGGGAAGAATATTTGGTGGAAAAAAGACAGTCTCTTCAGCAAATGGTGTTGAGAAAGCTGGACAGCGACATGTAGAAGAATGAACTAGACCACTTTCTTACACCATACAAAAAATAAATTCAAAATGGATGACAGACCTAAATGTGAGACAGGAAACTATCAAAATCCTACAGGAATCCTACAGAAAACAGGCAGCAACCTCTTTAACCTCAGCAACAGCAATTTCTTACTTGACATGTCTCCAGAGGCAAGGGAAACAAAAGCAGAAATAAACTATTGGGACCTCATTAAGATAAAAAGCTCTGCACAGTGAAGGAAATAATCAACAGAACTAAAAGGCAACCTATGGAATGAGTGAAAGTACTTGCAAATGACATATCTGATAAAGGGTTAGTATCCAAAATATGTAAAGAACGTATATAAAACTCAACACTCAAAAAATGAATAATCCAATTAAAAAATGGGCAGGAGACATGAGTAGACATTTTTCCAAAGAAGACATACAGATGGCCAACAGACACATGAACATGCCCAACATCACTGATTGTCAGGAAATACAAATCAAAGCCACAATGAGATATAACCTCACACCTGCCAGAATGGCTAAAATCAACAAGACAAGAAATAGCAGGTGTTGGTGAGGATGTAGAGAAGGGGGAACCCTTTTACACTGTTGGTGGGAATGCAAACTGGTGTGGCACTCTGGAAAACAGTACGGAGTTTCCTCAAAAACTTAAAAATAGAACTACCCTATAATCCAGCAATTGCAGTACTAGGTATTTACCTAAATGGTACAAAAATACTGATTCAAAAGGATACATGCACTCTGATATTTAAAGTAGCATTATCTACAATAGCTAAATTATGATAAACAGCTCAAGTGTCCATTCATAATTAGATAAAGAAAATGTGGTATATATATACAATGGAATATTACTCAGGCATCAAAAAGAATGAAATCTTGCCATTTGCAACAATATGAATGGAGCTAGAGAGTACTGTGCTAAGCAAAATAAGTTAGATAAAGACAAATACTATATGATTTCATTCATATGTGGAATTTAAGAAACAAGTGAGTGAAGGGGAGGAAGAAAAAAGAAAGACTAAGAAACAGACTCTTAATTATAGAGAACAAACTGATGGTTACCAGAGGGAAGGTGGATGGGGAATGGGTGAAACAGGTGATGGGATTAAGGAGTGCACTTGTGATAAGCACCAGGTGTTGTATGGAAGTGTTGAATCACTGTATTATACACCTGAAATGAATATTGCATTGTATGTTAACTGGAATTAAAAAAAAATAGATAAGAAAATAGAGCAGTTCAGAGGATCCAGTGACCCACATCAATAGGAAGTCCAGAAAGACAGAACAAAGAAAACAAAGAGGACAAATCATGAATTAAGTAACTCAAATAAATCTCACAGAACTGAAAGACATGGGTTTCTAGATTGAAAGTGCCCAATGATTGCCCAACATAATAGATGAAAACAGACCCATACTAAAAGACATGTCATTATAAAACAATTGAGACAAAAGGAATTTCCATAATGATGATGACAAAAGTAGCTTTTCAAATGATGGTTGAATAGCAAGTATGGAGGGAAACCATGCCAGATTGGAGCAGGCTAGAGGGCTCTGAGAGAGATTTCTTAAAGATATGGAGTACTTACTACGTTTGAACATGTTGAAAAGAGATGTACACAATTAGGAAAGCATTTAGAAATGAATTGTATGTAGGTAAGTGAGCAAATTTAAAGCAAAACATTAACTCTAGAAAAAAATAGGTTATGCTGGGAACTACATGCCTTAGTTGTGAATATTATTTGTATAATAAAAAGTGGCTGTTACGACAAGAGAATATTATATATTGAGCTAACTCAAATTACCATTTGATTCTATTGGGGGCATGCATACCGGTCTTTGTGGAGGGTGTAGAACAAGAATGTTGGAACATGCTTAGTCATTACTTGTGGTCACAAGGATGACAGCAATATAAGTATGGTAAATATTAAAAAGTCAAGTTAAATCAGTTCAGAGGGGTTGCCTCCAAGGGTCAGAAAAGTATTGAGATGGCAGAAGGGTGCTGTCGTTTGTAATAAACCTTGTAGAACAACTTCTCTTTGCAGTATATGGATGCGTAAGTTTAGTAATAGGCTTTAAAAAAAGGAACAAAGGAAAAAAGAATGTGGATTTCAAAACCAGATCTGTCTCATTTTAACTTCCAGCTTCATCCGCCCTCTGAGCCTCAGTTTGCTCATGTGTAAAAAGTAAGGATAATAATAGCTAATTATCGTAGTAGTTGTGAAAATTAGGTATATCATAAAGGCATATCATGTCTGACTCCTCGTAGATGCTCATATTTATGTTAATTGAATGAACATACAAAGTAAAACAAAAACAAAAACAAATGAATGTACAAATAAGCTCCTAGTATGCGGTTAGGGTACATGATGGTCAGTAAATGTGAACTGTTATTATCTTAAGGTGTTTTTTTTAAATTTATATGATAGGAGAAAGTATATAAGCAGTAATAATGAGGCTTATATATAAACAGTAAGAATGAAGCAGTATAACAATCAATACAGTTATGATTTTCAACTTCATTACTCACTGGGTATGTAATCTTGGGAAAATTACCTAATGTTTAAACCTCCAGTTTTTCACTTATAAAATGGTTGTTATAGTTTTAAAGTAAACTTTTTTTAAAATTAGGTAAGCCAATATAAGCACTTGTGCCTGAAACAAAATAACAAGTCAAATAAATGATGGCTTTTGTTAAATAATAATATTGATAACTTCTAAATATAAAATAGTCACATTAAAACATTTATTATATAATGGTAAGTGGAAAGGTTTAAAATTGTATCTTCATCGGGGCACCTGGGTGGTTCAGTCAGTTAAGCGTCGACTTTGGTGTAGGTCATGATCTCAGGGCTCATGGGTTCAAGCCCTGCGTCTGTGCTGACAGCTCAGAGCCTGGACCCTGCTTTGGATTCTGTGTCTCCCTCTCTCTCTCCCCCTCACCTGCTCTCTGTCACTCAAAAAAAAAAAAAAATTGTATCTTCATAATGAAGATACATGTGGTGTAAAAATGGGCATACTTATGGATAAAGACTGGAAGGAAATTACAAAAAAAAAAAAGGTAAACTAATATGTTGTAGAGTGATGGGATACCAGTGATTTTTTAAAACGTATTTTCTTTGTTGTTGTTTATGTACTAAATCCAAGCTGGAAAGAGGACAAGAATGAAAAGATAGCAGTTTAAGGAATCAGAAAATTAGTTAGAATTCTAGTCTTACTGCTTTGTAACATTTCATTTTGAGGAATTATTTAACATTTCTGGGTCTTATTATTTCTTGTATTCAAGATGGGTTTAAGATGAAGTTTAAATGTGAAATTGAAGGTTAAATATGATTAAACTTAAGTGTGAAGTTTAAATGAAGTCATACACATGAAAGGTCTTACTTTATATAAGTTAAAGTGATATACAAATATTGTCACTGCAACATACTCATTTCCATTTTTCCTTTATTTTTAAAAATAGACCTCAGAGAGCTAAGATGAGATTCTGGGCCAAAGGGAGACAAGGGGAGAAGAAGACTACCCGAGTGAAACCTGCCACCCAGTCAGAGGTGTCAGCATTCTTTGCTGGCTCAGATATGATTCCAGCTCATCAGTTTCCAGATGGTAAAAACAGAGGGTGGAGATTGTCTTTCTAATGTTTTACTCTTTCTGAGACTTCACTGTTCTTGTTGGCCAGATATTCTAATGAGACAGGACCAGGATTGTTAAATCCTTCCTTAACTTGGTAAAATTATGTTGTACCTATAATAGAAGTTCCAAGGAAGTGTGGTACAAAACAGTGAACTAACAACTTCAAGAATGACAGTGGATCTTCGGTTAGCCTCAACTTTCTACATTGTAAAAATTTAGCTGTCATTCATTCACTTAACAAATTTGTGTTATTAGTAAAAATTAAGATAACAGCAGCTAGTATTTGAGTGCTTACCATGGGCAAGGCACTGAACTAAGCATGTTGTATGTATTAACTCAGTTGATCCTCACAATTTTTGAGGTTAGTAGAATTTTTATTCCCAGTTTTATAGATGAGAAAGCTGAGGCACAGAGAAGTTATTTGCTTATGCACATATTGTTAGTTGGCAGAGCTGAGATTTGAATTTAAGTAGCATAGCTCCAGAGGCCAAACCCCTGTGCTGTACATTAAGTATGTACTATATACTATCAGTGCCTTGAACCTTATGATTGTAGCTGTTATTTTAACTTCTTGGACCTCAATCATAGCACACTTGAAAGTACCCAACAGTTAGTTCATCTGTTGAGAAAACTGGCCTTTCTAAATGCTAGGATTACTAACTTTGCAAGGATTCCAGTAATTCCAGCATTAGATGATTATTCTATTTTCCCCAAGCCCTTTGCTCAAGCACGTGTGAGAGTTTTTAATTGTTATGTAAAAATGCCAGCTATCTTCAGCAGTGATGGGATATATACCAGAGATGGGTATGTGGTAATGAGTGGATGAAATACCAGTGGGTAAGTGAAATACCAGTATTGAATAAAATAGAAAGTGGATATAGGAAGAAAGTTATTATTTCTTTTTTATACATGCATCATTTTTTTTTTAAATTTATCATTTTTGAGAGACAGAGACAGCGCGAGCAGGGGAGGGTCAGAGAGAGAGGGAGACACAGAATCCGAAGCAGCCTCCTGGCTCTGAGCTAGCTGTCAGCACAGAGCCCGACGCGGGGCTCGAACCCACGAACCATGAAGATCATGACCTGAGCGGAAGCCGGACGCTCAACCGACAGAAAGTTATTATTTCTAAAGGAAAGATAGAGCAGACCCAGTTAAAATAAGTAAACAACTTCTCATATCTAGGATGAGATAAAGAGACAGGGAGAAAAGATCTTCAAGTCTTCATAGAGGAATGGGTGAGCCCAAGCAGAGTCACCTTTGAGTCAGGGGAAAAAATGGTAGAGCTGTAGTTAGAGGCCTATTTTTGTATCTTGTGGCTTTGCTCCTGTCCATCAGTTGGCAAACTGATATGGATAAAACCAATAATAAATTAAATGAATACTGTAAGTTCAGTTTGGAAATTTGGGAAATTCTTACCGTTACATTACTAAGAGGATCTCTTTCCTATATCTTATCTGGTTTATAGTAATCATTCTAAATTTTTCATTTTTCAGAGTTCTGTTCTCAATGGCTAATTCTCAAGAAGGAAGCATAAAACTCTTTAGTGGAAGCATATATTATTAGCAGGCTTCACTGTGTGTTGCTTCATAAGGATATGTATATAAAGATTAAAATTGTAGCTTTTTATTCATCTTTAGGTAGCAATTTATTAAGGTAGCCCTTGTTTTTAATACTGAAATAATATTACAATTTCTATAGTAATCATTATTTCTTTTAAGAAAGATACTGACTTTGCTAAATGAAATAATTAGATACTTATATGTCTAGGTTATATAATGGAATTAAAATCAGTTGATACTAATTTGCACATTACATACATCCTATATATCTTTATAATTTTTATTCTGGTGCCATATCTGAGATTGGGTTTGTCTTACTTTCTGCCTGAAATGGCATTTAGCATGTAGGGGGCTTCTTTTTTCCTTCATTATCAGAATTAGCTTTTAGAAGGGAATAGCTTTTAGAAGGAATACCATTGGATAGGTGAATACACGTCGGGGAAACTGAAATGTGAAGTGAGAAGGAACCAACATTTTTATCAAGCCCCAGATAGGGCTTTGGCAAACCCATTGTAGTTCTGGATTGTGATGGATTTACCTGAAATCTAATTTCGCTGTTGTAAATGATTACAGAGAAGATTTGTTGAGCCTTCCAATATTATATACAAATCTAATGCATTCCAGGAGATTTCTCAGGAATCCTAGAATCCTAGAATTCCTAGAATTCTCTGAGAAATTCAGTTATTTGGGAGATGTAAAGGAGTCGTAAATACTAAAGAGACCAAGGAGAAGTGAGCCAGTTAACTTACCTGGCTCCCTAGACAGGTTTCCAGGATAACACTAGATGATATCACTGGGACAATTATGGCTTTAGACCCTAGTAAAGAAATAATAATAATTAGCAAATTTCACTGGTTTGCTGGACTCCTATATAGCTGAATGTTCATTCAAACAAATATAGTAAAACTATGACTGGGTTAACAGCATGTAATGTGCCAGGGTGATTACATCTTCTTTTTTCCTTGGGACTGAGGTGTTTGGGATCCAGGCTTCAGTTTTACCAGACCCCTCTATCCAGGTTTTTGGTATCAGACCTTAGCCCCTTGGGAGAAATGGTGGCATTTCCCACTACAAAGTGGTCATTTTAACATACATTTTGTGTACAGATGTGCAGTCTGGATTTATTGCCTAATTGCATAACCTCAGATATTAATGTTACTTGGCTTTTCAGATACTTACATATCTTTCCTTCAGTGACTTACTAAAGGAAGTTAAACTTAAAAGAAGAATGTGGAAGTTTCAATATTTTCACTAAATTTTTTTTTTTTTGGATACTTATCTTGAATTGTAGAATTAGTTCACTATCACTCGACACCTCCTTTGAGCCCAGAATTGCCTGGTAGTTGCCGGAAGGAGTTCAAAGAGAACAAAGAACCTTCTCCAAAGGCAAAGCGGAAGCGAAGTGTGAAGATCAGCAATGTGGCTTTGGAATCTATGCACTGGCAAAATGACTCTGTCCAGATCATAGCAAGTGTCAGCGATTTAAAAAGTATGGATGAATTTCTTCTGAAAAAGGTATACTCCGCATGATGAGTTAAGCCCCTGACTTTGACTATGGAATACATGTATATATCAGAATACAGCCCTTGTAGATCAAGGTTATATATGTTTCAGTAAGTTAGATGGTCTTTTCTATCAGAAGGTACAAATACTAGGATGTACATTACTCAGACTTGGTGGATAGGATATAACGTTTTATGCTTTAATATTGACTTCCATTTTACTATAACTGTCCCTTTATATTTTGTGTGTAAAAGTGAAGCTTGTCATTGCATACTTGGAGTTTTTTTTTCTGGTAACAGAACAATAGAATAATGTAGTGTTAGAAGGATCTTAGAAATCATCTAGTGGTAATAAAACATTGGCTCTCTAGTCATGATTTTATCTGGGTCCCTTAATAGCAGGAGCTTGCACTTTCAGGACCATCAGGACCATCATTGTCGAAGAACCAATCAATATCAGTATTGTATTCACCTGTTTTTAATTGGTTGATTATATACAAAAACTTTTCTGTGGCCTCCAGATGAATGACCTAGATAATGAAGACAGCAAGAAAGACACATTAGTGGATGTTGTATTTAAAAAAGCCCTGAAAGAATTTCGGCAGAATATCTTCAGCTTTTATTCGTCTGCCTTGGCGGTAAGTTAGACTGTGTTAGGAGATACTCAGTAGTTCAGCATATGAAAATTTGGCAGTGCTGTAGAAGATCACACAGAAGCTGTGTTCAATGAGAGATTTCTCAAATTCCTTGTTTTTGTTTTAGGAATAGGGAAAAGCATACCTACTGGTCTTAGATTAATACCTTCCTTCAATTTCCTTAAGTAGGTTTTTTCCCCCCTCTTAAGATATTGAATCTTAAGATGGTGAGTTTAAATATTCTAGATGTGATTCTGTGCCTCTCTACTATTTTGACTTCTTATCATCCTTTTAGCTCTATCTTTAGCTTCTAATTTTCATATATGTGGAATTATTATATATTTTCCCCCAGTGGAATTAGAGCATTATATTTACTGATTTATATATATCAGTTTATTTCACTTGCCGATTTACCTTATAATTTTATGTGATATTGGTTATGTTTTAGAAAATTTATTTCCATGCTAAAGTATATAGTAATTATTTCTTTGATCTCTACAGTCTATGAATTCTCATATTCTATAAAGTAATAATTTGTATGTAATCATTTTTCTTTGTTCAATCTATAATTTATTGTGAAAAAAGAAACCAGGAAAACTTTCTTGCGTACCTTATGCTTTTTCTTTCGCAATATAAGACTTAATAGGTTTTTCAAAAACATCAACCATGCAGTCTGAGAGAATAGGGATTTCAAGAATAGGAAATTCAAGAATAAGAGTAGTAATCAGACTATGGCAAATGACTAGGTTTGCGTGGAGACAGCGTTGGCCGTATTTTTCTAATCCTGCTCAACTGCTTATTACGCTCATGGCTTTCTCTGCTTCGTACCTGTATTTCCTAGATTTAGGGACTCAGGGTTGTTGGGTGCTCCACTACACTTAAATTGCATAGGAAGAGCCAAAATTAAAAGGCAGAGCTTAATAGTGGCTTTCTAACCCTAGACCAAAAATGTTCAACTTATTTTGAGGAAGGGAAGGAGAAAAATTCTAAATGTATATAACACTTATTGGTCATTTAAAGCCCTTTTCTTCTGATAAAGATTCCAGACCTTATTTAATAAGTTAAAAGTAATTCCATGTAGATTCCTTTGCAAGTAATACAGTGTTACTTGGGGCATATCACTCTTCTTTGGAAAAATAAAATAAAGGTTACCTAATGTATCATTAGACAAGGATTCGAGTATTCATTCTTTCAATTTTAGAGTGGAGCTGTCCAAATAAGTTTCTTTTTTGAGGCAACGGGTAATTAAAAGGGATGCAAATAATCTTTATAGCTAAATACAGTTTATGGGGAAGTTTCCAGGACTTTATTAAATTGTGATATTGTTTAAACTGTTAGGTATTTTACTCAAATCTAATAGGTTTTATTTTGCAGACATTCCATAGTAGAGAAGGAGTTTACAAATACCACATGGTATTTGTAATGCCATGCCCATTAGAAAGGATCCTAATCTTTATTCTAAACACTACCTAATACAAGTTGATTCAGTCTTCTATATTTATAGCATTTCTTTATAAAACCTTACATTTCTTCTCTTATTGCTTATTAGGTAGATGATGGGAAAAGCATACGATATAAAGACCTCTACGCATTGTTTGAACAGATTCTGGAAAAGACCATGAGACTTGAGCAGCGTGATTGGAGGGAGTCTCCAGTCAGAGTTTGGGTTAACACTTTTAAAGTGTTTTTAGATGAATATATGAATGAATTTAAGACTTTGGATTGTATACCCACAAAGGTAGATATAATATGTTTTGATTTCTAAAAGGATTCAGTTAAGAATTCTTAAAAGTCTGTTTGAGACAGTGTTTGGTATTTGAGAAAAACATTATAAGAAAACATATCAACTTAGTACTACTTTAGATTCAGCAAACTTAATTCTGTCTTTTAAGTTTATCAGACCATATTATCTAAATCTTCTGCAATTAATATATTATTTGCTGAGTTAGAATATAATGTGTGTCCTCAAAACTATACCTTCCACTTTGATAGAATTCACTACATGAATTTCCTTTTGAAAACTTGTGGTTAAATATGTGATTCATTGTATCATTTGATGGCCTTTAAGTAAGGAACCACAGATTATTTTAAGAGAATATGTGTTTCTGGAAATCTATATAGAAGTAATAATAACATTTATTTATTGAGTTCCAGGAATTGTACTAGGAGTTTGATATTTTATTTAATTCTTGTTTTAGTCCTATTAAATAACTGTTATGACATCCCTATTGCAGAAAAGATAGCAAGCTTAGACAAAGTTATCAGTGTGTCCTTTTAGTACCCCAGCTGAAATAAATAGGTATCTAATTATTAGATATCAGGAATATTATTAACCTTTTTATTGATTGGGTCTTATTTTATTTTCAGTTATTCTAGTTTATAAGTAGATTTACAAGCCATTTTAACTCATTTTTGTAGTCAGGTATAAGTAATTCCTTGAACGTTCTTCTGTTCTAGGTCTAGGTTAAGGATTTTATGTGTTGCAGAAGAAGATTTTTAGTAGGTTTATATACTGCCTTTGTTTATAATTTTAAATGTTAGGTTTAGATTGTTCTATACTGTAGTTATCAGGAAATATCATACATAAAAGAGCTTTCCATATCCCATGTGATACCTTTTTATATTTAGCTCTGAGATGGAGAGTTTTTTAGAGCCAAAATATGGAAAGTGCAATCTTAAAAGTTAATAATCATTCAGTTAATGATTAAAATAAAATAATCATTTAAATTAATGTGGAATGGCTTCTGGACAGAACTAATGTTTAATAAAACAGGAATCCCTAAAGTGTCCTTTTGTTCATTGCTTTTATGAGCGCTGTGTTTTACTAAAGTTAAAAGTTTTTTTCACATTTGCTTGCTAGCACTGCACATTTCCTCTTGAAGAATAAAGAGCTGCTTGCTCTATTAGTTGTTGAGCAAAAATCTCAGCATTTGCAAAGAAGCAAGACAGTATGTTCATCTTTGTTGATATTACAGTTTCTGTATTTCTCTCCCAACAGGTGCCAAAAACAGAAAGAAAGAAAAGAAGGAAAAAAGAAACTGATTTAGTAAGTTATAATCTGTTATGTCAGCAAGAAATAGTTTTTAGTAGTCTGAAGTATATTTTATAGTATTTCTGTGGATATCTGTAAGGAATGTTTATCAGATGCCTAAGGGGTTATCCTTTATGTCCTTACAAAAATTTACAATAGCAAATGCATCTTGAATTCTGTGGCTTGTTATTGGTGGTGGTTTCCTAAAATGGCAGAAAAGTGAAAATGTTTACTCATGAAAGGTACAAATATCTCTTTTCAGACATAGGAACTTTTTTAACATTCCCTCATTTCTAAAAAAACAAAAATGAAAACAGAAAACTGAGCACTATTTAGGATTTTACAAATATAACAACTTCTAATTCAAAAGACATTCTCAAAGGCATTTCAGCATATTTTGCCATTGTTCATGTTCTTATTAGTATAATGTATTCTTATTATCTGTTGCCACCATACTGTACATTACTTTCCCATGATTTAATTATTTTATAACTTTAAGTTAAAATAAATACTAATTATTTTATAACTAGAGGTTTGTACAACCTTCCCTGCCATATATTTTAGTAACAGGCAGTGTTACCAGTCATCATCAGTGATACTCTTGGTCTAGTTCTGTTTTGCCAGCATAATCTCTCAAGTTTTTAACTAGTTATTATGTTTGAGAAATTCATATAAACATAATTTAAAATGATATTCATTATAAAGGAAACCTCTTTCCCAGTACTTTTTCCTTAGAGATAATCACTGTAGCCAAGCATAGAAATACTCTATGCTTTTATAAGCATTTAAATGTATATACAGGTGCCTTGGTGGCTCAGTCAGTTAATCCTCTGACTGTTGATATCAGCTCAGGTCATGATCTGTCAGTAGGAGTGAGCCCCATACTGAGTGGAGTCTGCTTGGGATTCTCTCTCTCTCTCTTTCTCTCTCTCTATCACTCTCTCACAAAATAAATAGATAAATAAATGAATAAAATAATAAAAATAAAAAATTAAATGTATATATTATTCCTCCTCCTTTTTCAGGATATTCTGAGTGGAATTATCTTTTTACTTTGTTTATAGTTGATTTATTATAGAAATATAAACTCACCAGTTTTCTTAAAATTTTTAAATGTTTATTTTTGAGAGAGAAAGAGACAGAACATGAGTGGGAGAGGAGCAGAAAGAGAGGAAGATGCAGAATCTGAAGCAGGCTCCAGGCTCTGAACGGTCAGCATAAAGACCCATGCGGGGCTCGAACTCGTGAATCAGGAGCTCATGACCTGAGCCAAAGTCAGAAGCTTAACTGACTGAGCCACCTAGGCACCCCTCACCAGTTTTTTTATGTTTAGGTTTTTATCTTTCTTAGACAAATAATTATTTGGTTATTACAAATAATTTTCTTCCACTTTTCCCATGCCTTTTGCTCATACATATATTGTTTCATTTGTTTCCTATAAAAATTTTAATCATCTGGGATTTATTTAGTCTCGATTCCAAATATATTTGGATTTAACTTTCTCTTTTTATTCATTGGTCTGTTTATACATTTATCAAATTTCTTAAATTACTTTTTGTTATCATATATATGTACATGTATACCCCCATATACATATGACTCTATAAAGTCTTGAAGGCTGTTCTTTTATTTTGCCTAAGTTTTTACTTTAATTCCAGTTCGTTAACACACAGTGTTACATTAGTTTCAAGTATACAGTATAATGATTCAGCATAGCTAGTGCTCATCACAAGTATACTCCTTAACCCCATCACCGATTTAATCCATTCACTACCCTTTTCCCATCCAGTAACCATCAGTTTGTTCTCTATAGTTAAGAGTATGTTTCTTGGTTTGCCTCTCTATTTTTTTATTTTATGCTCGTTTTTAAATTCCACATATGAGCAATCATATGGTAGTTGTCTTTCTCTGACTTATTTTACTTGGCATAATACTCTCTAGCTCCATCTACATCATTGCAAATGGCAATATTTAATTCATTTTTGTGGCTAAGTAATACTCCATTGAATATGCATGCCACGGCTTGTTTACCCATTCATAAATTGATGGACATTTGGGCTCTTTCCCTAATTTGGCTATTAGTTGATAATGCTGTTGTTGACATTGGGGTGCATGTATCCTTTTGGATTAGTATTTTTGTATCCTTTGGATAATACCTAGTGGTGTAATTGCTGGATCATAGGGCAGTTCTATTTTTTTTAATTTTTAAAACATTTATTTATTTTTGAGAGAGAGAGAGGCAGGGAGAGGGAGACAGAGGATGGATCCAGAGCAGGCTCTGTGCTGTAAGCACAGAGCCCAATGTGGGATTCGATTTCACAAACTGTTAAATCATGACCTGAGCTGAAATCAGGGGCCAGCTGCCCAACTGACTGAGCCACCCAGGTGTCCTGTGCAGTTCTATTTTTAACTTTTTGAGGAACCTCCATACTGTTTCCTAGAGTGGCTGCACCAGTTTTTCATTCCCACCAACAGTGTAAAAGAGTTCCCTTTCTTTACATCCTTCACCAACTCCTGTTGTTTCCTGTGTTGTTAATTTTAGCCATTTTGACAGGTGTGAGGTTATATCTCATTGTAGTTTTGATTTATACTGCACTGACAATGAGTGATGATGAGCATCTTTCCATGTGTCTGTTAGCCATCTGTATATCCTCTTTGGAAAAATGTCTATTCATTTCTTCTAATTCTTTAACGAAATTATTTGTTTTTTTGGGTGTTGAGTTTTATAAGCTTTTATATATCTTTGGATACTAGTCTTTTGTCAGATATGTTATTTGCAAATATCTCTCCTCATTCCATAGGTTACCTTTTAGTTTTGCTGATTGTTTCCTTTATTGAGCAGAAGCTTTGTATTTTGATGTAATCCCAGTAATTTATTTTTGCTTTTGTTTCCCTTGCTTCAGGACACATCTAGAAAAATGTTGCTGTGGCTGATGTCAGAGACCTTTCTGCCTTTGTTCTCTTCTAGGATTTTTATGACTTCAGATTTCACATTTAGCTCTTCGATTCATTTTGAGTTTGTTTTTAGTGATGTGCGGTGTAAGAAAGTGGTCCAGTTTCATTCTTTTGCATATAGCTGTCCAGTTTTCCCAACACTATTTGTTGAAGAGACTGTCCTTTTCTCATTGGATATTCTTTCATACTTTGTCAAAGATTAATTTACCATATACTTGTGGGTCTATTTCTGGATTTTCTCTTCTGTTCCATTAATCTGTGTGTCTCTTTTTGTGCCAGTACCATACTGTTTTGGTTACTACAGCTTTGTAATATAACTTGAAGTTTGAAATAGTGATGCCTCCAGATTTGCTTTTCCTTTTCAAGAATACTTTGGCTATCTGGGGTCTTTTTTGGTTGCATACAAATTTAGGATTGTATGTTCTAGCTCTGTGAAAAATGCTGTTGGTATTTTGATAGGGATTGCATTAAATATGTAAATTGCTTTGGGTAGTATAGACATTTTAACAATATTTGTTCTTACAGTGTCTTTCCATTTCTTTGTGTCATCTTCCATTCCATTTCTTTTATTGGTGTTTTATAGTGTTTGGAGTATGGGGTCTTTCATGTCTTTGGTTAGATATCTTATTATTTTGGTGCAATTATAAATGGGATTACTTTCTTTCTCTTTTTGCTGCTTCATTACTAGTGCATAGAAATGCAACAGATTTCTGTCCATTGATTTTGTATTCTGCAGCTTCATTGAATTTATTTGTCAGTTCTAGCAGTTTTTTGGTGGAGTCTTTAGTGTTTTCCATATATAATATAGTATCATGTGTCTGTGAGTCATGAATGTTTTCCTTCTTCCTTGCCAGTTTAGATACCATTTATATCTTTTTGTTGTCTAAAGGACTTCTAGTACTATTGTGAATACAAGTGGTTAGAATGGACATCCTTGTCTTCCTGATTTTAGGGGAAAAACTGAATATGATGCTAGCTATGGGTTTTTCATATATGGCCTTTATTATGTTGAGGTATGTACGCTCTAAATCTACTTTGTTGAGGGTTTATGTGATGAATTGATGCTGTACTTGTCAGATGCTTTTTCTGCATCTATAGAAATGTCATGTGGTTCTTTTCCTTTCTCTCATTGATGGGATGTATCGCGTTGATGGATTTGTGAATATTGAACCATCTTTTCAACCTAGGAACAAATCCCACTTGATTGTGGTGGATGATTTTTTTTAATGTATTGTTGGATTTGGTTTGCTTATATTTTGTTGAGGATTTTGCATCTGTGTTTATTAGAGAATTCTTGCCTTACAGAATGAACTGGGACATTTTCTTTCCTTTTCTATTTTTTGGAGTAGTTTGAACTCTTACTTAAATGTTTGGTAGCATTTGCCTGTGAAGCCATCTGGTCCTGGACTTTTGTTTGTTGGGAGTTTTTTCATTACTGATTCAATTTCTTTGCTAGTAATCAATCTGTTCAGATTTTCTATTTCTTCCTATTTCATTTTTGTTAGGTGATATGTTTCTAGGAATTTATTCATTTTTTTCTAGGTTTTCCAGTTTGTTGGCATGTAATTTTTCATAATATTCTCTTATAATCCTTTGTATATGTGTGGTGTTGGTTGTTATTTCTCCTCTCTCATTTGTGATTTTATTTATTTGAATCCTCTCTCTCTCTCTCTCTCTCTCTCTCTCTCTTTTCTTAAAAAGTCTGGCGAGAGGCTTATCAATTTTCTTGATTCTTTTCAACGAACCAGTTCCTGGTTTCATCCATCTGTTCTATTAATTTCTTCTTTTATTTCCTGGTTGATTTGTTGTTTAGTAGCATGTTATTTAACCTCCACATATTTGGTCTTCCCAGAGTTTTTCTTGTGGGTGACTTCTAGTTTCATAGCATTGTGGTCAGAAAAGATGCATGGTGACTTTGATATTTTTGAATTTGTTCAGGCTGATTTTGTGGACTAATAGGTCATCTATTATGGAGAATTTTCCATATGCACTTGAAAAGAGTGTGTTTTTCAGCTGACTTAGGATAAAATATTCTGACTATATCTGTGAAATCCATCTGTTCCAGTGTATCATTCAAGGCCATTGTTTCCTTCTTGATTTTGTTCAGATCATCTGTCCATTGATGTAAGTAGGGGTGTTAAAGTCCCCTACTTTTATTGTATTAGTATCAATTAGTTCCTTTATGTTTGTCATTTGCTGCTTTATGTCTTCGGGTGCTCATAAATTGGGTGCATAAATATGTACAGTTGTTTTATGTTCTTGTTAGATTGTCCCCTTTATTATGACATAGTATCCTTCTTTGTCTCTTGTTACGGTCTTTGTTTTAAAGTTTATTTTGTGTGATACAAGCATTGCTACTCCAGCTTTCTTTTGATATTCATTTGCATGATAATATGTTTCTCCAACCCTCACCTTCAATCTGCAGGTAACTAAGTCTAAAATGAGTCTGTTGTAGGAAGGATGTAGATGAGTCTTGATTTTTTATCCATTCTGACACCCTATGTCTTTTGGTTGGAGCTTTTAGTCTGTTTACATAAAAAGTAATTATTGACAAATAGTACTTAATTGCGTTTATTACTTGTTTTGTGGTTGTTTCTGAAGATTTTCTCTGATCTTGTCTTTCATGGTTTGATTTTTTTTTTTTTTACTGGTATACTTGGATTTCTTTCTCTTTATGCTTTGCATGTTTGTTAGCAATTTTTGATATATGGTTATCAGTATGTTTGTATAAAATCTCTTACATTTAGCAGTCTATATTAAGTTGCTGGGCAGTTAAATATCACCCCATTCTTTTCTTCTCTTCTCCCCATGCTTTAGGTATATGTTATTATATTTTGTGTCCTTTTTTTGTGTGACTAACTTTTTTTATAGGAATATTCATTTTTACTGCTTTTGTGTTTCTTACCTTTATGCTGTCACTTTTGGTATCTCCTCTCCACTCAAAGAGTCTCCTTTAATATTTCTTGCAGGACTGGCTTAGTGGTCACAAACTCCTTTAGCCTTTGCTTGGGAAACTGTCTCTCCTTCTACTCTGAATGACAACCTTGCTGGATAGGGTATTCTTGACTGCAGATTTTTCCCATGCAGTACTTTGAATATATCATGCCATTCCCTCCTAGCTTGCAAAGTTCCTGTTGAAAAAACTCTTCTGCTAGCCTTATCGGTTTTCCCTTGTGAGCTACTGACTTTTGTCTTGCTGCTTTTAAGGTTTTTTCTTTATCACTATGTTTCATAAATTTAATTACAATATGGTTTGGTGTGGGTCTGCTTTTGTTGATTAAAAAAAATTTTTGTTTAACATTTATTTATTTTTGAGAGACAAAGCAAGACAGAGCATGAGCAGGGGTGAGAGGGGAGACATCCAAAGCAGGCTCTAGGCTCTGAGCTGTCAGCACAGAGCCCAATGCGGGACTCAAACTCACGAACTGTGAGATCATGCTCTAAGCCAAAGTTGGATGCTTAACTGACTGAGCCACCCAGGTGCTCTGTTGATTTTTTTCTTAAGTTTATTTATTTTGATAGAGACAGAGACAATGTGAGCGGGGGGGGGGGGGGGAGGGGCCAAGAGAAAGAGAGAGAGAGAGAGAGAGAGAGAGAGAGAGAGAGAGAGAATATGAATGAGAGAATTCCAAGCAGGCTCTACACTGTCAGCACAGAGCCTGATATGAAATCATGAGTTCAAGCCCTGAGCCAAAACCCGAGAGTCGAATACTTAACTGACTGAGCCACCCAGGTGCTCCTGCTTTTGTTGATTTTGATGGGCATTCTCTGTGCCTCCTTTGGATCTCAATATCTCTTTCCCTTCCCAGATTAGTGAAGTTTTCAGCTATTGCTTCTTCAGATAAATTTTCTTCCCCTGCTTTTCTCTCTCTTCTGGGACTCCCATAATATGGATGTTATTATGTTTGATGTAGTCACTGGGCTCCTGAAATCTTTTAATTTCATGTAATTATTTTTCTTTTTTTCAGCTTGATTACATTACTCTGTCTTCTAGGTCATTAATTTGGTCCTCTGCTTCTTCCTGTCTGCTCTTCATTCCATCAACTCTGTTTCTCATTTTGTTTATTGAGCCCTTTATCTCTATGTTATTCCTTATCTTTGTGGTAAGGGCCACACTTATGTCTTCCACTCTTTTCTCAAGGCCAGTGAGTATCTTTATGATCATTGCTTTAAATTCTTTATTAGATATTGTTACTTATATCTATATTACCAGGCTTTGTCCTGTTCTTTCATTTGAGATAAATTTCTCTGTCTCCTCATTTTGTCTGCCTCTCTGTGTCTGTTTCTGTGTGTCAAGAAAGTCACCTGTGTCTTCTGTTCTTGAAAGTAGCAACTTTATGAAGAGGGCATGCTAGAGTGCCCTGCAGTGCTGTGTCCACCTCTTCATCAGAACTTGGCACTTCAAGAGATTATTCTATGTGTGTGACTTACTCCTTGCTGTTGTGTCTCAGTCACTTTTCCTTTCAGTACAGTCATCTGCACTGATTCTCTGCATGCTGTGCTTGCTCTCTGTGGTATTAGGGAGACCCAGGGGGACCCAGGCAGGCCAGCTCTGACAAGGCATGTCTGCCTGGGAATTTGGGAGCAGGGTGCATTGTTAGCAAAATTGGCCTTGGGCCACTAGTTTTATGATGGATCTGTGAAATGCTGCCATGGCTGGGGACATGAGGCTAGGTGTGGCAGTGCAAGGATGGCTAGGTGTGGTTGGGCCTGATGCAGCATGGTGGCTGGGGGTGTGTGGCTGAGTGCTCCTGTTGGGTGAAGTGATGATAGCAGCAGTGCACCTGGTGGGTGGGTGGGGAGCATGCAGCTTTAACAAACTGTGCCCTGAGCCCTGGGCCACAGCTCCCAGTGTCTGCAGCTCCTCATCCTGGTAGGTGGCTCTGTGTTTATGCTGGGGGCCAGGGGAGAAAAATAGTGATTACTAGCTCCCGTGTTTTCCTCGAAGTCCCTCAGCTCGCTCCAGTGTCAGTGTTAATATATCTGTCTCCCACTTTCCCCCCAGCATTGTGTGTAAACTGCTGTTTTTATGTTGTCTGTCTGTGCAGGTTACAATCTCTTTAAGGGATAGTCACCCAGCTATCACTTGCCCTCCCAGCTCACCCCTTGCTGAGTCAGCTGACTTATAAGGCTCCAGGCTGCAAGTTCCACTGGTTTTCCAAACTCACCAAATTCAACTCCTCCTGGGTTTTAAAACCAAACATGATGGGGATTATTCTTCCCCATATTCTTCTACCCTGGTGTGAGGGGCCATTTCTTTGCCCTCTCTGCACATGGAGCTCTTTCCCTCCTGTGGGCAGCCTCCCTCCACTTTTCTGACCTTCCAAACCTTTCAGATGCAGCTTCTTCTCTGTATCTTGTTGTGGAATTTGTTCTGCCTGTCTTCAGTTCACTCTCTTTGTTTATTGACCTGAATGTGGTGATACCTAGCTGTAAATGTGGGACAGGATATGCTCAGAGTCCTCCTACTCCACCATCTTCCCAAACTTTTTGTTTGTTTTTTAAAAATTTTATTTATTTATTTTTAATTTTTAAATTTATTTTTGAGAGAGAGAGACAGAGTGTGAGCAAGGGGGCAGAGAGCAAAGAGAGAGGGAGACACAGAATCCAAAGCAGGCTCTAGGCTCTGAGCTGTCAGCACAAAGCCCAACATGGGGCTTGAACTTGTGAACCACAAGATCATGACCTGAGCTGAAGTCTGATGCTTAACTGACTGAGCCACCTAGGTGCCCTTGTTATAGACTTCATGCAGATTAACCATCTTTGGTTAACGTATCATTTCTTGAGATAGAACAAATATAGTTACTAATATACAAGCTTTCTGAATTAAACTGCAATTCAGTTGTGCTGCCCTGAATTTTAGCAATTGGATTTTGAATGATCATAGATCATTTCTTGAAACATTTCTAAAGATGGTTGAGTATTTATTTTGCAATTTATTGAAGGCTATTTTTTGTGTATTTCCCAGCTTAAACAGAAGTACTTACTTTTCCCTAAGCATACTACTCATTTTTGTGTCTTTGCTCAATTTTGTGTGTTTAATTCAATCATTACCTCCTCCATCCTCCATGACACCTTTTATCTAGAAACATTTAATTACTTTTTTCTTTCTGCTTCCATTGTACTGTGGAACTTTTACCATCTGTGGTCCTCAGTACCTGCTTTCAAAATCACTGCTTTAGGTCTCAGTCTCTTGGTCTGCATCTCAGCCAGCAGAGATAGGGAAAGGGCAACAGAGCCATAACTCTAGGCATGACTTACAAATGACACACACCACTTACATTCACATTTCATTGTCCAGAACCACTCACATGGCTGTTCATAGATGCAAAAGAAGCTGGAATATGTAAACTTTAGATAGACAGTCATCTGCCCAGCTAGAGCTTGGCAATTCTATATTAAAATAAATTCTGTCTAGTGGATGTTAGCATTCTTTTCTACAACCAACTGTGTATTCCAGTTCCTGATACATGGTAGGCATCTATATAAATATTTAATTGAATGAGTAAATGCATGAATGATTGCAAAGGATTGCATGGTTTCTCCTGCACTCTTGTCCAGCCTTATTTCTCCCTATTCTCTACCAATGTGTTCTAGCCATCTTAATCTTCTCACTGATTTAGACCAGTTGTTCTTATTTCATTTGTGTTTCTTTCCCCTTCCCCTCCTGTCTCCTCTCCATGCCCCTTCCGTCCTTCTCCTCTACCCTGCCCCCTTTTCATTTTGACATAATTGTAGAGTTACAGAAATTTTGCAGGAGAAGTAAAAGACCCTATATTTTTTCACCTAGATTTATTTAGTTTTCACCAATTGCCCCAGTATTGTCTGTTTATAGTGAAAAATCTTTGTTGTATTCAGTTGTCATGCCTTTTTAGGCTGTTTTAGTCTGGAACAATTTCTTAGTCTTAGGTTTCATTGTGCATTGACATTGTTTAAGAACATATACCAGTTATTTTTAGTATTGTTCCTCAGTTTGAGTTCGTCTTCTATTTCTTCATGATTAGATTCAGGTCATACATTTTGGGCATGGACTACCACAGAAGAGATGCTGTGTTTTTTCAGTGTTTGATATCAGGAGATTTGATATCTGTCTGCCCCATTACATTTGATGTCAGTAAGGGTGTTTCCAAAACAAAAACCAGAAAATTTACTATTATTTTCCTTTGTAATTGATGAGTGTCTTATGGGAAGATAGTTGAGTACCTTCATCTTCCTTAGAACTCTCACCCACTAGTTTTAATATCCCTTAATATTCTTGATTGCATCAGTTATTGCGGTGATGGTTGCCAAATAGTATTTTTTTTAAAATTTCATCATTCATTCTATATTCATTAGTTGAATTTTTGTGATAAAGCTGAGTATTTCCTTCTAATTCATAGCTTGAAGGGAGCTCCCACTGAATTTGTGACAATTTCAGCATTAAAATAAATGACTATAAAAGATTATAATCCACTGAATAAAATAAAAATCTATGACTCCATACTGATATAAACATTTTTAAAAAAAATTTAATGTTTATTTTTATTTTTGAGAGAGAGAGTGAGTACAAGTGGGGGAAGGATAGAAAAAGAGGGAGAAACAGAATCTAAAGCAGGCTCCGGGCTCTAAGCTTCAGTATAGAGCCTGATGCAGGGCTCAAACCATGAACCATGAGATCATGACCTGAGCTGAAGTCGGATGCTTAACTGACTGAAACACCCAGGTGCCCCATAAACAATTTCTTTTTGAAGAGTATTTCTTTCTCTAATAGATATTAAATTTATATTATTAAAACATCTTTTGAAAAGTGTATATACTGAGAAATCTGACTGCTCCTTCCCAATTTTGTCCTTTACAGGTATATACTGTTAGTTTCTTATGTATCTTCCCAATGTTTCTTTATCCAATGTAAGAAATAAGGCATATGCTTATTTTCTATCCTTTTCACTCGAAACATAGCATATTATATAATAATACCACAAAAGTCTTTGTAGTTTGCTTTTACCATTGAACAAATGTTTAGAAAATCACTCTATGTCTCTGGTAGATAGAATCCTGAAGAAGTCCTGCTTAAGTTTCTTGTCCCCTGGTTTTTCAATCACTCATCTGGGTACTGCAGTAAAGGTACCTTACAGATAGAATTAAGATTGCTAATCAACTCACTGTTTTTAAAATAAAAAGTATATCCTGGATTATGCAGATGAGCCCAATATAATAAGGAAAGGAAGTCAGAAGTGTCAAGAGAGAAGTAGTTGAAGAAAGATGGAGAAGAGATAGGTAGAAAGAAAAGTCAGAGCAGGAGGAAGCGTGATAAGGATGCAATCTGCTGTTGGTAGCTTTGAAGATGGAGAAAGGGGAACCATTAGCTGTGGAATGTGAATGGCCTTTAGAAGCTGAGAACATTAACAGCCAGCAAGGAAATAGGACTTCCCCTACAACTGCATGGAACTGAATTCTGCCAACAACATGAATGAGATTGGAAATAGATTATTCTCCATAGCTTCCAGAAAGGCATGTAGCACTAGTGGTACCTGATTTTGGCTTGGTGAGACTTGTGTCTGACTTCTGGCCTAGAAAACTGGGAAGTTGAGAATGGGTGTTGTTTTAAACTGCCAAGTTTATGGTAATTTGTTACAACAGCAATAGAAAACTAGTATAATAGTTGTACGTAGAAATCTGTTTTACAGCTGTTGGATTGTTTTTAGTCTTCTTCTGTTACAAACAATAATGGCACAGTGGAAAACTGTATGTGTGTGAGAGAGAATTGGATGGGGATTCCTAGGATTGGAATTCCTGGTCATAGGTAATATAGGGTTCTGCCTATATTACCTGAAGGGATTATCTCATTTCTCAGTTTCAACAGTAATATGAAAGTGTATTGTTAAATTTTTAGAATTTTTGCCAGTCTGGGCAATAAGGACTATTGTGTCTCCCTATAGTTTTAGTTTGCCTTTCTCTTTTTATCATTGAGTTAGAGTGTCTCTCCTTATGCTTAAGTACCATTTACATTTTTTTCCCTGTGGCATGTACATTTATACTCATTGCCTCTTTTCTGTTGCAGTTTTCGTCTATTTATTAATGTCTATTTATTTTGAGAGAGAGAGAGAGAGAGAGTGAGAAAGCCGCAGAGATAGAGGGAGAGAGAGAATCCCAGGCAGGCTCTGCACTGTCGTAAAGACCCTGGCGCAGGGCTGGATCTCAGGAGCCAGGAGATCATGACCTGAGCTGAAACCAAGAGTCCAATGCTTACCACCTGAGCCACCCAGGTGCCCCAAGATGTCACCCTTTTTACATTCTAATTTCCCCTTTATGTTGGGTCTTTTTATCTTGTTCCATTAATTGATCTGAATATTCATGAGCCAATTCCACATTACTTTAATTATTGAGCTTTTATTATTTATATAAATTTATATAATATATATAAATATAAAAATAAATAAATTTATTATTTATTTATAATATAATTTATTATATATAATATAATAATTATATACATTATTATATTATGTATAATAATTGGCTGGGCTAAGTCCTCCCTAGTTTTCTTTTACAAATCTTTTCTAGCTATTCTTACTTATTTTTCAATATGAACTTTGAATTCAGTTGTCTGAATTCAAGAGGGGGAGAAATCTAGTAGTACTTTTACTTAGATTACTTTAACTGATATCTTTATGATTTTGAATCTTTTCTGTGTGTAAGTCTATTTTTATGTCCATTAAGAGGGTTTTAAAGTTTTTCACATACCGTTTTTTTTATTATTTCATGTTATGTTTATTAGTGGGTGTTTAAAAAGAGATAATCACTGTAGTTAACCATATGATGTATATCCTTCCATGCTTTTTCTGTACTTATACAAACTCTTTAGTAGTTTTCAAAGCGTGATCTGCAGAGGTTTCTGAGATGCTTTCAGGGATTTTGCAAAATTAACACTATTTTCATAATAATAATGACATTATTTTCCTTTTTCACTGAGTTGACACAAAAGGAATCATGAGTAAACTGCTGACAACTTGGCACAAATCAAGGCAGTTTCTCCAAATGGGAATATGGGAAGTATGCAGTAGCTGCACATGATGGTTGTTTCAAAAAAAATCACTTGTACAATTGAACTATAAATAGATCTAGCCTTTTATGAAACTGTGACAAAATTCATATGATCTAAAATTCACCACTTCAGCCATTTAAAGTATAGGCTTTGGTGGGTATCAGTGTATTGACTATATTTGGCAACTATCACCAATATATAATTCCAGAACATCCTCCTCATGCCCAAAAGAAATTCTGAACTCATTAAATAGTCACTCCCATTCTCTCTTCCCTCAGTCCTGACAACCATTAATCCAGTTTCTTGTCTCTATGGATTTTTAATGGACATTTCATTTGGGGGGGAAAAATCATAAAATATTGGCCTTTTGTGTCTGTTTTCTTTCACTTAGCAGACTTTTCTCAAGATTTATCCATGTTGTAGCATGTGCAGTATTCCTTTTTATAAGCAAATAATATTCCATTATATAAATACATTTCATTTTATTTATCCATTCTTCAGTTTATTGACTTTGGGGTTTTATTTGTAGAGTTTTTATGGTATATTATTATCTAAAAGGACAATTAAATTACTTTTCTGTTTTCCAATTTCATACTTGTATGAAGGTGGATTTTCTTCAAGTGTTTCAAACTAAATTGCATACTAATAGATTGAGTGCAGAAATTGATATGAAAATCAAGATTTCTTTAATTAATCCAGACATAAAAGAGATTTACAAAAATGCAAAACAATATCCCTCTTGTCACCCCTTTGATTTAATCATATAGTTGTTTTCCATAAAAATGTTACTTATGTTAGCATGTAATATGTTTAATGTTAAATGAATTGGATACTTAAAATTTACTTCAGTTTAATTTCTTTTATTTCTTTTATTTCTTTTTAAATAAATATATTTTTAAATGTTTTATTTATTTTTGAGAGAGAGCAGAAGCAGGAGCGGGGAAGGGATAGAGAGAGAGGGGCAACAGGAGATCCAAAGCAGGCTCTGCAATGACTGCAGCAAGCCCAGTGTGAGGCTTGAACTCACAAACTGTGAAATCATGACCTGAGCCAATGTCAGATGCTCAACCAACTAAACTACCCAGGCACCCCTCAGTTTTAATTTCTAATACGGTATATATTGATAGGTATGACTCACATTGAAGTTCTTTGAGGTCATTATTAATTTTCAAAATTGGAAAAGACTTTTGAGGCTAAAATATAAATTTGAGGACCACTGCTTTTTATAATTTAAAATGCTGATTTGGAGTCACCTAAGACAGCTCTTGTATGTTTGTAGCATTGCTTTCTATTTTAATACAAATTGGTCTTGTTTCTCTACTAGATTGTTAGCTTTTTGAAAGTAGGGACCACATAAATTGCTTTTATTTAGTTTCTCAGAAGATCATATTTACTCCTGGAGTAAATGCCCACTGAAGATTTAACAGGGGATTGAAGGATTTCCATTGGCTGACCATGGTAGGGCTGCATTTGCTATGTTGAGTTTAAAATACGAGCTATATATATATTTTTTTTTATTCAGGTGGAAGAGCACAATGGTCACATCTTTAAGGCCACCCAGTATAGCATCCCTACATACTGTGAGTACTGTTCTTCTTTGATATGGATAATGGACCGAGCCTCCGTTTGCAAATGTAAGTATGAGTGATCTTTTTTTTTTAAATGGAATTCATCCATCTTTATTGCAGCAATTCCAAACATTTCACCATGAATCTCAGTTTTGCTATAAAATCTTGTCACATCTGGCAGAACACATGTACTTTGTGAGACACCCATATATCCATTCTTTAAGAAGTGCAAAAATAAAGTCCAGAGACCTGAACTGACTTCTGTACGTTCTCAGGGGTCCCGCTTTAAGTTTGTGGCCAAGAAGGATCTGGGCCCTACTGTCAGGACTCAACAGCAAAAGCCATTCTTCCAAAAGCTTTTTATCCACATTTGGTAGCCCGAGGGGCCAATTTGTGTTTCTTTGAGGCAAGAGGAAGAGCTCTTCTGAGGGAAGACAATTACCCTCTCACCATACAGTATTTTTATTTAGCCAATATGAGTGATATTTGAGAAATTTTTTTAACCACTTGATATTTCTATTTTCTAAGTTTACTTATATCTTTTTTAACATAGAAGAGTAATTGACACTTCCTGATTCTTTAACCTCATTTCACTGTACTTATCACTTACTCCCTGTAGCCAAAATTTAGTGTTGTTTGGTCATTGTACTTGCAGCTTACTTTATCTGAAATGCTCTTCTCCCAAATGTTAGTATGACTTACTATTTCAGTTAATCTATGTTTTCACTCAAATGTTACCTCTTAGCTCTTTCCTTACTGTTGTATCTAAATGCCACTCTGTCCCCTAATTCTCTGTTCCTTAATTCTCTGTCCCCTTCCTCAGCTTAATAGTCTTCATAGCACTTATCACCACCCAAGATTATATTAAGTATTTGTTTTCTTGTTTGTCAGGCTGTCCCACTAGAAAGACCTATAAGGTCAGGAAACTTAATTGTTCCTTATGTATCACCAGTGCCTAGAACAGTTCTGGTATTAAAATTTTTGATAAATATTTGTTGGGTAGATGGACCTATAGATAGATGGATGAATTAATGAAAATATTATTAGGTTGTAACCAAGAAGGTACTTTTTTTCTACTTGTAATCTTCTTTTTTAAAACTTTTTTAAAAATTTACTTATTTTGAGAGAGCAAGCAAATGGGGAAGGGGTAGAGAAGGAGAGAGAGAATCCCAAACAGGCTCCGCACTGTCAGCACAGAGTGCAGTATGGGGCTCAAACTCACAAACCGTGAGATCACACCTGAGTTGAAATCAAGAGTCAGATGTCTAACCAGCTGAGCCACCCAGACACCTCTGTAATATTCTTTTTTTTTTTAATTGCTTATTTATTTTGAGAGAGAGGGAGAAAGAGAGTGCATGAGCAAGCAGGGGAGCGGCAGAGACAGAGAATTCCAAGCAGGATCCATGCTGTCAGGGCAGAGCCCATTGTGAGGCTTGATCTCATGAACTGTGAGATCATGATCTGAGCTGAAATCAAGAGTTGGACGCTTTACCAACTGAGCCACCCAGGAGCCCCTCTCCTGTAATCTTCTCATCAGAATATATATAAGTCTGAGAATGTGAATAGAGACTTTTTATAGGTTACCTTGGTTCTTGGTGCTGGCTTACAGAGGACCTTTAGATTCTATTCCTGTCATGCCATACATCTACTGTGGTGCTTTCAGTAATTCTGTGAAGTTTTGTTTACTAGTGGGCTAGAATTGAATGAATGAAATACTAGGAAGGGCTGTGTCCAGTAGGACAAGGATGAAAGTCATGTTCACCGTAGTAGAATCACCATTATTAGATATCTTGACTTGTTCTATCATTCAACAGTGGTTTCTTTTTTGTTTTATTATTGATAATCTAAAAAATTATAGTAAGAACAAAATAGGAAGTAGTTTGCCATTAACTTGACTGTTTAATGTCAGTCTGAATCCAGTAGGTTTGGTATAAATGTCTATGTGTTTTAAAATGAAATTTAAACTGAAAATGGAAAAAAATCTACTTTTCTATGACGTGGGTGGGCTTGGTTTGATTTCTAAATAGAATTAACTTTCTTTGTGATTATACTGGTGATTTCACCAGCACAATGATACAGCCTCCCCTATTTGATCTCGGTCTTGAAAACCTCACAAGTTATGTTTTAGGAGCTCAAAAAGGATACGTAGGTGTTGATACTGAGGAGCTAGAGCTGGTATAGCAAAATGACATTGGTCAGATATGTTTTCAGTATTCTCCTCTCACTGCTTCTTCCCACTATGAACTGCCTAACAGCCCTCTTCTCTGCTGCTCCAAGGAATAATTTCTCCTCTGAAACTTTTCTTTGTCTTTTTTCCCCAGTCACAGTTGATATTGTTTATATTCTGATTCCTCAGAGCTCTATTCTGGACTTTCTAAGATAATAAATAAATAAGGCCTTTCTTAGATCTTATTTTCATTTCAGTAAGGGTCTTTGGTGGTAATGCCTTTCTTACTTCTTGGAATGATTCTTAATAGGTATTTTTGGCACTTTAGCAGGTTGCAGGCCCAGGTATATTAGGAGAGCATAAAGACTAATTTGTGAGTCAGGTCAGGAAGATAGAAAATGAATGAATGAAATACTAGGAATATGGCAATGAAATATGAAAATACTCTGTAGGAATATGGCGGGTGCAGGAAGGAGGAGCAGACAGTTGTGAAAGATTAAAAGCTTTTTCATAGACAGTAGTTAGACATTTTAGGCATGTTTTTCAACTTCATTTTTATAAATAGAATGGGTTAAAATACTTTTTTATTTATTCTAATACTGTACAAAGCATATATATATGTATTATAGCAGTTTCGAATTTAAAGAAAATATTTATGTCCAAAATAAAGTTGTAAACTTTTTAAGTTCTTGTCATTGATGTACAGGCTTTTAAAAATGCTGCATTCTTGACCTGTTTTTCAGTATGCAAATATGCTTGCCATAAGAAATGCTGTCTGAAAACCACAGCCAAGTGCTCTAAAAAGGTAAGAAACTATCACCTGTGAGTAGTAAATAACAGATCTGTTGGTCTTTTCTATCTCATGAAAGAAAGTCCTCTTTGATGGTTTTGTGGAGCAGTGGTTTTCAAACTTCTTGATCACAAATCACAGAAATACATGATCCAGCATATATATATATATATATATATATATATATATATATATATATGGATATGTATATATAATAGAATTGATTTTCCTGGGACTATATTTACCTTTACTATTTGGGAGAGCTACTAAACTGGTTTCACAACCGACAATGTATTAAAATACTGCTTATAAAGATTTCCCATTTCATTAAATGCTCATCAGTCTTCCTAGAAATTGCCTTGAAAGTGGTAGGCTATAACTAAAGATTTTAACATTAACAGCAAAATTCACCAACCCATTTGGTGTTTTTACATATTTCTACTTGTATACACAGAGATCTAAAAGGTATTAAACGTGTACTTTGACACTTTTATCTTCAAGGAAGCAATGATTTTTGAAAGATTTCAGGCTTTTACTGCTATATAATCACATTATTTTTACTTATTAGTCATATATGGACAGTTGTAACAATACTATACAAATCTGAACTGTAACATAAATGTGTGTATGTATTGTTTACAATCCAGATACAGTATTTGCATCTGTTCCAAGTTAGTAGACAAATTATGGCAAGGTGAACAAAGAGAAATTTTCTTCATGGCTTAAAATACAATGAGGTGGGACATTTCATTCTTGCTTAGGTGGAATAGCTTCTGGCAGACTATTACTCATGCTGAGAACAACTGAAAAAAAGTGTTGCTGCACATCAGAGAGCTGCCCAGGCAGGCTGGACTTTTGTTGGGGTGTAGATCCTAGAGAGAAGATAATTCCAGAATAGTGAATCTATGTCTGTGAGATGTTTTTCTCCTAGTAGGAATTTGTCGATTTTTGCTGTAGAACAAGAAACCACGATTCCAGGCAGAGGACCACATTTAAGAGTCAGAGAAATCAGCAAAACTTTTAGGAATCTCATAGGGTAGTGGAGACAAAAGTTGGAATTTGGGATTTCCAGGACCTGAGGGATCCTGATCCAGGTATAACCCTTAAACTCACAGGTTTTTCCCTCAAGGCATTTTTCTGAATTCTTAATCTACACAGGGTAAAAGGCTAAGAAGCTAAACTGGAAAAAAGATTAATAGAGTTTTCTGCAGTTTCACATTGCTAAGGAAAGAAAAATTGGAGTTCTGTGATTCACCTGTAGAGAGGGACTCTACTGAATATCCTACACTCGCAATGAGACCTCTAAAGAGCTGTAGTCTAGGAAAGGGAGTGAATCATTAATAAGCTGAACATGATAAAAGCTGAAAACTACCTTTGAGGCACTCTTTTAGTGTAAAAAGGTAGTTTTTAGTAGATTAAGATGATCTCTTCCTTAATTTGGCTACCCACCAGAGAGAATAGGGTGGATCCTCTCTAAAGAGAGATAACATCATCCAGAACCTTTATATTTTATCTGTACATAATATCAGATAGTAAGAAATGAGGCAGAGAAAAAACACATAGACAATATCAAAGGACTCATAGATGACCCAGTTACTGAATTATCAGACCTGGACTTAAAAATCTTTTTAACTAATATGTTGAAATATAGATAAAAAGAAAGTTTCTTTTTTTATCAAAAAACTGAAATATACATTTAAAAAAGAGGTAAATGGAGATTCTAAAAATAAAAAATGCAAGTGGAATTATAAACTCAAAAGATGGGCTCAGCAGCATATTATTCATAGGAGAAGAGAAGATTGGTGAGCTGAAAGGTACGTAAGTAGAAATCTGTAAGTGCAGAGCTAGCAAAAAAAGTGGGGAAATACAGAGATAAACAGAAGGGACATATAGGAAAAGATGAAAGGTTCTTAAATATGGGTAATTGGAGTCCAGGAAGAAAGGAAAGTGAATAAGGGAAAAGCAACATTTTAAGAGATAATGGCCAACGCATCAAGTCACAGGTTCATGAACCATTTTTAACCATTTTTATTTAAGCAAAATAAATACAAAGGAAGCCACACCAGATGGACACTTCTCCAAACAAAAGGAAAAAATAAGTCCTTAAAAGTCTGAAAGGAAAAAAAACAACAACCCAAAAAACACTGCTAAAGCAGTAGTGAAAAAAACTGACAACTGGCTTCTTGACAGAAATGATGGAAGCCAGAAGACTGACCTAGCATGTTTTGAGTGTTACAATAAAATAAAGCTAACTCAGAATTTTGTACCTTGTAACAAGAGGTTTCAAAAGTGAAAATGGGGGCGCTTGTTGGCTCAGTCAGTTAAGCATCTTGATGTGGCTCAGGTCATGATGATCTCATGGCTTGCAGGATTGAGCCTCATGTTGGGCTCTTTGCTGACAGCACAGAACCTGCTTGGGATTCTCTCTCACCTTCTCTTTGCCCCTCCCCGACTCGTGCATGAGCACACTCACTCTCTCTCTCAAAATAAAGAAATAAACATTAAAGAAAAAAGTAAAAATGATGTGAAGGTATTTCCAGACAAAGACTCACCAGCAGACTTGTACTAAAAGAAATACTAAAGGAGGTACTCCAGGCAGAAGGAAAATGATCTTGGATAGAAACAGAAATATAGGAAAGAATGAAGAAAAATGCAAAGAGTAAATAATATTTGTAAATCTAAATGAATATTGACTAAAAACACAATAATGTCTTGTAACACTTAAAATATATAGTGACCCTTGAACAACAGGGGTTTGAACAGCATGGGTCCACTTATTTGTAGATAAATACAGTTATGTAAATGTATCTTCCTTATGATTTTCTCTTTTTTAATGTTTATTTAATTTGGAGAGAGTGTACAAGCTGGGGAGGGGCAGAGAGAAAGGGAGTCAGAGAATCCCAAGCAGGCTCCATGCTGTCAGCACAAAGCCCAATGCTGGGCTTGATCTCATAAACAATGAGATCATGATTTGAGCTGAAATCAAGAGTTAGATGCTTGGCCAACTGAGCTACCCAGGAGCCCCTTCCTTATGATTTTCCTGATAACATTTTCTTTTCTCTAGCAGTATACTGCATCATAAGAACACAATGTATAATACATACATGACATATAAAAATGTGTTAATCAACTGTTTATGTTATCAGTAAGGTTTCTAATCAGCAATAAGCTATTAGTAATTGAATTTTAGAGGATTCAAAAGTTACATGCAGGTTTTTGGCTGCATAGGAAATTGTGCCCTTAACTCCTACATTGTTTAAAGGCCAACTATATAGAATTAAACTGCCTGACAACAATAACAACACAAAAGGTAGTTGGGTAAACTATATTAAGCTCCCTGGGTTATCTGGGAAGTGGTTAAAGTGTTCAAAATACATTAGACTTAAATATGTTATGGATATTTGTTGTAGTCTTCAAAGTGACCACTAATAGAATAGCAAATGAATATATGTCTTAAAAGCTAATAAAGGGGGCACCTGAATGGCTCAGTCAGTTGAGCATCCGACTTCAGCTCAGGTCATGATCTCACGGTTTGTGGGTTTGAGCCCCGCATCAGACTCTGTGCTGACCGCTAGCTCAGAGCCTGGAGACTGCTTCGGATTCTGTGTCTCTTTCTCTCTCTGCCCCTCCCCTGTTCACGCTCTGTCTCTCTCTGTCTCTCAAAAATAAATGTAAAAAACAAACAAAAAAGCTAATAAAGATGGGAGAATGGAAAAACAAAAAAATATTTTATTTTATTAATCTAAACGAAGACAAGAAATGAGAGGAACAAACAGATTAGGTCAGAAAAGAAAATACGTAGCAGATTGGTAGGTATAAGTCCAAATATTGGAGATTACATTAAATGTTAATAGGCAAGATACTTCCAGGTAGAAGACTGGGTTAAAACCAACTGAAAAATCTCAGTGATATGCTGTTTACAAGCCACATTCTTAAATAATGAAGATACAGAAAGGCTAAAAGCAAAAGGATAGATTGGTTTGCAAAGACTAACAAATAGAAAGGTGGTGTACCTATACTGATACTAAAGTGTATTTTAGGGCAAAAAACATTTCAGATGAAGATGTTTTGTAATGATAAAATGGTCATCCCATCAGAGAGATATAAAAATTCTAACCTTATTTACTTTTTTCAATATTTATTTTTGAGAAAGAGAGTGTGTGCACAAGTGGGGGAGGGGCAGAGAGAGAGAGAGAGAGAGAGACAGAGAGAGAGACAGAGAGAGAGACAGAGAATCCAAAGCAGGTTCCAGGCTCTGAGCTGTTAGCATAGGGCCTGATGCAGGGCTTAAACCCATGAATTATGAGATCATGACATGAGCCCAAGTTGGACACTTAACTGACTGAGCCACCCAGGCACCCCAAAAATTCTAACAGAAGAGATTTAATATTAGTGCTTCAATATCTAGCAGACAAAAATTTAATAGGGATGCAAACAATAGGAAAACAAAATGAAAAAACTTGACCTAGTTGATGTGTACTAAACCCTGCAGTCTTCTCAAGTGCACATGGGACCGTTGAGAAAATTGATTGTATGTTGGGTTATAAAGCAAGTCCTTAATAATTTCAAAAGGATTGAAAATGTTGAGAGTACATTTTTTGACCCAAGTGATATTAAGCTCTAAATCAACATAAAGATAACTAGATAATCTTCAAGTACTTGGAAATTAAGCAATATTCTTATAAATTAAAATAAAAATGAAAAAATGTTTTGAACTAAATGATAAAGTATGTATGAATAGGTACAAAAGTATGGGTACAAAAGTTGTGATTAGAGGGCTATTTATAGCTATTTTAAATATATACAATTAGGATGTAAAGAAAGAAATGATCTAAACTTCTATCTCTATAAGATAGGGAAAAATAACCTGAGCATATTTAACCCAAAGGCATTAGATAATTAAGAGAAGGTAATAAATAGATAATAAAGATAAATAAATGAAATCAAATCTACAAAGCCAAATTTTAATGCTTTGGAAAGACTAAAACAGTGGATAAACTTTTAGCAAGAGTGATCAATAAAAAGAACTTCTAAAAAACAAATTGTCCTCATAAAAATGTATGTATCATTACAGATACTATATACATTAAAAAGTAAATTAAAGGCTATTAATGGATACCTTGATACCAAAAAATTTTGAGAATTTATTTACAGTAAGGAAAATAGAAGATCTGAAAAGTCCTATCAATTAAAATAGAGTCAGTAATGAAAATCTTGCCACCAAGGAATTCTAGGCCTGATGTTTTCTTAATTAACTACTTCCCATTATTTAAAAAAGAAACAACACCAAATTTCTATAATCCTGCCAGTGAATGATAAAAGAGTGAATACTTCATAACTTTTTCCCCCAAAACTGACTTATGAAGATAGTGAAACCTTAAAGTCAAACATGAAGGGATATTACAATAAAGGAAAATTGCAGGTCAGTCTATATCATAGCATATATATAAAAAAATCGTAAACTGTTAGCACTTAAATCTGTGTTAATGGTAAAAAATGAAAAAAAAACACCTTTGTGGTAAGTTGGTCTTTATTCTATGAATATAAAGTTGGTTTATCATTGAAAAATCAAGTGATGTGAACTTCCTCTGAAGATGGTGGAGTAGGAAGATCCTAAGCTCACCTCATCCCATGGATACAACTGGATAACACCACATCAGTGTAAATAACTCAAAAAGTTACCCAAAGACTGGCAGAACAAGGCCACATCGAAGAGTGTAGGAAGAGTGGAGCGGTGGTGGGAGCTAAATGGACCCATATGACTGTGTGGGAGAGAGGGACTCCATGGGCACAAAGAGGGGAAGGACCTATGCCAGCCATCCCAGGCATGGGGTACTCACATGGGGAAGATAATCCTCATAGCATTTGGCTTTGTAAACCAGAGGAACAATCAGTGTGGCTTAACACTAGTAAATTTAAAAACCAGTGGGTTGGCTCTGGGAGAAGTGGGAGAGTAGAGCCCCCACCCTTAAAGAGACAGAGGAACAAACAGCCCTGCTGAGATACGGCATAGCAGCCGCAGTTTGAAAAATGCATGGGGTATATGGGGAGGATATTTATTTACTAATCTCAGAACATGTGCTGGAGAGGTGGGATCTTTGGCAGACTTCTCCAAGAACAGAAGAGCTGGTGGGTGCCATTTCCCTCCCTGCCCCCCAGCCTAGATATACTGGTTCCTATGAGAACCAGCACTGCAACAACACTCTCCACTTAGCTTGCTAACAGTGCATCCTGCCCCCATGTTCTCCTGCAGAAATGCCCCCTCCAGTATACCCTAGATCAGAGCCCATCCAGAGTCATGCCTTGAGCCTGGCAGTGTGCAAGCAACCCTGACAGGGACTGGCACCACTCCAAAGTGACTCCTGCCTCCAGGAAAGCAGAAGATAACCACATACACCAGTACAGCTGCAGCCCAGCAATGGGCTGAGTTCAGACATCAGGTCTGACTGCAGGCCCTGCCAACCAACGAAAGCTTTTCAGGAGACAATACAGGGAAAGCACCCTGTAGTTTGGTGCTGCTGCATCTCTGGCCAACTCCTGGTCTGAATCAACTTAAGGCCAAGGTGGCCCCAGAGTGGCCCACTAGCAATACAGGCGCCAAACCCTGCTCACAACAGGCAATGAGAGCCATTGCAGATGACTGGACTGAAGGCAAACACAGCTCAGCTACAACAGCAGGGTGCATGCAACATACATAGGAGATACCTCTGAAGCACCAGGTTCTGGTGAACAGGAGACAATTGCACTGTAGGCCATTATAGGACTTCTTCATAAAGTCATCAATTTCAAGAGCAGGAGATGTAATGGACTTTTTTAACACATAGGAACAGATGCAGAGAGGTAGACAAAGTGAAAAGACAGAGGAATATGTCCCAATGAAAGAAAGGGACAAAATCACAGCAGGGGAGCTAAACAAAACAGAGATAAGTAATATGCCTGATAGGAAATTTAAAGTAATGATCATAATGACACTCACTGGACTTGAGATAAGAGTGGAGGAACTCACTCTTTGTGACCCCAACAAAGAGATAGAAAACATGAAAAAGAACCAATCAGAGATTAAGGACCCAATAACTGAAATTAAAAATACACTAGATGGAATAAATAATACACTAGATGAAAAAACTAGAGGAAGCAGAAGAACAGATCAGAGGACAGAGTAATGGAAAGCAATCAAACTGAAAAAAGGAGAGAGAAAAATACTATAATAAAAAATGAAAATAGACTAAGGGAACTCACCAATACCTTCAGGTGCAATAACATTCCCACAGTAGGGACCCCAAAAAGAAAAGAGAGAGAAAGGGGGCAGAAAGTTTATTTGAAGAAATAACAACTGAAAACTTCCCTAATGTGAAGAAGGAAACAAATCAAGATCCAGGAGGCATAGAGAGCTCCCAACAAAATCAACTCAAGGAAGTCCACATGAAGACACATATAATTAAAATGGCCAAAAATATTGATAATAGAGATATTTTAAAAGCAAGAGGAAAGAAAATAAATAAAAAGGAAATCACTTAAGGCTAATAGCTGATTTTTCAGCAGAAACTCTGCAGGTCAGAAGAGAGTAGCATGATATATTGAAAATCCTGAAAAGAAAAAAAACCTGCAACGAAGAATACTCTACAGAAAGGCTATGATTCAGAATAGAAGGAGAGATAAAGAGTTTTCCAGACAAACAAATTAAAGTAATTCATCACCACTAAACTAGCCCTACAGAAATGTTTCCTTTCCTTTGTCTGGAAAGAAAGACCATAAGTAGTAGGAATAAGAAAAATAGGAAAAGCAGTAAAAATAAATATATCTATAAAAATCAGTCAAGGAACTGACAAAATTAAAGATGTAAAATGTGACACCATATACTTAAAACATGGTGGGGAGGAGTGAGGAATAAAGAATGGGGTTAAACTTAAGTGATCACCAATTTAATAAAGATTGCTAAATGCATAAGATATTAAATATAAACCTAATGGTAACTACGAATCACAAACTGGTAGTAGATATCCAAAAAATAGAAAGGAATCCAAGTATATCACTAAAGAAAGCCAGCAAATTGTGAGAGAAGAGAGCAAGAGAAGAAAGGAACAGACAACTACAAAACAACCATAAACAAGTAACAAAATGACAGTAAGTACATACCTATCAGTATTTAACTAGAATGCAAATTGACTAAATGTTCCAATCAAAAGACATAGGGTGATGGAATGGATAAAAACAACAACAACAACAACAACAAGGCCCATTATATACTCCCTACAACAGACTCATTTCAGACCTGGAAACACCTGCAGATTGAAAGTGAAAAGATGGAAGAGCATTTATCATGCAAATGGAAGTCCAGGGTAGCAATAGTTATATTGGACAAAATAGACTTTAAAACAAAGACTGTTAACAAGAGACAAAGAAGAACAGTATATAATCATAAAGGAAGAATTCAACAAGAAGATACAGTAATTGCAGGGGCACCTGGGTGGCTCAGTTGGTTAAGCATCTGACTTCGGCTCAGGTCATGATCTTAAAGTTCATGAGTTTGAGCTCTGCGTTGGGCTCTGTGCTGACAACTCAGAGCCTGGAGTCTGTTTCAGATTCTATGTCTCCCTCCCTCTCTGCCCCTCCCCTACTTGTGTTCTGTTTCTCTTTATCTCAAAAATAAACAAACATTAAAAAATTATTCAAAAAAGAAGATATAACAGTTGTAAACATTTATGCACCCATATACATAAAGTAGCTAATAATAACCATAAATGAAATAATTGATAGTAATACAATAATGGGGGACTTTAACACCCCATTAATAGATAGATCATACAAACAGAAAATCAACAAGGAAACATTGTTGACTGAATGACACATTGGACCAGATAGATCTAAAAGATATATTCAGAACATTCTATCCTAAAGCAGAAGAATACACATTCTTTTCAAGTGCCCATGGAAAATTCTGCAGAGTAGGTTACATATTAGACCACAAAAAAAGTCTCAACAAATTTAGAAAGATTGAAATCATACCATGCATCTTTTCTGACCACAATGCTATAAAACTAGGAATCAACATGAAAAAATCTGGAAAGAATATAAATACATGAAGCTCAAATAACGTGCCATTAAATGATGAATGGGTCAACTAAGGAATGAAAAAGGAAGTCAAAAATCTCATGGATATTAATGAAAATGAAAACACAACAGTCCAAAATCCTTGGGATGCAGCAAAAGCTTTCAACAAGGGATGTTTTGAGCAATACAGGCCTACCTCAGGAAGCAAGAAACATCTCAAATAAACAACCTAACCTTATACCTAAGAGAGCTAGAAAAAGAACAACAAACAAAACCCAAAACTGTAGAAGGAAAGAAGTAAAGATTAGAGCAGAAATAAATAAAATAGAAACTAGGAAAACGAAAGAACAGATCAGTGAAACCGGGACCTGGTTCTTTGAAAAAATCTACAAAATTGATAAACTGTTAGCCAGACTCCAGAAGAAAGGACTCAAACAAAATGAGAAGTGAATAACCACTCACACCATAGAAATACAAAGGATTATAAGAAAATATTAAGTAAAATTATATGCCAACAATTTGTGCAATATAGAAGAAAATGGATACATTTTCCATCAGGAAAGAATCAGGAAGAAATAGAAATAGAAGAATCAGGAAGAAATAGAAAATTTGAACAGACTAGTTACCAACAATGAAATTGAATCAGTAATAATTAAAACAAAAACAAAAAAACCTCCCAACAAACAAGTCCAGGACCAGACAGATTTGCAGGTGAAATCTAACAAACATCTAAAGAATAATTAATACCTATTCTTCTCAAACTGTTCTAAACAAGAAAAAGGAATGCTTTAAAATTCATTCTGTTAGTCCAGCAATACCCTGAATCAAAACCGGATTAAGACAGTACAGAAAAAGAACTTTTTCTTTGATAGGCCAATATCTTTGATAAATATAGATGTGAAAATCCTCAACAAAATACTAACAAAGCAAATTCAGCAGTATATTAAAAAAAATCATTTACCATGATTGAGTGGGATTCATTCCTGGGATGCAGGAGTGGTTCAAGTTTTGCAAATCAATTAATGTGATACATCACATCAGCAAGAAAAAGTATAAAAACCATATGACCATTGCAGTAGATGCAGAAAAAGAACTGCCAAAGTTACACCATCCATTCATGATAAAAACCCTCAACAAAGTAGGTTTAGAAGGAACATACCTCAACATAATAAAGGCCATATATGAAAAATCTATAATTAACTTCATACTCAATGGGGAAAAACAGCTTTTCCCCTAAGGTCAGGAAGAAGACAAGAATGTCCACTCTCCCCACTTTTATTCAACATAGTATTCACTACAGCAGACAGAAATGGAAATAAAAGGTATCAAAATTGCTAAGGAAGAAATAAAACTTTCACTATTTGCAGATGACATAATACTATATATAGAAAACCTAGAGAGTCCACCAAAAAGCTGCTTGAACTGCTAAATGAATTCAGTAAGATTGCAGAATACAAAATGAATCTAAAGAAATCCATTGCATTTCTATACACTAATAAGTAGCAGAAAGAGAAATTAAGAAAACATTCTCATTTACAATTGCACCAAAAATGATAAAATATCTTGGAATAAACTTAAAGAAGTGAAAGTTCTATACTCTGTACACTGTAAAACAATGATGAAAAAAATAGAAGATGATATAAACAAATGGAAAGATATTCCATGTCCATGGATATGTCTTGTTAAAATGTTCATACTACCCAAAGCTATCTACTGGATTTAATGCAATCCCTATTAAAATACTAGCGGCATTTTTCACAGAACTAAGACAAATAATATTTTTAAGTTTATTTATTTTGAGAGAGAGTAGAGTGGGGAGAGTGTGGGAGGGGCAGAGGGAGAAAGTGAGAGAGAATCCCAAGCAGGCTCCACGCTGTCAGTACAGAGCCCAATGCAGGACTCGAACTCAACCATGAGATTGTGACCTGAGCCAAAATCAAGAGTCAGATGCTTAACCGACTGAGCCACCCAACCACCCCAGGACAAATAATCTTAAAATGTGTGTGGAACCACAAAAGAACTCAAATAGCCAAAGCAATCTTGAAAAATAAAAGGAAAACTGGAAGTATTGCAATCCCAGATTACTGTGTAGGTGTAGTAATCAAAATAGGATGATATTAGCACACAAAAAATAGACACACAGATCAATGGAACAGGGTAGAGAGCCCAGAAACAAACTCACAATTATGTGGTCAATGAATATACAACAAAAGAGTCAAGTATATGCAATGGGAAAAAAAGGTGTCGTCAAGAAATGGTGTTAGGAAAACTAGACAGCTGCATGCAAAAGAATGAAAGTGGTACGCTTTCTCACAGCATAACACAAAAATAAACTCAAGTTGGATTAAAGCCCTAAATGTGAGACCTGAAACCATAAAAATCCTAGAAGAGAACAAAGGCAGTAAGATCTCTGACATTGGGCGTGACAGTATTTTTCTAGATCTGTCTCCTGAAGCTAGGAGAAAGAAAGCAAAAATAAACTACTGGGACTTCATCAAAATAAAAAGCTTTTGCACAGCAAAGGAAACATTCAGAACCAAATGACAGCCTGCTGAATAGAAGATATTTGCAAATGACATATCTGACACAGGGTTAATATCTAAAATATATAAAGAACTTAACTCAAACCAAAAAATTTTTGTCAATTAAAAAATGGACAGAAGACATGAAGAGATATTTCTCCAAAGAAGGCATATAGATGGCCATCAGACACAGAAAAAGATGCTCAACATCACTCAGCATCAAGGAAATACAAATTGAAACCACAGTGAGATATCACCTCACTCCTATCAGAATGGCTAAAACTCGAAAACAGACATAGTAAGTGTTGGCAATGATGTTGATAAGAAGGAACCCTCGTACAGTGTTGATGGTAATGCAGAGTGGTTCAGCCACTGTGGAAAGCAGTATGGAGGTCCCACAAAAAGTTAAAAATAAAATTACCACAGGTATGCTCAAGTGGCTCTGTGGATTAAGCGTCCAACTTCAGTTCAGGTCATGATCTCACAGTTGTTGAGTTTGAGCCCTGCATCGGGCTCTGTGCTGACAGCTCAGAGCCTGGAGCTTGCTTCGGATTCTGTGTCTTCCTCTCTCTCTATGCCCCTCATCTGCTCACATACACACGCTCTCTCTCTCTTAAAAATAAATAAACTTTACCAGAAAATTACCACATGATCCTGTAATTCCACTACTTTGTATTTACCCAGTGAATATGAAAACATTAATTCAAAGAGATATATGCACTCCTATGTTTATTGCAGTATTATTTACAATAGCCAAATTATGGAAGCAACCCAGGTGTCCATTGAGAGATGAATGGATAAAGAAGATGTGGGGTGTGTGTGTGTGTGTGTGTGTGTACTCGTAAAAAGATGAAATCTTACTATTTGGAACAACAAGGATGGGCCTAGAATGTATAAATGTTAAGTGAAATAAGTCATAAAAAAACAAGTACAATGCGATCTCAGTCATATGTGGAATTTCAGAGACAAAGAAATCAAGAAAAAAATAGGCAAACCAAAAAATAGACTCTCTATAGAGAACATACCAATGGTTACCAGAGGGGAGATCAGTTGGATTATGGGTGACATAGGTGAAGGGGATTAAATGTACACTTATCATGATGAGCACTGAGTAATCTGTAGAATTCTTGAATTACTATATTGTAAACCTTAAGTAATTTAACAATATATTTTAATTATACTGTAATTAAGATTAATTATAAATTTCTCCTTGAATAAAATAAAAATCAAGTGATGTAATTCATCACATTGAACAAATAAAAAATATCAAAATAAAGAGGAAGAACATTAGATAAAATTCAAAATCCATTTATTATTTTAAAATATTTTAAAAATTTTTTTAATGTTTTTTATTTATTTTTGAGGGACAGAGAGAGACAGAGAGAGCAGGGGAGGGTCAGAGAGAGAGGGAGATACAGAATCTGAAGACAGGCTCCAGGCTCTGAGCTAGCTGTCACCACAGAGCCCAACACGGGGCTCCAACCCACAAACTGTGAGACCATGACCAGAACTGAAGTCAGACGCTTAACTGACTGAGTCACTCAGGCACCCCTAAAAATATTTTTTTAATGTTCATTTATTTTAGAGAGAGAGAGACAGAGTGTGAATGGGAAGGGGCAGAGAGAGAGAGACACACACACACAGAATCCGAAGCAGGTTCCAGGTTCTGAGCTGTCAGCACAGAGCCCGATGCGGAACTTGAACCTGTGAACCACAAGATCATCGCCTGAGCTGAAGTCAGGCACTTAACAGACTTAGCCACCCATGCATTCCTCCCATTTATTATTTAAATAAACCAACAAAAAATAATCTACCGCAGAGTGAGAGAAGGTATTTGTAGTTCATATATCCATCTTGGATCTACAGTATATAAAAAGCATCTAAATATCAGTAAGAAAGATGACCAGCTCTGTAGAAAAATGAGCACATGGCTTAAGCAGGCACTTCACAGAAGACCAATAAACATAAAAAGGTGTCCAATTTCACTAATCATCAGGGAAATACAAATTGAAACTATAGTGAGATGTATACCCAGTTGAATGGCCAAAATGAAAAACATCCTAATAAGGATGTAGAGCAGTTTGGACTTTAATATATTTCTGGTAGGAGTAAAAGTTGCCATAAGTAATCTTGAAGTTATTTGGCAGTCCTTATCAAATATGAGCATAAGCATTTCTCTTGACTCAGCAGTACCAGTCCAAGATACATACCCAACAAATATACATAGATATTTGTGCCAAAAGACAAATGAAAGACCATTCATATCAGTACTATCTGAGACATCCCCAAACTAGAAGAACCTTAAATGTCCATCAGCAGAATGTATAAATAAATTATGGTATATAGTTTACTCTTGAACAACATGGGGTTACTGGTGGCAACCCCTCCTCTACCCCCTGCACAGTGTTTCCACCGTATGTAACTTCTGACTTCCCTGAACCTTAACTACTTATCCTGCTGTTGACTATAAGCCTTATCCGTAACATAAACAATTTCTAACATGTAATTTGTATGTGTATTATATACTGTATTCTTACAATAAAGTAAGTTAGAGAAAAGATGTTAAGAGAATTATTAGGAAAGAAAGTACATTTGCAGGGCTGTACTGTATTTATTGAAAAAAAAATCCTCATAATTGGACCTGGATGGCTCAAACCCTTGTTGTTCAAAGGTCAACTATTTATATAATAGAATACTCCATAAGCTTAAACTATTTTTACTCATAGACATAATTTTAAAGCTACAAACAAAAAAAGTACATACTGTATTATTGTATTTAGATAAAGTTCAAAAACGGACGAAGGTAACTGGTGGTATATGTATTATATGATACCATTAATATAATGTTCAAAAGTAGGTAAAACTTATTTATAGCTATAGAAGTGCAGATATTGGTTCTTTGTGAAGGGCAGAATACATAGTGCCTGGGATGGTCTTGAGGGGAATTTTATACTGGCGGTTGTATTCTGTTTCTTGATTTGGGTCCTGCTAACAAGTGTGCATCAACTTTGTCAAAGTCTATCAAGCTGTACACTTAGAGTTTGTACACCTTTACGTATGTATGTCATGCTTAAATGCATTTTTATTTAAAATCTAAAAGGTAGTTTGGAGGGAAAATAACTATAAAAACGTATATTGCTTTTACAAAGAAAACAAATTTTTTTCAGTTGAAAATAGTAAAATCAATTTTCTCTTAATTACAAGAAACAGAATTTTTTAGCACGTTTGCTTTAAATTAGTTGGTTTCAAATCAAAGTATTTTAAACGTTTTGTTTAAGGGGCACCTGGGTGGCTCAATAGGTTAAGCATCCAACTTTGGCTCAGGTCATGAACTCTCTGTTCGTGAGTTTGAGCCCTATGTCGGACTCTGTGCTGACTTTTCAGGGCCTGGAGACTGCTTCGGATTCTGTGTCTCCTCCTCTCTCTACTTCTCCCCTCATGCTCTGTCTCTCTTTCTCTCTCTCTCAAAAATAAATAGAAATTAAAAGAAAAAAAGAAGCTGTTGGAAATACTTCAAGTGGGCAGTGATATAGTTGTGTTGTGAAATAGAGTGATAGGTTCTAGAAAAGAAAAGAAAAAAACAGAGTGTACTGGGGCGCCTGGGTGGCTCAGACGGTTAAACATCCGACTTCAGCTCAAGTCATGATCCCACAGTTTGTGGTTTCGAGCCCCACATCGGGGTCTGTGCTGACAGTTCAGAGTCTGGAGCCTGCTTCAGATTCTGTGTCTCCCCTTCTCTCTGCCCCTACCCTGCTCATGCTCTGTCTCTCTTTGTTTCTCAATAATAAATAAATGTTAAAAAAAAAATCGGGCTACTCTTTAAAAAAAAAGTGTACTGACGACAAGAACTTGGCACTGATTGAATACCAATTGAAGGAGAGAATGTGGTATATAGTGTTGTGTTAGAGAAGGAGAATGATGCAAGAGAAGGAAAAGACAAAAAAGAGATTTACAAAAAAAGGTCTTCAGTCTCAGAGGTATTACCTGGCATTTTTATCTTCTGTGAATTCCTTCAAATAATCCTTAGGATAAGCTGTTCTTTTGCAGTCATGTAAACTATAGTTAGTAAGGTTATGATATCAGATACACTATTTTTTAATGTTTGTTTATATTTGAGAGAGAGGGAGGGAGACAGAGCGTGAGCGGGGGAGGGGCAGAGAGAGAGGGAGACACAGAATCTGAAGCAGGCTCCAGGCTCTGAGCTGTGAACACAGAGCCCGACACAGGGCTCGAACTCACGGACTGTGAGATAATGACCTGAGCTGAAGTCAGTTTAACTGACTGAGCCACCAGGTGCTCGCAGATACACTAATTGAAGTAAGAAAGAAAGGGTTCAAACACTAATCATGGGTCAATCTGTGTGTGCTTCTGCCTTTAGCTATGATATTGTTCAGTTAAATTTCCCTAAAGTTTACATAACCATTGAAGCATTCTTAAGCATCAGAAATTACTGACAGCTCTGATTCATATCAAATCAGACTTTCTAATGGTACTTAGTAAATGTTTAGCACACAAAGTCTATCCCCTTTCTCCCTTGTCCAGATCCCAACTTTACGTGAGAACTTTTTAACTGTAGGCTGTTGCCACTGCCTTCATTCTCTACCCCATTATATTTTGAGGAGATTCCTAGTGGTAGAGGATTGAAACTAATGTCTCACTTAATATATACTGTCAGTGTTAACCAGAATTCCCTTTCCCCCCAACTCCTATGAACTGTGCTTATGAAACTTCAAGGAAATCAAAAGTAGTTCTTCTTAAGTAACTGGTTAAATATGTTCAAAGATGTTTAAATGTATTTGGAAACAAATTATCTTTCATTTAGTATGATCCAGAGCTATCATCTCGACAATTTGGGGTTGAATTGTCTCGTTTGACCAGTGAAGAACGAACTGTTCCTTTAGTGGTGGAAAAGCTCATAAACTACATTGAAATGCATGGACTGTACACAGAAGGTATTTACCGAAAGTCTGGTTCAACTAATAAAATCAAGGAGCTTCGACAGGGTCTAGATACAGGTAAGATAATGCTCTCCAAATCAAGACCCAATGCTTTTATTTAAATAGGTCATTTTATGCTCTTAAAGGTTTCATTACATGTTGAGTTTTTTTCTTGTAGCCAGAAGAATGCAATCTTTTCTGTGGTACTTGTTCATCATTTTGTGGCTTTCTAAAGAGTCTGTTTTTATGTGGTCAGTTCAGCAAACATATATTGAGTGTGTCATTTATACAGGCATTATTAGGTACTTCAGACAGATCTCATTTAATCTTAACAGTTTGGTAAGGTCATGATATCTGTAATTTATGAAGAAGAAAATAAAGAAAATTAAATAATGATCTATTGACTATAATGTAGAGCAGTGTGCCAATGTTTTTATACTAATCGTCACAACAGTCCTATGAGTTAGGGATTATTATCCTACTTACAGATAAAGAAACTGAGGCTTACAGAGAATCATGTCCAAAGACTCACCACCAATAAGTGATCAAGCTGAGATTTAACCCCAGATGTTCTGAATTCATAATCTAAACTATTGCCTATTAGCGTCTGTTATTCTGACTCCCAAGTGTGCTCTTTCTGATGCGTGTTCTCCCCTTCCTACATTGATGACATAATTATTTAGTGGATTGAACATGTGTAGAGCTGTAGCCTCAGCCCTGGAATATATCCAGGAGTTTGACTTTGGTTTCATTGTCAACTTCTACTTTTTACCACTGTTGGGAAGGAATAGATCATTTTGAATCACACGTAGATACAAAGCTTGTTTCTGTGTCTCCAGGAACTTATCCACATGCTTTTTCTTTCTATTTTTTATTTTTTATTATTATTTATTTTTATTTTTATTTTTTCTTTTAATGAGCAAATCAGGGAGAAATTAGTATGGAAATAATAACAGAAAATGTCTGGTAAAACTCAAGCAGGAAGTTCTGCCTACTAGAGACTGGCAGTTTCCAGCTTGTCTCTTATACCTTGGGTCAGCACAAATGAAAAATCATTCATCCTGTGTTCTCCCAGTTCTTTCCTTTGTATAACCTTTAGGAGTTTATAAGTGAAACAGAGTAATATGTCCTTTACATTTTCTAAGTTCAGTTATTACTGTCCTTTCATCTTTAAAAATGACTTAAAATTAGCCTTATTTTTAGAAAATGTCTTCTGGGCCTTTTTCCCATGTGTCATCCAAAGCATTGCTAATGGAAGTATGGCTCACAGACCAATCTACAAGATAAGTACAAAAATTGAGTCTAAGCATTTAGAAATATTTATAGCAGCATTTAACAGAGCTTTGACATGAAAGCATATGAAAGCATATGATTTTTTGTTTAACATATTTAGCAGTCTATAACAGATTCGGAAAACAAACAGAAAACTGTTCCTTTACCACTGTTAAAAGTTTGTTCCAAAGCAAACAATTAGATTGTAGAAAGTATTATGTTCAGTTAAGAACATAAATGCTTCCTTTGGTGATGATAATTTCTAAAGTGAATTATTTGAATCTCTTTGCATGTTTTGGCTTTGTTACCTAACTCTTGTTTATAAATAGATGCTGAGAATGTAAACCTGGATGACTATAATATACATGTCATTGCAAGTGTATTCAAACAATGGCTTCGTGATTTGCCCAATCCACTCATGACCTTTGAACTCTACGAGGAATTTCTTCGGGCTATGGGTAAGGGAAGGCCTATACTTGGGAAAGGAATGCTGTCTTCATTACAGATTATTTGATCATCCTCTAGTTTAGTCCATATAGGTCCAAAAGTAAGCTTTTGACAGTCAATACAGAACTGCCACTGTATTCTCACCTATTCATTTATTGATTTTGAGAGTTCCGTTACAATGTCAGTATCCTAAAAGTTTACCAGTAAGTCACTTAGTTGCTTCTCACAAATGGATTGAAAGACTAAGATTATAAATTATAAACAAATTAGAAGACTAAATAGATTTAAGGGTCAGCTTATAGTTCTCTTAATTGTGAATCTAGGCAAGAACTCTGCTATTTTATGCCAGGCCCTACCAGGTGATGGAGTTTAGTTTTTCAGTGCTACAAATGTGTAGGGTGTTGCTGAAGGCCTGCCTAGAAGTGTTTAGGCCCTGAGGCATTACTCCTCAAATTCCTATAAGACCAATTTATAAATTACATGGCAATTAATTAATTTTAATGGGGGAATCAGTCTGCCACAAAATGCCTAAAAAACTAGGCCATCTCTTTCGCCTTGCTGTAATAAGGATTACTGGGATAAAGATTTAAACCAGGAGACTGTTCAGTGGTTGTAGAACTCAAGCAAAGGAAGATTAGTGGTAACTGTGAGTTGCTCTTTTCCTGTCATACAGGTACAACTCTCTCCCCTAAAACTTTAAAATTTAGAGCCAGCCTGCCCTGCCACCTACTATCTGTTCAGGAGGAAGATGTAGCACGTAAGAGGGCATATTCAATTTTACTTGCTGCCCTTACTCTTTCTAGGCCTTCAGGAGAGGAAAGAAACAATCCGTGGTGTATACTCTGTGATTGACCAGCTCTCTCGAACGCATCTTAATACACTGGAACGCCTCATCTTTCATCTAGTCAGGTAATTTCAAGGAGCAAGGGAAGATGTGATAGTTTTTTTTTTTTTTATTCTTTTAGATGAGTGAAGAACTTCTTTATTTGGAAAACTGACAAATCTTTTTTTTTCCTATTTATAAAGTCAGTGCCACAAACAGGTGCTTACAGTTCCTTGGAGCAGAAATCCTCAGCTGAGTTGGACTGCATTGGCAGGTGCTTCTCTGCCCTGTTTGAGCCATGTAACAACTTCAGCCTCATGGTGGCACTACATAGCCTAGCCTGTTATCTCATTCCTGAACTAGAAAGTAGACATAACCTAATTCATAGGAGGTGGGTTTAGATGGTGCTTGAGAATTGACTGACCAAAGAAACTTCAGGAGTAGTCTCTCTTCTCTGAGTATAAATATCTGCAGTAGTTGGGAAGAAAGCTGTCTTTATTTTTATTAGATAAATATCTGGTAAATGTTAGGTAAATATTAGATGAATATCTAACATGACTGTCTGAAAATGCCTTAAAGTCTCTACTCCTCATTCTTCAGACATGTTTGTCAGGTGTATGGCAGTGGGCCAAAATTTCCTTTGATAAGCTGTCAGCCTATTTGTTTCAAGTAAGGGACAGAGTGAAAGTGCACTTAAAAAAAAAAAAAAAGTACATTTTCCAGAGGCAAAGGATTAGCTTTGGGAAAAGTCTACAAGTGTCTTCTTTCAATTGATATGTATATCCTTCAGTACTATGTGGTTGATGTCATACATCATCTTTTTCTCATCTTCTCTGCCTGTGTCCTTACTATTTTTCCTTTTCCACACTTCGCTTGTTTTTTTTTTTATTCCTTAGGATTGCTCTACAGGAAGAAACTAATCGAATGTCTGCTAATGCTTTAGCCATTGTGTTTGCACCCTGCATTCTCCGCTGCCCTGACACCATTGACCCACTACAAAGCGTGCAGGACATCAGTAAGACTACCACGTAAGGCCTGTTTTCAACACCTCCACAAGACCCCAGAGATTGAGTCAGTGTAGCCACTTTATCCAGATACTGAACATAGTGAATGGTTTCATAAGATCAGATGTTTTTAAGAAGATTGCTAGACACCATTGGGTTTTCTTATGCTGAAGATGAAAAATTTTTTTTAGATTTTATTCAGCTGAACATCATTTGTTTTGAAGGGTCTTTTTAAATTTAGCTTTTCCTTAGGAATGCTTGTAATCTCTAAAAATATTTTAAAATTCCATTTTACCAAATTATGTATACTTTGTATCTTCTTGTAATCTGGTCTAACTGGCCCTGAATCCCTTTGGCCTTAGTATTTCAGTATTTCTGTATTTTACTTTACCCTTTTTTGGTGGACCTCTGCTTTCCTTCTAGATTGATGGTTCTTAACCTTGACTACAAAAAGAGCTTTAAAAAAATCCTGGTGTTTTTGTCCCATCCTAGAGTCTAATTTAATTGGTCTGGGGTGTGGCCTGGGCTTTGTGACGTGTAGTCACTCCTCAGGTGGATACTGAAGTACAGCCCAAGTTGTGGGCCACCATTATATAAACCTTGTCATAGAGCTCATAAAATAAGGAGTGCTGATTTTTCTTTTATCCTCCAACCATCTACCACATTTAGCTGAAAAGCAGTCTGTGGATGCTACACTTTATTTGACTTACTTCACCTCTTAAGAGTTTTCTCTTTTTCCTCCTGTTTCAGCTGTGTGGAGCTGATTGTTGTGGAACAAATGAATAAATACAAGGCTCGTCTCAAAGACATCAGTAGCCTGGAATTTGCTGAGAATAAGGCAAAGACCAGGCTGTCTCTGATTCGTAGATCAATGGTAAGATGCAAGATGTGGAATCACCAGAGAAAATGGGAGCCTTCCTGGGGTTTTAAGCATGCATTTATGGTGTAAAGAGAGATTATTCTCCAAATCTTTTTCACATGGAATGGGTTAAAAAGAAACCACTTTATCTCAGGGTGCTATGGATGCCTCATGTTTGATATTTTAGCCCTCTTTAGTTATATGCAGAATATATACAGTTAAATGTGTAGAATTTTTTAAGTCAAGTATTTGGATAAAATGTTGGTGGTTTAATGATCTGTCCTGTTTTCTTTTCCTGTCCTTTCTGTGAAAATTTAACCTATCCTTATTTTTTTCTCTCCTTCCTTCCACTATCTGTTCCCACCCTCAACCATGTCACCTTTGATGTTCCTGTTAATACTCGTGCGATGTAGATAACTTAATCATTGCAAGAATGTGATTCATAAGGAAATGGAATTCTATCTATGAGTCTACTATTATCAAATAAAGATTTCTTTAAGAGTTTATTATTAGGTTTTGAGAAAAGCCTGGCAAAAATTAAATTTGTTTTCTCTATTTGCCTACTTTTCTGTTTAATACCTTCCTTTATAACCAGTGACCTGTAGATAGACAACTTCAGTTCTCACTGACCAGAAATCAGTAGGGTCTGGATAACTGGGATACGACTGCTGCGTTAAAGCCTAATCATTTGCTACCATTCCCCTCAACTGCAAAAACAGAATTGTAGCGATGAAGACCCAGTCAGATCCCCAGTAAATCTCTAAAGGGAAGCAGGCTTCCCCGTAATCATGCCCTTGCTTTTCCAGGAGTCCAGCAATACTTCATCTAGATCTTCATGATTTATACTTAGATTAACATTAAAATAACTGCTTCTTTCTTTAGTACTTACACTGCCTGGCACAGAATAAGTCCTAACAAATATGTCTGTTGATTTAAATTAGTGAAGAGTCTTCTCTAAAAATAAGCACAAATATAGACTTTCCAGGCAGTCAAGTTATTAAATAAAATTAATTGTAGGACACTATCTAAATCTTCTCTCTAGAAAATGAAAACAGAAACCCTATTTAAAAGTGAAACCCTTTCTGGTAGTCTGAATTTTCAGGAGCTCAATTCTAGGAGGCCCAATTTAGCAGTGCCCATTTAAGAAGAATGGGAAGAGACCTTTAACTCTAAAGCTGTTTTTCAAAGCAGCGAGACAAGCTGTGCTTTTTTTTTCCCCCTGATGTTGCAGAAGACATATAGTCAGTCCATTGACAGATTAAACCTTCTCTTTTAATGAGGCAATGACATGTACATTCTAACCTTCTGCTTTCCTTTTCATGTCCTTCCTAATCCAGAAACCTGTACTAATTGCAGTTAGATTTATGAGCATTACCCGCAATTCAGTCTCGGTATGTATTAATATTGCAATGTGTCGTAGCCACTTTACATTATTGTCTATCATCCATCCAGGAGTTGTTCTGCTCTGTCTATCATCCATGCTTGTCCGCCTTCCATGTACAGCCCCAGTTCAGGTCCCACTTCCTGACCAGCCTTCACTTGTTTTTCTCTTAACTCTTTTTCTTTAGAACCTTCGCTTTTCTTCCTTTCTATCATGCAATTGAACAGTGTCCATTTATAATATACTGGTTTTGGGTCTTTGTCAGATAAGCCTCTTCCTAGATTTCTTCTTTGATTGGATTATTAAAAGGTAACTTTGAAGGCAGCATTGAGGTATCAAATTAATTTCTGCTGAAGAACTTTGTTCTCTTTAGTCTCCTTCACTTTAATGCTTGAAATACCTATTACTACTTCTAGCATCCTCCATCATTAGTAATGCTTATTTGTTCATTTATATCTGTGACTCTGATGGTGACTTCCCAGATATAGAAGAGTAGCTCTTATATGCTTAGCATTTTTCAGACAGAGCAGCAAGCAAATGGTAGTGGAAAAATTGATAGACTGGTTCTAGACTTAAATATCATAGTGTAATAGAGCCCGTACCAGGATTTCATTTATTATACAAAAAAGGAAGGGAGAAGTGGAAAGCTAAGAACACCAGTATATGTGGAAACTAACTTCAGAGGCTGTTGTCCATCTGTGGTTAATCAGGTCATTAAGGATCTCAGTTTGCTGAGATATAAACACAGGTCAGTTTTGCTTTTTACCTAGTAACTGCCTGCCAACCCTACCATGTCTGACTCCCCTTTCTGATTGGATGTCAACTGCCTTCACAGCATCTTGTCACTATTCTGCAATCTTTAAACACTCTAGTCTCATGCCAGTATTTAAGAGTCAGTTTTCTTCATTTTATAACTTGAGTCACAGACTTGAATCAGTACTCTTCTCATTTTCTCCCAGGTCTAACTAGACCTTAATCTGAGGCTGAAAACTTAGGGGGTGGGTGAGTAGGTTCCTTTTGTCACACACGTCTGCCCTCCCTTTTTCTTGTGGTTTTTATTCCTCTGGTGTTGAAACTGGGAGGAGTGATACTGGAGGCAAAATCCTACATGATATCCCACTGTTGGGGTGGCAGTCCTCTTGTTTGGCTGTTCAGCACTGCTGTTCTAGATCATTGTCAGTAGCCTAAATGTAGAGTGGGAGCTTCCATTTATCCTACTAACAGTGAGGTCAGTCCTATTCCATTTTTATAGGCATTGGAAGATTTGGCTACATCTTTGGACTAAACCTACTGATGGCATTCACACCATGAGACTGTGTGTATCTTTTTTTGCCTCAAGACTTTACAGTCAATGCCCTACCTCCCAATGCCAATTCTAGGGCCTGCAGGCACGTTAGGAGAAAGGTTACATTTTTCATACGTCTTGGAAGCAGACCATTATCTTTCCTGTCTCACTAACTGGCACTTCCCCACCATATTCTCTCTCTACTTCTCTTTTCCCTTATGTATATAACAGAGGGGCAAATCAGTAAGCCCTTTGCCTATACAGATAACCAAATACGGAATGAAATGCCAGTCTGCCTTTCTGTTAGATGCCTGAAGCTTTGATTCTTACACTCTGGATTCAAACATGACAACTTTTTCCTCCAGAGAGGAAGGGAATGTCCTATTTTCATGAACTCTGTGTTCCCCTTAAAGTCCAGTAATCCTCTTTCTTTTCAGCCTTTTTAGATTTACATTGAGGGAAGGTGTTAGGATACTGGTGGTGGTAGGAGCTGGCTCAATAAACTGGTGTCTCTCAGTTAAACCCTTAGAGAAGAGTCTGGTACCAACTATGGTTGACTTCTTAAGCTAGTAGAAAGAGTACTTCATTATCCTCAGCTTTGGGCCTTAGCCACAGTTTTGGAACAGGAAGAAAAATCCCACTTAATATACTATTGCATTTGCATTTAGCTATAGTAAAGGCTATAGGCCCAGTCTTAAGAACACAACTGTGTCTAGGGCATATTTGGTATTTAGTAAGCATCTATGGAATTGGATCTAAGAATTAAATATAGGAGAGATAGCAGTGAGTTTTTAGGATATCCACTACAAATAGACTAATCAAACTCAATAGTGTTCATGATTCATAGATGAAAAAAATTACTGTTCCACAATTAAATACAGTAGTGACTTTTCTGAAATGAGTGAAATGTGTTTATGAAAAGTATGTTGTATTACTGCCACTGTGAAAAGTCATTTGAATTGGGTGTTGAAAGATGAATAGTAATTTAACAAATGCAGAAAAGAAGGAGGGGGAAAGAGAATTCCAGAGGTAAAGAAGCATGAAACAACAATCTGTGAATAATAACTACCTTGTGTAGCTAGGGCTGGGGCAGGTAGTGTGGAAGTGGCAGAATAATTTGGAAAGTAGATTGGAACCAGATGTGCAACATTAAGAATTTTTAATTTCTGGGGCGCCTGGGTGCCTCAGTTAGTTAAGCGTCTGACCTCTGCTCAGGTCATGATCTCACAGTTTGTGGGTTCGAGCCCTGCATCAGGCTGTGTACTAACATCTCAGAGCCTGGAGCCTGCTTCAGATTCTGTCTCCCTTTCTGTCTTCCCCTCCCCTGCTCGCGCTCTGTCTCTATCTCTCTCTTTCTCTGAAAAATAAACAAACATTAAAAAAATGTTTTTAATTTCTAGGGGCGCTTAGGTGGCTCAGTTGGTTAAGCATCCGACTCTTGATTTTGGCTCAGGTCATGACCTCCTGGCTCTTGAGTTCAAATCCCACACAGGGCTCTGCGCTGACAGTGCAGAGCCTGCTTGGGATTCTCTCTCACTCCCCCTCTTTCTCTGCTCCTCCGACGCTCTCTCCCTCTCTCAAAATAAATAAACAAACTTAAAAAAAAATAATTTTGAATTTCCTGCTTTGAAGCATTTGGGAGCTATGGAAAGGTTTTTAAATGAGGGAGTGTCGCCATCAGTGTGTCTTTTAGAAGATAACTGGTAGCATTCTAAGGAAGAATAGATTAGAGATAGGCAAGACTAGCAGCCATATATCAGGAAGCTCTTGACTGATAAATCACTGAAATAGGTTGAATCTTGATTATTTCATTTTGAAATGATGTTGAAAATCTGTTTCTGCTACCATGCAGAAAGAGGGTCATTAGTTTTATGGAGCATAATCTTTGACTAGGATACTCACAGACTAGGATATTAGAATATGACATGCTTATAGTCTCATCCAACTACTCCTTTTCTCTAACAAATGTTTTTTAAATTTATTTATGGTATAATTCCAAACATAAATATTGATTTAGCACTATTTAAGTTAATATAATGTGAAGAATACAATTTGCAATAAATTTTACTAATCTGTAAAACTTTCACAAATTATCATCTTGAAAGATGTTACACACAAAGGTTTCCATAACCAAACAAAGTTGGGTATATAATGGATAGCACTTCCAAAACTTTGACCATGGAATTATTTTCTTCATAACATGTAACTAGTTGAACACGCATTCTAAGAAGGGCATTTAAAAAAACATTCTGATTTTTAAAATAGTATCAGTTGCTACTTTATTAGTTTGAAATTTATAAATTGCTCTAAGTGTTTTCCAAGATTTTACTGCTGTACTCATAGTGGCAATCCTTGTGAATTTTGCATGTTCTAGGCTTATTAAAGAACTTAACTGCATATCTCTTTTAGAAATTAACATGCCTTTGATTCTGTATTAATGTGTACAGGTAGATCTGCAGCGTTAAGCTTTGCAGTTGACTACACCAAAAGAAGCTAGAAATGTCTCTCAAAAGTTAAGTATTAATAATTGGAAAGCCAAAAATCAATTGAAAATTGGCAGCTCTGAATAGTTCCAAAGGAAAGAGATATTCCAAGTGCGAGCTTACTTGACTCCAGCAAAGGGTTTTGTCATTTCCTTATGTTAATAATGTATAGTATCTGAGTCTACTATTCACATTCAGGTGACTTGACATAATAAGAATTGGATTCAGAGAGTGAAGATTTTCTCAGAATATAGAAGTATCCTTATTGTTTCTGGTACTGACCAGCAGGTACTTTTATATTGTTATCTATCTTTTTTTAAAGATATAATTGACATATAGGATTGTATTAGTTTTAGGCATATAATGATTTGCTGTATGTATATATTGCAAAATTTACCACAATAAATTTAGGTAACATCACCACACAGAGTTACAATTTTTTCCTTGTGGTGAGAACTTGTAATCTTTCATAACACCACACCCTCAAGAACCCTATTCTTTCTATTTCTCCCTAACCCCTTTCTAGAAATCATTATGGTATGCAGGAGGTATTACTTAGATCTCTGGAAAGGGGTTAGGGAGAAATAGAAGGAGTAGGGTTATATCTGCATGCAGTAAATGTGCAAGGCTAGTGATAAGAAGGATAGGCACAGGACCTTTTTGGGAGAGTAGGCAAAAGGAGAACAGTATTTCTGTTCTTTGTGTATTGGTGAAAAAAGCACCTCTTTCAAAGCCTTGGAGTCTTCTTCTTCTCTCAGATGGGGACAAATAAGAAAAATTATGTAGGGAAATTCTTGTACATAGAATGGCATAGGAATGGAAGAACTACAGTAACATCTGTTAAGAGAACTTACCCCTTTTCAGGGAACCTAACAATTAGGTTTGAAGAATAAAAGGCTGAAGATAGGAAGTGAGAAAATATTAAGGATTATTGTGGTTTAGGGATGATATGTGAGAAAAGAGAAGGTGAAGAGTTTACAAAACAGTAGAGTGATCCTGGGAGGTTGTGTTTAAAGAATAAAAAGTACAGAATGCTAGACAAAATGATTGCTGTTGGCTCCCTGTGTAAATTTTGCTGCTAGAAGATTACCTACCATTTATATTCTAAAACTTGACACTTAATTGTCTCAGTTCACTCTTGTATCTCCTTTTTTTTTTTTAAATTGAGATTTGAAGCTTCATTCTAGTGTTTTGTTATTGTTTTTTTGGTGTGTAATAATGTACGTAGTGCTTTTAAAGGAACTATTTTCTTTTTTCTCACAGAGCTTAGAACTGAAAGATAAACTCTTTTTTGTTTACCATTTTCAAATCATTGGAAGTTTTTTTGTTTGTTTTTGTTTTTCTTTTCTTTAGAGAAAGAGAGTGCATGCCAGTGGGCATGCAGGGCAGAGGGGGAGAGAGAGAATCTTAAGCAGGCTCCTGTTCACCAGAGCCCAACCTTCATCCCACAACCCTGGGATCTGATCTTAGAAGAAATCAAGAGTTGGATGCTCAACCAGCTGAGCCACACAGGCGCCCCTGGAATTCTTTCTTTTATAGTATGTCATGTCTTTTAAAATTAGCTATTTGATATATTTAAGATCACATATTTTTATGTAAAAGACATTCACATACTTTTTTCATGTTCAGTGTGGAAAATTTTGAACAGTAGGGTAGCGTGTAAAAGCAGGAAGCAAATCATAGGTATCTATTAATATTTTAGAATATTTGTATTTCAGAGTGCTTGGGTGGCTCAGTTGATTAAGCGTCCGACTTCAGCTCAGGTCATGATCTCATGGTTCGTGGGTTTGAGCCCCGCATCAGGCTCTGCACTGAACAGCTCAGAGCCTGGAGCCTGCTTTGGATTCTGTTTCTCCCTCTTTCTGTGCCCCTCCGCTGCTCATGTTCTGTCTGTCTCTCTCTCTCAAAAATAAATAAAGATTTAAAAAAAAAAGAATCCTTTAGAATATTTGTATTTCTCTCGAACTTTTTCCTTATGTATATTTGATGAAGTTATGACAACACTAGGTATCCCAGTTCTATATTTCTTTTATTAGGAAGACTTTCATAGAGGTAAAATGTGATCTCAATTCAGTATTCTTAATCCATTTAGTAAACTTTTACAGTTTTACTAAATAAAAATGAGACTATTTTCAATTCATTTCTTTAGATATACTTCTCTTTGTAGAATGTATCTTAGATATATCTTTTTTCCCTTCCCATTCTCTTCTGCAGATGATACCTATCCTCCTAATCCTGCTCATTCATTCTATTTCATTTATTCTTATGTTTTCAACAAAAATAGAACAATTCTGCCATATTTCAGGTACTGTGCTGATGGTATAGAAATGACAATATCTCTGTGTTAGATAAATTAAGAATCTAGTAAACAAATATATACATAATTGCAGTTCAGTTTACTAAATCTCCTCTGTGCAAAAAGCTATAGCAACATAGAAAGCTCCGTGTCTAGTACTGCTTGTGAAAGTTGAATGAACGTCAGTGGCTAGAACGGAAGATTTCTTGTTAAGAATGAAGGAAGGGGGAGAGTAATAAGATACAATGAGTTAGTAAGTAACGTTTTGGGTTCTTAAATTACAGAATCAGTAGTTTAGATTCAATCCTTTTTAGGTCTTGAGAGTCTGTTAAAGGTTTTTAAGCCAGGGAATAACACTACCAAACTTTTACCCATTATCAATGACTTTCAAACCTTTTTAGGGAAAGGCTGTACTCAAGGGTAGCTTCCAGAATGTGACTGTTAGGTATACATGGAATAGCCTGAGTTTACTGGCTGTTTTCAAAATAATCCTACATAAAAACACCCCATAACTCATTTGCTTAATGCAAGCATGTACTTACCACTTACACATCTGTGGGGCAGCTGAGGTTTAGCTGATTTAGGGTAGGCTGCCAGTTAGGTCCAGCTCTGTTTCACACTCTCTGATTCTTCTTCCTAAACTAATGGACTCTCTGGGATATATAGTTTTTTCATGATAGTGTCTTCATCACGTGAATTGGTAAGCTCAACTGTGCATGTTTTTGCTCGCATAATATCTGCTAATAAGTGTCCAGCTGGTCAAAGCAAAGCAAATGACCAAACCCCAAAGCAAGAAGGGGAGAATATACTTCACCTATCCTGAGGCCATGGGGAGGGTTCAGATATAATTCTATTCAGAAGATTGGAGAATTGGAGCCAGTAACTTAGTTTGCCATGCTATTTGATATTTCTCACAAGGCCAGGAGGAAAGCTCAGGAACATGTTTCTTTACAAAGAAAGCAGAGTTTTTCCTTCATACATCCCCTCAAACAACTTAGTCCTTTCTTTCACCTGCTGTACCTTTTCAGCATCTGCTCATGATCCAAAGCTGAGTTTCCTTCTCCTTCATAGAATGTTGGCCTTATAGATAGAAAGGAGCACTTTTACGGAAGAGAATCAGCTTGTAGCTCTTTTATAAATGGCATTAAGAGATGCAGTCTTATTCTTATTAAAATGGAATTACCACTGGCTGTGGTATCTGGAATGAGGGAAGATTCCACACTGGTATAGTCAATATACTTTTGATCTGGTCCCTCAGATGATATTGGATACTGTGGTCCTTCACTCAAAAGCAAGAGTTTTTAGTTTCTTACAAGTTAGTTGCAATATGGAATGTGAAGCTACATCAACTGATATTTCATATTCTGGAGAAGATACTTGCAAATGATATATCTGATAAAGGGTTAGTATCCAAAATCTGTAAAGAGCTTATCAAACTCAACACCCAAAGAACAAATAATCCAGTTAAAAAATGGCCAGAAGACAGGAATAGACACTTTTCCAAAGAAGACATCCAGATGGGCTAATAAATACATGAGAAGATGCTGGACATCATGAATGGCTAGAATTAACAGCAGAGAAAACCACATGGTGGCAGAGATGTGGAGAAAGGTGAAACCTCTGCCCTGCTGGTGGGAATGCAAACTGGGGCAGCCACTCTGGAAAACAGTGTGGAGGTTCCTCAAAAAGTTAAAAATAGAACTACCCTACGTTCCAGCAATCACACTGCTAGGTATTTACCCAAAGGATACAAAAATACGGATTTGAAGGGATACATACACCCCTATGTTTATAGCAGCATTATCAACAATAGCCAAACTATGGAACGAGCCCGAGTGTCCATCGACTGATGAGTGCATAAAGAGGATGTGGTGTATATGGACAAGGGAATATTACTTGGGGATGAAAAAGAATGAAATCTGGCCATCTGCAATGATGACATAGATTGAGCTAGAGTGTATTATGCGTATTTAATAAGCAAACTCAGAAAGACAAATACCATACGATTTCATTCGTATGTGCAATTTAGGAAACTATACAGATGATTATATGGGAAGGGATTATATGGGAAGGGGAAAAAAGGGAAGCAAACTGTAAAAGATTCTTAATGTTACAGAACAAACTGAGGTTTGATGGAGATTGGTTGGGGGAATGGACTAAATGGGTGATAGGTATTAAGGAGGGCACTTGTTGTGATGAGCACTAGGTGTTCTATGTAAGTGATGAGTCATTAAATCCTCCTGAAACCAATATTAGAATATATGTTAACTAACTAGAATTTAAATAAAAATTTGGGAGAAGAAACATTTCATATTCTGTGACATTAAAATCCATTGGTTATTTTGTACTTTGAATGGCTTTGTAATGTCATAGGTGGGTCATTTGGGAAATATTGGCTCACTAATGCAGATCTTTCAAAAAAATTTTTTTTGTTAAAGTGTAGTTGACCTATAGTGTTGTATAGTTTCAGGTGTACAACATTGTGATTCAGTAATTATATACATTATGCAGTGCTCAAATGTGTCCCCTATACAGTATCAAAAATCACATTTGTTAGTATTCTTTTTTTAAAAAAATTTTTGGAATGTTTATTTATTTTTGAGGGGGGAGACAGGGCAGAGAGAAAGGGAGACACAGAATATGAAGCAAGCTCCAGGCTCTGAGCTGTCAGCACAGAGCCTGACGTGGGGCTCAAACCCACAGACCGCCAGATCATGACCTGGGCTGAAGTCAGACACTTAACCGACTGAGCCACCCAGGTACCCCTCACATTTGTTAGTATTACCACAATTTTCTTCAGACAGTCTTTAAGTACTAGATAGCTGTCAAACTCACAGAGCAGTTACAAGTTTTCTAAAATTCCAATATTTGTTTGAAAGCTTGAAATTTTTTATTGACAAATAGTCATTATTTCACTTGAAATGATGAGCTCTCTTCATACGTTTTTAAATGCCACATATCTAAGTCTGAATAATCACACTTTGTTGATTTTTTTAAGTAATGTTTTATGAATAAAGCAGTTATAATTCAGCTTGCATTTCAAACAATTGCACTTACACATTTTCTGAAGATAACTGGTCAGATTGCAGCAAGATCCTTTATATGTACTTTTCATTTTATCACATTAAAAATACAAAAATAGTGAACTTAAGGACTAGGAATTAATAAAATTAATTCATACTACTTGATTGATGAAATGAAGTTGACTTTTAAAAAACTGTCATAGTAGCAAAACAATACTCTGATTACAAATATAGTTTGGTACTGCTGCCCTGGATTCGTGCAAAAATGTTAGCAGTTTTACCTACAATTGCTGTTGTACAGTAGTGCAAATGTTAACGAGTGAGAAGGACAAACAGCAGCTTAGTATCTTGATTTTGATACTGCAGACTCTTTTAAATGGGCTTAGAGATACCGTGTAACCCCTGCCAGGGATCCACAGACTGCTACACTTTGGGAACCCACTGCTCTCCATATAAAACTGCTGGCACACTGCATTGTACAGAAATATTTGATGTGGATAATTCCTTTTCATATGAAAGATATAAATACACACAAGCATATACTGGCTGTGTTTAAAGTACTCACTAAGTCTCACTATTTGATGAGCCATAATTACAAGCATTGGAATTTTTGATCAGGTCTGGTAACCTAATTATAATACCATACAAAATAACCAGTATTCTAGAAAGCCTTGGGTATGGGACCTGTCCTTATCAGGAAAGCAGACACCTCAGGAAGAGGTCTGATTATTTTTGTTAAGATCACTCAATATTGGTATTTTCATTTTGGCCCAAAGTGCTATTTTGGGGTAAAATATCTTCATAAGGATTCTGAAATTTTTCTTTAGCTAGTTATATACAGTTCTGTCTAGATGATGCATATTTTCTCCTCCTTATATATTCAACCCTTGGACATATACTTTCCTGGATCTTCATAAAGTTATCATGACTCCCCGGTGAGGGTAGTTCATGCCTTTCCCTTCATAGTCATCAGGTTTTGTAAGGGCAGTGCAATCTAGTCCTTTATAACCACCACAAGTTTCTCTGTCTTCATCTGTCTCTAACTATTTGGGCTTACTTTGACTCATAGTGTTGAATTTCTTTGTCCCATCGATTGTGCCTTGCAATTCCTTCCTGCATCCTTCCTCCATCATGAACCTTTAAGCATTTTCAAAAGATATCAATCAAAACTCTTTCAATAAGCCTTATTCATTTTAACACTTTGGTATATCTCCTATTCATATTGTTATCTCTTACAAGCCTTGGGAGAAAATGGAAATGTTGGGCCCAACTGAAGATTACTTCAAAGAGAGCATCTTCATTTTCATTTAGACCCTCCACATTAAAGCATTTGGTTCCCAGTATTTTTGTTATGGTAGGAAGCCTTTTACAGACTGGTCTCACAGAGTAAGGAAACCTTTTATGGACTCACAAAAATCTGATCCAAATCAAATAATTAAGGATTTTTATTTCAGAATATCATTCTTAGAAAAAGTAAATAGTAGAATCATACAGACTTTCTCAGATAAAATATGGCAAATATATATGATTAGATGACTGAATTTGTGGGAATTAGAAAGAATGTTTCAAGGAGCGCCTAGGTGGCTCAGTCAGTTAAGCATCCGACTCTTGATCTCAGCTAAGGTCATGATCTCAGGCTCGTAAGTTTAAGCCTCGCATTTGGTTCTGCACTGGTCATGAAGCCTACATTAAAAAAAATGTTCTGAAAGAAGGGAGGGAGAGATCAGCTAGTACCATGTACTATGTGGTGAGAGTACTGAGGAAGAAGTATTTAATTCTGCCTGGGAATCCTGGGAAGGCTGTAGAAGAGGTGACACGTGAGCCATATCTTAAGGGAAGGTACAAAGCATAGATGGCATAAAATATTTCATGTTAAAACTTAATTAAAATAATAAGTTTGTGAGGAAAAATCAGTCCACAAGAAAAACCTCAAAGGCACAGAGAAAATTATTGAGTAATTTAAAAATAACAATAAAAACACAATCCGAGTCTCTGGGATATGTACCTAAAGCAATGTTCAAAAGAAATTTGTGTTGCCTTAAGAACTTAAAATAAGAAAAAGTAAATAAACAACAAAATTAAGGAAAGCAGAAAGAAGGAAACAAGGAAGGTAAAAGCAGGAAATAAATTAGAAACAACAAAAAAATGGTGAAACAAACTTGATTCTCTGAAAAACAAACCATTAGCTAATTTAATTAAAATGGAGTAGGCACAAATTTACAAATAAGAAATAAAGATTATTTATTTTAACGGAAAATTAAGAGGCGTAATTAAGACTACTGTTGTTTTTGTCATCTATTATTATGTAACAAATTACCAAAAAGCTTAACAGCTTAAAACAATAACAAACATTTATGATCAGATATACATATATTTTTGTGGGTTAAGAATTGAGGAGCAGGTTATCTAGGTGGTTCTGGTAAGCTCTCGCATGAGCTTGTAGTCAAAATGTCAGGGCTTCATTTATCTGAAGACTTGACTAGGGCTATAGGATTTACTTTCCATAGGTCTTATTCATATTGATAGCTTATTGGTGTTTGTTGTTGGCAAAAGGTCTTAGTTCTTTGCCATATGGACCACTCCATAGGGCTACTTGAACGATTTGACTTTTTCCAGAGCAAATGATCCAAGAGAGAGCTAGGTAGAAGCCTACAATGTCTTTTGTACTCTAGCCTCAAATGGTTACACTATGCCATTTCATTAGTAATCACACACATCAACTCTAGTCAGTGCGGAAGGGACTACATAAGGAAGTGAATACTGAGAGATAAGAATGATCGGGAGCCATGTTGGAGGACAGTTAATGCAATTTTATTCAATTCTGAAATAAGTTTGAAGTGGAAGGTTTTCTAAGAAGTTGTACTATGCCAAAACTGCCTCTAAAAGAAAGACTACCAACGGACCAGTTACCAAAGAAAAGATAAAGTTGTCTAAGAGTTTCCTCATATAAAAACACCAGACAAAAACAGTTTACAGAGGAATTTTACTAACCCTTTTAAAGACATAGTTACAATACAATTTAAGCTGTTCAGAGCAAAAAGGGAAAAGGTCTTTTTTATGAAAAGAGTGTAACATTGATACTCCCACTGCCTCCCCCGCCCCCAAAGAAAAGAAAATAAAAATTGCACACAAAAGAATTAAAGGCAGCGGAGTACAAAATGGGCTCTGGACTACTTTTGTGTATAAATCCCGGCATTAGTGTACTAGCTATTATGTGATGGACAAATCATTTAATAACCATGCCTCAGTTTTCTCATCTATAAATTGGGGTTAATAGTACCAAACTCACAGTTAAATGAGTGTCTATTCAGAAAGACATAAGAACAGCACTTGACACATTGATATATGCATATGTATGTATGTGTATACCAGTAAAATACTTGATATATAAATGTAGAACTGTCTCATCTATTACAAGTTAACTGCAAGTTAACATGTTAGCAAGAGTAATTCAGTAGCTCATAAACATAAACCTTGACCAAGTGGGACTTAACCTAGGAATAAAAGGATGATTCTATATTAGGATAGCTATTAACATAACTCACCATGTTAATTGATCCTCATAGATATTTAAAAGGCATGTGAGGGGCATCTGGGTGGCTCAGTCGGTTCCCACTCTTGGTTTCGGCTCAGGTCATGATCTCATGGTTTTGTGAGTTCAAGCCCCACATAGGGCTCAGTGCTGACAGTGCAGAGACTGCTTGGGATTCTCTCTCCCTCTCTTTGCCTCTCCCCCACTCACGCTATCTCTCTCTCTCTCAAAAATGAATAAATAAAAAAAATTAAAAAAAAATAAAAGGCATTTGAGGGGCACCTAGGTAGCTTAGTCGGTTAAGTGTCTGAGTTCAGCTCAGGTCATGACCTCGTGGTTCATGAGTTTGAGCATTGCCAGGTTCTGCTGCTAGTGCAGAGCCTGCCTGGGATTCTCTCTCTCTATCTCTCTGTCCTTCCCCCACTTGTGTGCACTCTCTCTCTCAAAATAAATAAACTTTTAAAAAAGGCATTTGATACGTAGATATTATTTTTTAATTCTTATTAAAATAAGGCTATATATGTAATTCCTTAACATGGTAAAATATATCTGTCTCAACTCCAAAGCCCACATATTATGTAATGGAGAAACACTGGAAGCATTCCGATTAAAATCAGGAGAAGGCAAGGATGTCCATTATCCCCACTGTTATTTGACATTGATTAGAGAGGTACTAGCTAATGCAATTAGATAATAAAAAGGAATCACAGGTATAAAATTTAAAAGAAGAGTTAAAATTATCATTTTTATATGCAAAACTCAAAAAAACCAAAAAACAATATATAGGTTTTAAGAGAACTTAATAAGGTGGCTAGGCACAATTAATAGTTATTAACTTTGATGTATTCAACCAGTTGGATGATATAATGGACGAAAAATCCCCATTTGCATTAGTGTGTATGTACACACACACACAAACACACACACCAGCAACATAAAATACCAAGGAATACACTCAGTGAAGAAATGTGGAAGAAGAAATATGGAAGGTCACACAAAGAAAGCCTTAAAACCTCAAGAATTACAAAAGAAGCCTTTAACAGTTGCATTTTGAAAGGAAGACTAAATTTTATAAGGGTGTCAGTTCTTCCTAACCTATTCTAGTTCTGTTGTTCTAATACCCAACAGCACGGAGAAGGGACGTCTTATTAGACTCAGCTTTCAGACTGGTAGGGCTACCGTGGGCTATAGTCAACATCAGAATCACTCAGAAGGATGCGGGACAGGAAGCACAGCATGCCAGTAGACAGCTTAAGGTCTTCTTCTGCCAGAGTCCTTGTAGCAGTCCATGCTGCCACACAACTATCAAAGACTTAGTTATCTTTAGCCTCCCAAATCACAACTCTGGTGCAAAGAAAAGAGATCTGAATCTAGTGATTCAGACCCATTCTGCCTTAGAAGTTTCATACCTCTGCAGGAATCAGTATCTTTTGTAAAATTCCATAAACATGGTTTCCAGGGTCCCTGCAAGGAGTATGTCTAATTACAATAGAGTCTACACTCAGGGAAGTCCAAATATGTGGCTTCCAACCAGATATTTACAATTTATCATTTCTTCTTCTCTAAATGCAATTTACCAATCAAGGTAATTTTTTTCCAGAGGCAGTATCATTTAATAACCTCATTCTCATGCTACCTTTACCAGGATTCCAGGGATCCCTCAACTAGAACATTGACTAAAGATCAAATTTTCATAAACAAGGAAAGAGGTTTTTGTTGTTGTTGTTTGTTGTTTTAGGTTTTTTAAAAAAAACTTTTAATGTTTTATTTATTTTTGAGACAGAGACAGAGCATGAGAGGGGGAGGGGCAGAGAGAGAAGGAGACACAGAATCCAAAGCAGGCTCCAGGCTCTGAGCTGTCAGCACAGAGCCTGATGCAGGGCTCGAACCCACAAACGTGAGATCATGACCTGAACAGAAGTCAGACGCTTAACCAACTGAGCTACCCAGGCGCCCCTGTTGTTTTAGGTTTTTATTTTAATCACCCAGTGGTCATCATGACAATTCACCTATTTCACCATCGTCTACCCACATCCCCACTGGTAACCATCAGTTTGTTCTCAATAGTTAAAGAGTCTGTTTCTTGGTTTCTCTTTCTCTCTCTCTCTTTTTCCCTTTGTTGGTTTATTTCATTAAATTACATATATAAGTGAGATTCATATAGTATTTGTCGCTTATTTCATTTAGCATTATACTCTTATAGCTCCAAGTTGTTGCAAATGGCAAGGTTTCATTCTTTTTTATGGCTAAGTAATAATCCATTGTATTTATATAATACATCTTCTTTATCCATTCATCAATCAATGGACAGTTGAGCTGCTTTCATATTTTGGCTATTGTAAATGATGCTGCTACAAACATAGAGGTAGGTGTATGTATCCCTTTGAATTAGTGTTAATTCTTTGGGTAGATACCCCATAGTGCGATTGGTGGATTATAGGGTAGTTCTAATTTTTAACTTTTTGAGGAACTTCCATACTGGGACTGCACCAGTGTACAATCTCACCAACACAGCGTAAGGGTTCCTTTTTCTACACATCCTCACCAACACCTTTTGTTTCTTCAGTGTTTTTTATATCAGTCATACAGACAGAGGTTATATCTTATTGTAGTTTTGATTTGCATTTCCCTGATGATAAGTGATGATGAGCATCTTTTCATGTGTGTGTTGACCATCTGTATGTCTTCTTTGGAGAAGTGTCTGCTCATGTCTTCTTCCCATTTTTTAATTGGATTATTTGGTTTTTGGGTGTTGAGTTGTATAAATTCATTATATTATTTGGATACTAACCCTTTATTAGATACATCATGTACGAATATCTTCTCCCATTCCATAGGTCGCCTTTTAGTTGTACTGATTCCTTCACTGTGCAGAAGCTTTTTATTTTTATCAAGTCCCAATAGCTCAGGAGATATATCTAGAAAGAAGTTGCTACAATGATGTCCAAGAGGTTACTGCCTGAGATCTCCTCTAGGATTTTTATGGTTTCAGGTCTCATATTTAGGTCTTGAATCCATTTTGAATTTATTTTTCTGTATGGTGTAAGAAAGTGGTCCAGTTTCATTCTTTTGCATATTGCTGTCTAGTTTTCCCAGTACCATTTGTTGAGGAGACTATCCTTTTCTCACTAGACATTGTTTCCTGCTTTGTTGAAGATTGACCCTATAATTGTGGTTTATTTCTGGATTTTCTGTTGTGTTCTGTTGACTTATATGTCTATTTCTGTGCCAGTACCATACCGTTTTGATGAATACAGCTTTGTAATACAACTTGAAGTCCAGAATTGTGATGCCTTCAGCTTTACTTTTCTTTTTCAAGATTGCTTTGGCTATTTGGAGTTGTTTGTGGTTCCACATACATTTTAGGATTGTTTGTTCTAGTTCTGTGAAAAATGCTGTTGGTACTTTTATAGCAATTGCATTAAATGTGTAGATTGCTTTGGTTCATATAGACATTTTAATAATATTTGTTCCTGCAATCCATGAGCATGGAATGTATTTCCATTTCTTTGTGTTGTCTTCCAGTTCTTTCATCAGTGTTTTACGGTTTTCAGAGTACAGTGTCTTTCACATCGTTGGTTAGGTTTATTCTTAGATATCTTACTACTTTTGGTGCAATTGTAACTAGGAATGTTTTCGTAATTTCCCTTTGTGCTGCTTCATTATTGGTATATAAAAACAAAACAGATTTTTGTACATTGATTTTGTATCCTGCAACTTCACTGAATTTATTTACCAGTTCTAGCAGTTTTTTGGTGGAGTCTTGGGTTTTCTATATATTGTATCGTGTCATCTGCAAATACTGAACGTTTTCTTTCTTCCTTACCAATTTGGATGCCATTTATATCTTTTTTTGTCTGATATCTGTGGCTAGGACTTCCAGCACTGTGTTGAATAAAAGTGGTTAGAATGGACATCCTTGTCTTGTTCCTGATCTTAGGGAAAAGGCTTTCAGTTTTTCCCCATTGAGTATGATGTTAGCTGTGTGTTTTTCATATGTGGCCTTTATTATGTTGAAGTACCCTCTAAATCTGCTTTGTTGAGGATTCTTCTTATGAATGGATGTTGTACTTTGTCAAATGCTTTTTCTGCATCTATTGAAATGAACATAGGGTTCTTATCCTTTCTCTCATTGATGTGATGTATCACACTGATAGATTCGTGAATATTGAACCACCCTTGCAACCCAGGAATAATTCCTACTTGATTGTGGTGGATGATTTTTTTAATATATTGCTGGATTTGGTTTGCTAGTATTTCGTTGAGGATTTTTGCATCTATATGTTCATTAGAGAAATTGGCCTGTAGTTCTCATTTTTTAGTATCTTTATCCAGTTTTGGTATCAGGATAATACTGGCTTCATAGAATGAATTTGGAAGTTTTCTTTCCTTTTCTATTTTTTGGAATAGTTTGAGAAGGTATGAACTCTTCTTTAAATGGTTGGTAGAGTTTGTCTTAGAGCCATCTGATCCTGGATTTTTGTTTGTTGGGAGTTTTTTGATTATTGATTCAATTTCTTTGCTGGTAATTGGTCTGTTCAAATTTTCTATTTCTTCCTATTTTGGTTTTGATGGGTGGTAAGTTTCTAGGAATTTGCCCTTTTCTTCCAGGTTGCCCAGTTTGTTGGCATATAGTTTTTCATAATACAGTAAAACTTTGGATTCTGAGTAACTTATTCTGTGAGTGTTCTGCAAGTTGAACAAACAGTTCTAATAAATTTTAACTTGATAAATGAGCGATGTCTTGCAATATGAGTAGTACGTGATGCCGAGCATCACGTGAGCAAAAATGAGCCAGTGGTTCTCTCCCCACCCCCCACTGTGGGATTGTGGGTAATCATCTTCCATACTTGGATGCTCAGTCTCAGGCCATGTTGTTTGGCAGAAATCCTTGATTTTTCAGAACATTGGAAGGTGCCCACAGCTGGCACTAGTGTATTTTTTGTCACTCCAAATCACTTATGGACAGTCCTTTGCTTTTCCATACAAGAGTGAGCTTAGGAATGCTTTGCTTCATTCTAGGTCAGGCTGCCTGCAGATACAGACCCTTTCCTCTGCTGCCTTATTGCCAGTTACATTAAATATAGTATATGACAAGAGTTTATTAATACTGTACCATAGTCAACATCCATGAGAGCATATACAATGGCCCCCATGCAGAAAAAGGTTGAAATGAAAGGCAGTTAAGAAGAAGATGATTACGGTGGAAATTAAGGAGATCATGGAGAAGTACAAATGAGGCATGCAAGTGGCCAAAATTACAAGATTTTTTAAGAAGGCTTCATCTACATCTTGTGTGCAGAGGAGGAGAAAAAGGTGGAGGAATCTCTCTCTTCAAATGAGATTAGGGAGATGTGTAAAATGTGGGGAACAGTGCAAAATTTTGTAGAAAAGCACATGCTGTAGTAGTGCGAGCAGTGAATCTGTTTAACAATAATGCAATGTCCCTTTTCCATGAAATACTCAAAAGGAGGCAAAAGCAAGTGTCATTGGTTAGGTTCCTATTTTGTGGGCTAATATGTGATCTCTTTTCGAGAATGTCGCATATACACTTGAAAAGAATATGTATTCTTCTGTGTTAGGATGGAATGTTCTGAATATATCTGTTAAATCCATTTATTTTCATGTGTCATTCGAAGCCATTGTTCCCTTGTTGATTTTCTCTTTAGGTGATCTATCCGTTGATATAAGTGAAGTGTTAAAGTCCCTTACTATTATTGTATTAGTATCAATTAGTTCCTTTATGTTTTGCTGCTTTATATATTTGGGTTCTCCGAAGTTGGGTGTATAAATATTTACAATACTTTTATTCTCTTGTTGGATTGACCCCTTTATTATTATCTAATGTCCTTCCTTGTCTTCTCTTGATAAAGTCTTTGGTTTAAAGTCTATGTTGTCCAATATAAATATTGCTACTCCGGCTTGCTTTTGATATCCACTTACATGATACATTTTTCTCCATCCCCTCACTGTCAATCTGCAGGTGTCTTTAGGTCTAAAATTAGTTTCTTATAGGCAGAATATAGATGGGCCTTGTTTTTTTATCCATTCAATCACCCTATGTCTTTTGATTGGAGCGTTTAGTCCATTTACATTCAAAGTAATTATTGATAGACATGTATTTATTGCCATTTTATTATTTGTTTTGTGGTTGTTGCTGAAGATTTCATCTGATCCTTTCTTGTCTGTCTTTCATGGTTTGCTGATTTTCTTTAGTGATATATTTAGATTTCTTGCTCTTTATTCTTTACGTATTTATTAGTTTTGGATTTGTTATTATCATTAGGTTGTATATAATCTCTTCTGCATATCAAATGATGGTCATTTAAGTTTGAATCCACTCAAACTTACTCCTCTCCTCCCCATGTTTTGGGTATGATATGATAATTTTACATCCTTTTATTTTGTGAATTCCTTGACTGATTTTTTAAAGAAATATTCATGTTTACTGCTTTTGTGTTTCCTGCCTTCATACTGTTTTTTTTTTTTTTTTTTTTGTCTTTCCTTTTCACTCAAAAAGTCCCCTTTAGTATTTCTTGCAGGGCTGGTTTAGTAGTCATGAACTCCTTAAGTTTTTGCTTGTCTGGGAAACTCTTTATCTCTTCTTCTATTCTGAATGATAGCCTTGGTGGATAGAATATTCTTGGCTGTAGGTTTTTCCCATTTAGCACTTTGGATATATCATGCTACTCCTTTCTCGCTTGGGGTTTTTCTGTTGAAAAATTTACTAATAGTCTTATGGGGTTTCCTTTATATATAACTGTCTTCTTTTGTCTTGCTGCTTTTAAGGTTTTTTCATTATCATTATATTTTGCCAATTTAATTACAATATGTCTTGGTATAGATCTGCTTTTATTGATTCTGTTGGGGGTTCTCTGTGCCTCCTAGATCTGGGTATCTATTTCCTTCCCCAGATTAGTGAAGTTTTCAGCTATTATTTCTTCAGCTAATCTTGCCCCCTTTTCTCTCTTCTCCTTCTTCTGGGACTCTAGAAGTTATTACATTTGATGGAGTCACTGATTTTCTCTGTTATCAATTGGTATAATTCTTTTTTCTGTCTTCTGCTCAGCTTGATTACTTTACTTGATTTTCTAGGCTATTAATGTGTTCCTCTGCTTCTTCCAGTCTGCTGTTCATTCCATCAAGTATACTTCTCATTTAAGGGTCTCATTGATGTTCTCCACTCCTTTCTCAAGTTTAGTGAGTATTCTTATGATCATTGCTCTAAATTCTCCATCAAGCATGTTACTTATATCTGCATTGCTTAGATTGCTGGCCATGGCCTTGTCCTGTTCTTTCATTCAGACAAATTCCTCTGTCTTTTCATTCTAAGTTCCTATGCCTGTTTCTCTATGTCAGTAAAGTCAGCTACATCTGTTCTTGAGGGTAATGGCTTTATGAAGAAGAGGTCCTTTAGTGCCCTGTAGTATAGTGTCCTCTGTTCCCCAGGACCTGGTGCTTCCAAGAGTTTCTCCAATGTGTGCTGCATGCACTCTGTTGTTGTGTCCTGGCCACTTTATCCTTCAGGCCAGTCATCTGCAGATGCAGAGGCTCTGTTTGGCTATTATAGGCAGTGTTTGGTCCTTGACCTGAGTGTGGCATGTTTTAACTAGGTGTGCTTTAGTCTGCTAGTGAAATGAGATGTGTAGCCACTGCCACAGGAACCAAGGGGTTGCAAAACTCCTTCATCAGAAGATGCAGTCTTGGCAGGGATTTGGGCCAGTCTTCTGGGGGAAGGGGCCATCTGCACTGAGACTGAGGTGAGTGTGACTGAGTAGGGCAGTTCTTCTGGAGCATGGAGTGCGTTGGACAGACTTGATGTAAGCAACTTACGTAGCAAGTGTTTTGCTGCACTGGTTCTTGGTGTCCTGTGCTTATGCTGAGGGACAGGGGAGAGAAATGGCACCTGCCAGTTCCTTTGTTCCTGGAGGGGTCTCTCCATGATCACTGCCCCTCTGAGACATACTCAGAGATGAGAAACTAACCTCCACTCTGTCCCAGGCACTCTTCAGAGTGCTGTTCCCTGCTGTAGTTTCATGGGCTGTAGTTTCATGGGCTGTTTGCCTTGCCTTTTCTGCAAGTGCAGCCCCCAAATCCTCTGAGCTCTTCCAGAGGCAAGAATGCTGACCTTTAAAATCAGGCTTTAAGCCTCACTGGGTGCAATAACTTTCAAAATTCAGACCCTCTCTCTTTCCAAGCCAGTTGCTAAGGGAATCATTTTCCCAGTGCACTCTCCTGTGTGTTAATCTTTCTCTCACCCTTCTTCACAGCCAAAGCTCCTCCCCATTGCAGCAGCCACAATCCATTTCTCTCCTAAGCTGTGTTTCTGCACTTCCTGCCTCCTTCAATGTGGTCTCTTCTCTTCCTGTGGAGTTTTTTTCTGCCAGTCTTCACATCGATTTCTGGGGATTTAGGATGATTTGATAGTTCTCTAGTTGTATTTGTGGGATGAGGCGAGCCTAGGATTCTTCTGTTCTTCCACCATCTTCCCTCCAAGGTCAAGGAGTTTTGTAACCCTTTACCTACAGATGTGATCTCAGTAAGAATAGCAGAATATTTGGGGAGACTTTGACAAGTTGATACTAAAATTCATAAGAAGAAAATAAGAAATATCCTTCAAAAAGAAAAAGAACATTAAAGTGAGTGACATTTTAAAGGTATATTATTCAATAAATGGTGAAGGAAAATGGGTAGTCATATAGGGAGAAAACAAAAATTAAAATACTGATTCAAGTGAATCAAAGACTAAAAAATACAGAATAAAGGTACTAGAAGTATATAGTTCAGGCAGTCATTTTTCAGGGCTGCTCACTGCCCTGAATCCTGCAGCCACTAAAGCACCCTACTCTTTACCTTCACACTGCCAAAATATCCAAGAGGAAATTCAGTTCAGCTGAAAGGGTAGTTGTGGGAGAGCCTAAGAGGAAATTAGCAAGGTGGTCACCTAAAACCTCTTCCTACATAAGTTGAAACCAAGTCATTAAAAGTGGCAGAAAAGGATCAGTCTTTGGGGGGGGGATACAAACAAAAGGGAAAGGGGGAGTAAAAGGAAAACAGACTGAAGTGGCTAACAAAGAAACAGAAAACCTCTTAAGAAAACAGAGAAACTGAGGCTAAGTAGAACTAAATTGATAGCATTTATCAAGAAAGTGATCCCTGTATTACACTTCTTGTACAATCCAGAAGAATTTTTTTAATCATCATTTTGTAAATGTGACATTTTAAAGCTCTAAAAACATGTGTTTTGTTTTTTTTCCGCCCCTTCCCCCAGGTTTATTGAGCTATAATTGACATACAACATTGTGTAAATTTAAGGTAGACAGTATGATGATTTATGTATATATCATGAAATGATTACCACAGTATGTTACCTTTTTGTGTAACGTACCTTTGTGTGTGTATGTGTGTGGTGAGAAAGAGGTCTACTCTCTTAGCAACTTTCAAGTATACAATATAGTATTGTTAACTGTAGTTAGCATGTTGTACAATACATCCCCATAATTTATGCATCTTATAACTAGAAAATTGTACCCTTCGACCACTATTGTCCATTTCCCCTATGCCCTCACCTCAGCCCCTGGCAACCACCAGTCAGTCTTCTCTGTTTCCATGAGTTCAGTTAAAAACACAGAAGACAGGCTCCTGACTAGGACAGTACATTTTCCAAACACGTATCTGAAGAAAGATTTGCATGCAAAATAGTAAAATAACTAGGAAAAATTTTCAGTAAGAAAACAAACTCTCCAAATTAAAATAAATAGGGCAATATGAGTAGACACCTTACCAAATAATATACATAAATGGGAAATATATATATGTAAGTTGCTCAACTTGGGGAATTATTGGAAAATGATATGCATTGTCTGTTAAGGAAAAGCAAATTAAAACACTGGTGAGATTCTTCATCTATCAGAATGGCTAAATACCAAAACTGACAATACCACTTGCTGGTGAGGATGTGGGACAAGAAGAAGTCTCATTCATTGCTGATGGGAATACAAATGGTATAACCTCTTAAGAAATCTTGCCAGACTCTTTTGAAGCTAAACATAGTGTCACCATATGGTATAGCAACTGTGCCCCCAGTGCATTTACCCAACTGGCGTGAAAACATACATCCACATAAAACCATTAAGAGCATATACAAAGCTGATTAATGAAAAGAAAGGAATCCCATTTCCTTCCACTTTAAAATTATGAAATCAAATGCTAGTTTACTTTTTGTATGAACTAATCATGGTGGGCATTGAGTAATGTAAAGAATTGTCAAGTCAATATGTTGTACACTTGAAACTAATATTGTATGTCAGGTATACTGCAAAAATAAAAATACATAGTGTAAGAGGGTTCCATTTTCTCTACATCCTTGCCAATAGCTGTTGTTTCATGTGTTGCTGATTTTAGCCATTCTGGCTAAAGTGGTGTGAAGTTATCGATATCTCATTGTAGTTTTGATTTGCATTTGCCTGATGATGAGTGATGTTGGGCATCTTTTCATGTGTCTATTAGCCATCTGTACTTTGGAAAAATGGTTTTCTTGTCTTCTGCCCATTTTTTTTTTTTACTGGATTATTTGTTTTGAGGATGTTGAGCTTGATAAGTTCTTTATATATTTTGGATACTAATCCTTTATCAGATCATTTGCAAATACCTTTTCCCATTCTTTAGGTTGCTTTTTAGTTTTGTTGATTGTTTCCTTCACTGTGCAGAAGCTTTTTATTTTGATGAAGTCCAAATAGTTTATTTTTACTTTGTTTCCCTTTCCTCAGAAGACATACCTAGTAAGAAGTTGCTGAGGCCGATGTCAAAGAAGTTACTGCCTGTGTGCTCTTCTCTAGGTCTTTAATCTGTTTTGAATTTATTTTTGTGTATGGTGTAAGAAAGTGGTCCAATTTCATTCTTCTAAATGTTGCTGTCCAGTTTTCCCAGCACCATATGTTGAAGAGACTGTGTTTTCCATTGGATATTCTTTCCTGCTTTCTCAAAGATTAATTTGATTATATAGTTGTGGGTTCATTTCTGGGTTTTCTCTTCTGTTCCTTTGATCTCTGTGTCTGTTTTTCTGCCAGTACTATACTGTGTTGATCATTACAGCTTTATAATATAACTTGAAGTCTGTAATGGTGATGCCTCCAGCTTTACTTTTTTTTTTTTTTCAAGATGAATTTGGCTATTTGGGGTCTTTTGTGGTTCCATACAAATTTTAGGATTGTTCGTTCTAGCTCTGTGAAAAATGCTGGTGGTACGTTGATAGGGATTGCGTTACATGTGTGGATTGCTTTGGTTACTGTAGACAGTTGAACAATATTTGTTCTTGCAGTCCATGAACATGGAATGTTTTTTTCATTTCTTTGTGTCATCTTCAGTTTCTTTAATCAGTGTTTTGCACTGTTAATGGGAATGCAGACTGGTGCAGCACTCTGGAAAACACTATGGAGGTTCCTCAAAAAGTCAAAAATAGGACTACCCTGGGATGCCTGGGTGGCTTAGTCAGTTAAGCATCTGACTTTGGCTCGGATTATGATCTCATGGTTCGTGGGTTTGAGCCCCACATCAGGCTCTGTGCAGCTTGGAGCCTGAAGCCTGCTTCAGATCCTGTGTCTCCCTCTCTGCCCCTTCCCCACTCACACTCTTTGTCTCTCTCAAAAATAAATGAACATTATATATATATATATATATATATATATATATATATATATATATATATATATATATACAACTACCCTGTGATCCAGTAATTACACCACTAGGTATTTACCCAAAGGATACAAAAATATTGATTCAAAGGGACACATGTTTAGAGTAGCATTATCAACCAATAGCCAAGATACGGAAGCAGCTCAGTGTCTGTTGATTGATGAATGTAGAAGATGTGGTATATGTATACAATGGAATACTACTCAGCCATAAAAAGAATGAAATCTTGCCATTTACAGTGACATGGATAGAACTAAAGAGTATTATACTAAGCAAAATAGGTCAGAGAAAGACATACCATATGATTTCACTCATGTGGAATTAAGAAACAAAACAAATGAACATGGAGAAGAAAGAGAGGCAAATGAAGAAATAGACTCTTAATTATAGAGAACAAATTGATGGTTCCTGGAGGGGAGTTGGGTGAGGGCGAGTGGCGGGTGGGGGGATAGGTGAAATAGGTGATCGGGATTAAGGACTTGTGTGATGAGCACCAGGTGTTATAGGGAACTGGTGAATCACCAAATTCTGCATCTGAAATTAATATTACATTGTATGTTAGCTTAATGGCATTTAAGTTAAAACTTGGGGAAAATTTTTTTAATGAAAAATATATACACTTAAAAAAATTAAAAACAGTTAACTGTCCATAAGTATGATAATGTCTTAAACTGTTCCCTGATCTATGAGAATTGGTATTATCTGTGACACCTTTGGCAGGGGTAGTCCAGCTTTTCCTAGGAACTTGGATTTGAAATTTGAATATTATGTATGATATTAATACCTGGATTAGTAAGATTTCAGACCTAACACTTATCAACATTTGAAGATAATTATAGTTGTATCCTGATTTTAGGAATAATTTGTTTCTAAAATTTAAATTGGAAAATCACTGAAATAAGTTCTTAGAAAAGGACTACAATATGGTTTTATATTAATTAAATAATTAATAATGCAAATGCTATAAGAATTGGGTACACATTGTTCATAAAGTATGTGATCAATGCAAACCAATAAAATCCCTTTCATGATGGAAAAAATATACTGTAACTTTGGAGTAGAGAAGGTTTTTCTATTATATAAAACTATGAAAAGAAAAGTTGATAGGTTCATCAGCATAGATATAAAGTATTATTACTGAATGATAGAAATGACCATGAACAAGGCACAAGGGAAATGACACATCCTAAGAAAATAGTTACAACTCATATCACAGGGTCTAATTTTTCCTAATCAGTAAGGAGAAGCTCCTGTATAAATAGGAGAAAGACCGGCTACCTAGTGAAAAATTAACAAAAGATTCTACCAACTACTGCTCAAAATGTTAACTGCTGACTGTTTAAGGAGTCCATGAGAGCAAATCTGTTTTTATTGTAATGCCAAGAAAATATTTGCCTTTTTTCACTCTGTTTACTTTTGTATCGATGGTAGAAAAACAATTATGGGTAAAACCACTGAAAGATAATATACAAGTCAACATTGATCTGAAAAAAACTACATTTTTGGAAAAAAAATTCATGCTGATTATGGGAAAGTTTGAAAGTACAGAAAAGTGTAGAGAACAAAGGATATTCTTCCACTCAAACTACTGTTAATAATTTGGTATGTTTATATATTAAAAAAAAAGTACAGTGTACAAATTTATGTCCTGTTTCTAACACAGTATTAGCATTTTCCATGTTTCTAAAAGCTCTATGTAATCAACTTTAAAAATTAAGTTTTTTTTTTCTTAGGGATACACTCATTTGTAATTTTAATATTAAGCTTTGACCTTGTAAGAGAACTCTGAGCTTGTAGGGGCTTCAACTTTTACTTCATCTTTGTTTAATAATGTTTAGAGACTAGGCCTGTACAGCTTGTTTGATTTTCTTCAGCTCTCTTAAGTAATTCTTAGCTAACCCATGGTGAACCAGTCATTCAGTTAGGTGATGGTATGAATGCTGAACAGAGGCAACTCTTTTTTTGAATATTGGTGTGTACTGGAAGTAAGTTCATATTTTTCAGCTCCCTGAGGCTTTTATATCACATTATGTTTTAGTCATTCGTTTGGCTTCATTAAAATAGTCAAAATCAAGATGTCCTGGAATTTATAATGTGATTCTGACCAGTCATGGACTGTCAGTGGACTTTAGCACTGTGTTGATACTAACTCTAAACCCTGTTCTCTGCCTCCATAACACAGTGCTGTCTTCTTCCGAGTCATCCTTTGTTAAATTTACAGACTTATCTTCTGGTTGTAAGGGACTTTTTCTTAACATATACTTTACTTCTTGAACTCTGAATTGAAAGTGGAATAGCAGTCTTGTAATCCTCTTGATTTTCATCCTGTTGTGTGTTTTAGAATGAATGAATTTAGAAGAGTTAGCATGAATGTCCTTAGAGCTGCCCTCTACTTTACCTTAACACCTGGGCTAGATCAGTAGTTTCTCTTTCTGAGATAACATATCTTCCTTCTTTCTTCCCCAAATATACTCAGAAATCTATCATTTATTGTCCTGTGCCATTCAAAAGATATTGATATGTTTGGATAAATAGCCAACTTTGAAAAGGACCTCTTAAAATATCTTCTTTATTGTGAAATACAACACATGGAAAAGCACAGAAACATACATTCATATCAATGAATTATAAAGTAACTATCCAAATACCACCCTTAGGTCAAGAAGTAGATTTCTAGCACCCCCAGAAGCTCTTCTCTCTCTCTTTCCAAATACAGTTCTTTGTCTCCCTCCCAAGGTAAGCAATAACCTAAGTTTTATGTTAATCACTTACTCTGTTTTCTTTGTTGTTGTATGTATCTCTGAACACTATAGTTTTGTTTTACCTGTTTTAGAGCTTTATAAAAATGAAATCATATAACATGTATTATTTTATATCTGACTTATTTCACTGAATGTTATATGTTTTAGACTTATCCACATTTTTGTGTTTAGTTGCATCTCATTGTTATTAACTGTATAGTATTCCAGTGTATGTGTATACCACAGTTTATCCATTCTAATGTTGAAGGACATTTGGCTTGTGTTTAGGGGAATTGTGAATACTGCTATGAACATTCTGATGCATGTATTTTTGATGGACACATGCACATATTTTTGTTAGGGGTATATAGGAGTGCAATTACTGGGTCATAGATATATGTATCTTCAACATTAGTAAATGATAGCAAGCTTTTTTCCAACATGGTTGTACTATACTAGCAGTGTATGAGGGTTCCCAGTTGTTCTACCCCAGTATGTATATTGCCAGATTCCTTCATTTTAGCCATTTTAATGGATGTGCCAAAGTGGTTTAATTTGTATTTTTGTGCTGTGACTCTAATGATGTGCTTAAGCACCTTTTCATAAGTATATTGGCCATTTGGATATCCTCTTTTATGAAGGACCTGTTGAGATCTCTTTCCCATTTTTCTAATTGGGTTGTCTGTTTTTGTCTGATCTTAGCAGTTCTTTTATGAATTCCGGTTACAAGCCCTTTATTGGTTACTTCTGTTTCAGATTTTTTCTTCCACTCTTAAAAGTATCTTTTTATTAACAGAGGTTCTTAATTTTAATGTAGTCTCATTTTTCTTTGTTTTTAGGGTCATGTTTAAGAATAAGAAATTTTTTTTTTACAACCTACGGTTATAAATATCATATTTATTATCTTCTAGAAGATTTATTGTTTTGTCTTTGTTATTTCGGTATCCAGTCCACCTGGAACAGTCTTTGTATGTGGTGTAATGAAGGGAGTGATCTTTTTATTTCCTCATGGATATTCTGTTTTTCCAGCACCATTTATTTTTTACAAATCCTTTTTATACTACCTTTTATTATAAATCAAAAGTCTATATGTGCATGGATCTGTTTCTAGGCTCTCTGTTTTGACCTTGTACTACTACCACTGTTTTAATTACTATAGCTTTCTAAAAATATCTCCTGGAACAAGTCATCCTACCTTCTTCTTCAGTAGTGTTTTGATTATTCGTGGCTCTTTATATAACCATATAAATTATAGAGCAGCTTCACAAAAACTATCTTGAGATTTTTACTGAGATTGCATTGAATGTATAGGTCATTTTAGGGAATTGATGTTTTTACAGTATTATTTCCATCCATGAACATGATTTCTGTCTCCATACATATCAGTTCCTCTAAAAAATGTTTTAAAGTTTTATGTGTAGATCTTGAAGGCAATTCCTATCAAAAGACCACCAGCATTTTTCACAGAGCTAGAACAACCCTAAAATTTATATGGAACCACAAAATACCCTGAATAGCCTAAGCAACCCTGAAAAAGGAAAGTAAAGCTGGAAGCATCATGATTCTGGACTTCAAGCTATGCTACAAAGCTGTAGTGATCAAGACAGTGTGGTACTGGCACAAAACAGACACATAGATCAATGGAACAGAATAGAAAACCCAGAAATGGACCCACAGCTATATAGTCAACTAATTTTTGACAAAGCAGTAAAGAATATCCAAAGGAAAAAAGACCGTCTCTTCAATAAATGGTGTTGGGAAGACTGGAAAGCAACATGCAGAAGAATGAAATTGGACCACTTTCTTATACCATACACAAAAATAAATTCAAAATGGTTGAAAGACCTAGGTGTGAGACAGGAAACCATCAAAATCCTAGACGAGAATACAGGCAACAACCTTTTTGACCTCGGCCATAGAAACTTCTTACTAGACGCCTCTCTGGAGGCAAGGGAAACAAAAGCAAACATGAACTATTGGGACCTCATCAAGATAAAAAGCTTCTGCACAGTGTAGGAAACAATCAATAAAACTAAAAGGCAGCCTACAAAATGGGAGAAGATATTTGCAAATGACATTTCTGATAAAAGGTTAATATCCAAAATCTATAAAGTATTTATAAAAGGATAAAGGGTTAATATACAAAATCTATAAAGTATTTATAAAATGGCAGAGCAGCATGGAGGTTCTCAGCTTCTCTTGTCCCTGAAATGCAGCTAGATCAGCACCAAACCATTTTGCATACCTAGAAAATTGATCTGAGGGTTAACACAACAATCTGCAAAACTTGAGCCACAGAACTCAACAGGTACACAGCACAGAGGTGAACTGGGGGAGAGAGAAGCCATGGAGGATAGGGAGCTCCTTTTGTGGAGAGAGCACAGAGAAATGGGCGAGAGTCCAGGAAAAGCACTCCCCCTGAAAGTAGCTGGAGAGAAAGAGAAAGAGTGGGAACACCCACAAGTGACTGAACAAGAAAGGGAGAAAGGAGAAAGGAGAGGGTTTGATACCACTAGGACTCTATAAACGGGAAAGCTCTCTTGGAAATTCCCCAGCTCATTATCTGGTGGTGCTCTGGTAGGAAGGGCAAAATCCCAGGAGCAGGCAGTGAGGTTTGAGGGATCTGTGGGCCACACCGGGAGAGGCAGTTCACCTGCTAGGAGGACATTTGGTAGAGGCTGTATGGCCTCCCCATAGGCAAAACTCCCATCAGATCCTGGAGAACAGCAATGTTTGCTGGTATTGGAACAAAAATGAGGGGGCAGTGAAACCTGGCACTGGCCCTGTGTTGTATTTTGCCATAATCTCTAAACCTCTGCTGCCTTGTGATCCCACAAACTTCTCCCGGGGCAAGTAGGCACCCAGCCACAATCCCTGACCTGCTGCAGCAGCACAACCACATGAATGTTCCAGGGGCAAGCTCGCATCCAGCCATTGCTCAGCGAGACCCTCCCCCAGAAGGTTGGAGCAAGTCCAAGCTGCAGGGCTCTCAGAGGTGAGGGCTTTGGGAACAAAGCCCCATATGAGATAATTCAGGAGGGAGGTGCCACCTGGTGAGCTGATGGCTTGGACGCAGACAGTGTAGAAGTGGGGAGTGGATGGAATTCCCGAGACAAAGGAGAGGTTTTGATCCTGGTCGGTGAGAGTGCAGATTCCTAGTACCAGAGACTGGGAAGCTGGGTGATGCCATTTTCACCTTTCCCGCACATGTGGATACGCAGGCGGGCCACACCAATCCACCCCAGCAAGCTAAGCAGTACCACCTAGTGGAGAACGGAGCCATTACACCAAGCCCTGCCCAACTGCACCAACCAAGCTCAGGCCTCAGAGGACCACCACAAGTCTCTCCTCCTGCTTAGTGTATGGACTATAAAGTATTTTGTGGTTTGATTTCTAGGAGAAACTGAATGTAATTTCATTTGGCTTTCATTCTGCTTGATGGTCCATCATACGTTCTTTTTTTCTCTTTTTCTTTTTTCTTGGATACAGAAAGAGAAAATGTATTTTTTCTGTTTTTTTAAAATAATTTAAATTTTTTACTCTATTTTTATTGTAGATCTTTTATTCTACTTTACGTTCATTTAATTTTATTCTTTTTATTGTATACAGATATAAGCAATATGTCTGGACTAGAATTTAGACTCATGGTAATAAGAATACTTGCTGGGGTTGAAAAAACCATAGAATCCCTTTCTGTGTAGATGAAAGTAGTAAAATCTAGTCAGGACAAAATTTAAAATGCTATAACTGAGATGCAATCTTGAATGGATGTCATGGCAGCAAGGGTGGATGAAGCAGAGCAGTGAATTAGCAAGATAGAAGACAAAATTATGGAGAATAATGAAGCAGAAAGAAAAGAAGGCAAAGAAACACAATATAAGAATTAGAGAACTCAGTGAGTCACTAAAAGGGAATAACATCCGAATCATAGGAGTCCTAGAATATGAAGAGAGAAAAAACAGGTTAGAAGGTTTATGTGAGCACATCATAGTGGAAAACTTGCCTAACCTGGGGAAAGACACAGACATCAAAATCCAAGAAGCACAGAGATCTTCCGTTAGATTAAAAAAGGGGGGGAGGGGCACCTGGGTGGCTCAGTTAGTTGAGCATCCGACCAGCTCAGGTCATGGTCTCGCAGTTCGTGAGTTTGAGCCCCATGTCAGACTCTGTGCTGACAGCTCAGAGCCTGGAATCTGCTTTGGATTCTGTGTCTCCCTCCCTCTACGTGCCTCCCATGCTCATGCTCTGTCTCTCTCTTTCTCCCTCAAAAGTAAGTAAACATTAAAAAAAAAAAGATCATCAACAAGTCATATCATAATCATATTCACAAAATAACAGACAAGGAAAGAATTATGAAGGAAAAAAAAAAGGCCTTAACCTGTAAGTGAAGACAGATCAGGTTCACAGCAGGACTATCCTCAGAAGAAACTTGGCAGGCTAGAAAGGAGTGGCAGGATATATTCAACATGCTGAATCAGAAAAATATGTAGCCAAGAATTCTTTATCCAGCAAGGCTGTCATTCAAAATAGGAGAGATAAAGAGTTTGCCTGACAAACAAAAACTAAAGGAGTTTGTGACCACTACACCAGCCCTGCAAGAAATTTTAAAGGGGACTCTCTGACGGAAGAAAAGACAAAACAAAACAAGACCAAAAGCAACAAAGACTAGAAAGGACTAGAGAACACCACCAGAAACTCCAGCTCTACAGGCAACACAATGACAAGAAGTTAATATCTTTCAGTTCTCACTCTAAATGTCAATAGACTAAACACTCCAATCAAAAGACATAGAGTAACAATGGATAAGAAAACAAGATCCATCTATATGCTGTTTACAAGAGACCCATTTTAGACCTAAAGACACCTTCAGATTGAAAGTAAGGGGATGGGGATGGAGGGTACCTGGTGGCTCAGTCAGTTAAGTGTTCTACTTCAGCTCAGGTCACAATCTCACAGTCCTTGAGTTCGAGCCCCATACCAGGCTCTGTGCTGACAGCTCAGAGCCTGGAGCCTGCTTCAGATTCTCTGTGTGTGTCTCTCTCTCCCTGCCCCAACCCTGCTCACGCTCTGTCTCTCAAAAATAATAAACATTAAAAAAATGTTTTTAAAAAGTAGTGGATGGAGAACCATCTGTCATGCTAATGGTCACTAAAAGAAAGCCAGAGTAGCTGTACTTACTTCAGACCTTCTAGATTTTTTTTTATAATTTTTTTTACTTTATTTTTTTAAATTTACATCCAAATTAGTTAACATATAGTGCAACAATGATTTCAGGAGTAGATTCCTTAATGCCTCGTACTCATTTAGCCCATCCCCCCTCCCAAAACCCCTCCAGTAACTCTTTGTTTGTTCTCCATATTTAAGAGTCTCTTATGTTTTGTCCCTCTCCCTGTTTTTATATTATTTTTGCTTCCCTTCCCTTATGTTCATCTGTTCTGTCAGACCATCTAGATTTTAAAATAAAGACTGTAACAAGAGATGAAGAAGGACATTATATCATAATTAAGGGGTCTGTCCACCAAGAGGATCTAACAATTGTAAACATTTATGCCCCCAACGTGAAGCACCAAAATATATAAATAAATTAATCACAAACAAAAATCCTAGAGGAGAAAGCAGGCAAAAATTTCTTTGACCTCGGCTACAGCAACTTCTTAACATGTCTCTGGAGACAAGGGAAACAAAAGCAAAAATGAACTATTGGGACCCCATCAAGATAAAAAGCTTCTGCACAGCAAACAGTCAACAAAACTAAAAGCCAACCGATGGAATGGTAGAAGATATTTGCAAATGACATACCAGATAAGGGGTTAGTATCCAAAATCTGTAGAGAACTTATCAAAATCAACACCCAAAAAGCAAATAATCCAGTGAAGAAATGGGCAAAAGACATGAATAGACACTTTTCCAAAGAAGAGCTCCAGATAGCTAACAGACACATGAAAAAATGCCTAACATCACTCATCATCAGGGAAATACAAATCAAAACCACAAAGAGATACCAGCTCACACCTGTCAGAATGGCTAAAAATAACAACTCAGGAAGCGACATGTTGGTGTCGATGCAGAAAAAGAGGAAACCCTTTTGCGCTGCTAGTGGGAAAGCAAACTGTTGCAGCCACTCTGGAAAACAGTATGGAGTTTCCTCAAAAAATTAAAAATAGAACTACCATACATTCAAGTAATTGCACTACTAGGTATTTATCCAAAGGATACAGGAGGGCTGATTCAAAGGGGCATATGCACCCCAATGTTTATAGCAGCGCTATCAACAATAGCCAAGTATGGAAAGAGCCCATGTGTCCATTGACCAATGAGTGGATAAAGATGTGGTATATATATACACAATGGAGTATTACTTGGCAATCAAAAAGAATGAAATCTTGCCATTTGCAACAACGTGGAAGGAACTAGAGTGTATTATGCTAAGAGAAATAAGTCAGTCAGAGAAAGACAAATATAATATTATTTCACTAATATATGGAATTTAAGATACGAAACATGAATATAAAGGAAGGGAAGCAAAAATAATAGAAAAATAGGGGGATGAAACATAAGAGACTCTTACATATAGAGAACAAACAAGGTTGCTGGAGGAGTTATGGGGTGGAGGATAGACTAAATGGGCAAAGGGCATTAAAGAGGACACTTGATGGGATGAGCACTGGGTGTTACATATAGGGAATGAATCACTGGATTCTACTCCTGATAACATTGCAGTATATGCTGACTAACTTGGATGTAAATTTTTAAAAATTAATGAAAAAAATAATTCTCAAATAAAAATAAAGAATTTATAAAACTTAACATCCAAAAAAACAAATAATCCAGGGGTTCCTGGGTGGTTCAGTCAATTAAGCATCAGGCTTTGTGCTGACAATGCAGACACTGCTTGGGATTCTCTCTCTCCTTGTCTCTCTGCCCTTCTTCACTCATATGCTGTCTCTCAAAATAAATAAACTTGAAAAAACACAAATAATCCAGTTAAGAAATGGACAGAATACATGAATAGACATTTTTCTAAAGAAGGCATCCAGAGGGGTAACAAACACATGAAAAGATGTTCAACATCATTCATTATCAGGGAAATACAAATCAAAACCATGATGGGATACCACCTCACACCTGTCAGAATGGCTAAAATTAGCAACACAAAAAACAAAAGATGTTGGTGAGGATGTGGAGAAAGGGGACTGTTGGTGGGAATGCAAACTGGTGCAGCCATTCTGGGAAACAATACGGAGTTTCCTCAAAAAGTTAAAAATAGAACTACCATACATTGAAGTAATTGCACTACTAGGTATTTACCCAAAGAATACAGATTCGAAGGGGTACATGCATCCTGATGTTTATAGCAGAATTTTCAACAATAGCCAAAGTATGGAAAGAGCCCATGTGTCCATCAGTTGATGAATGGATAAAGATGTGGTGTACACACACACACACACACACACACACACACACACACACACACACTGGAATACTACTCAGCTGTCAAAAAGAATGAAATCTTGCCATTTGCAATGACGTGGATGGAGCTAGAGTGTATTAGGCTAAGCGAAATAAATCAGAGACAAATACCTTATGATTTCACTCATATCTGGAATTTAGAAGACAAAACAGATGGACATGTGGGAGGGGGACAAAAGAGAAGCAAACCATAAGAGACTCTTAGTGATAGAGAACAAACTGAGGGTTGATATAGGAAGGTGGGTGGAGGATAGGCTAGATGGGTGATATATGTTAAGGAGGGCAGTTGTTATGTATGATGAGCACTGGGTGTTATATGTAAGTGATGAATCACTGAAGTCTATTCCTGAAACCAATATTATACTATATGTTAACTAACTAGAATTTAAATTAAAATTTGGAGGAAAAAAATTAAGTTCTGTGTTTAGAGATTTTACACATCTTTAGTTTGAATAAATACTATGATTTTAATATTTTTGATACAATTATAAATGTTTAAAATGTTTATGTTGTTTGTTCATTACATACAGTTGACTTTGGTATTTTTCACCTTGTATCCAGCAACTTTGCTGAACTCACTTATTCTGATAATTTTTCTGTGGATTTCTTTGGATTTTCTACCTCTACAAATCAGGTTGTTCATTAGTAATGATAGTTTCATTTGTTCTTTTACAGTCTTTATGCCTTTTATTTCTTTCTCTTACATCTGTTACATCAGTACAGTGTTGAAGTGGTTAGATAGGGATCATTTTTGGCATGTTCCCCATCTCAATGGGAAAGCTTTTAATTTTCTATCACAAAGTATGATGTTTGTTATAGAATTTTTATAGATTTTTTTGAGATTAAGTACGTTCCCTTTTATTCTGTTTTCTAAGAGTTGGTACTATGATTTAATGTTGAATTTTATTAATTGCCATTACTATATTTATTTTGGTGTTCATGAGACTTTATTTTATTGACATGTATACATCAGTGAATTTCTAATGTTAAAACCATCATGTTTTTAAAATGATCTGGGCTCAGAGTTTTCTCTCTGGAAAGATTTTAATTTTTGGATTCAATTTATAAGATTATCCACATTTTTGGGGCACCTGGTGGCTCAGTCAGTTAGGCATCCAACTTCAGCTCAGGTCATGATCTCACAGTTCATGAGTTTGAACCCCGCATCGTGCTTTGTACTGACAACTCAGAGCCTGCTTAGAATTCTGTGTCTCCCTCCCTCTCTGCCCCTCCCCTGCTTGTAGTCTGTCTCTCTCTCAAAATAATAAACATTAAAAAAATTTTTTTGAACGATTATCCACACTTAAATATTTTCCTTGATAGTATTAATTACTTGGGTTTTGTAGAAATTCCTCCACTTTGTATAAAATTTCAGATGTACTGACTGACATAAAGTCGTTCATAGTAGCCTCTTACCCTTTTCATATCCTTTTCACTACTACATATTTATAGTTGTGTCCCCTTTTTCATTCCTGCCTTTGGTTATTGTAAATTCTTAATTTTTCTTCATAAGTCTTGCCAGGGTTTTAAACTTTCTGTCTTTTCAGAAAGTTGTATTTGGGCTTTGGTTTTCTTTATTCTGATGTTGATTTGCTCTTACCTTTATTTACTTTTTTGCTCCTTGGGTTTATTTTTTTGTTCTTTATCTAGTTTCCTGAAATTGATGCTTATTACCTCATTAATTTTTAACCTTTCTTCTTTTCTAATGTATGCCTGTAAGGCTATAACTTTAAGGTAGACAGTGTTAAACTTCTCATGTATTTTGATATTGTTGTTTCGTTCAAAATAATTTCTAATTTCCTTTGTGATTTCTTCTTTGATCATGGATATTTTAAAATCTGTTTCTTAATTTCTGAATGTATAGAAATTTATATTTATGATATAAATTTCTCTTTGTGATGACATTATCAGGAACTTAAGTTACTTTAAAGATCAGATAAATTATTTCAACCCCTTGGAAATGTATTGTCTTGGTGTATGTACTTTAAAATAATGGGTATTCTAAAGTTGTTAGATACTGAATTCTTTGTATGTCTATTATATCACTTACATTTATCACTTATGTTCCTTTCTGTAGCTTTACTGGTTTGTGTGTACACATTTGTTTTTTCTGTGCTGGTTATAGCTTTGTTTCTTTGAGAATTTCTGTCAGTATTTTACTTTAAATTTTCGGAAGCCATTTCTTAGGTACTTCCAAATTTGGAAATCATATCTTCATAATTTGAAAATTTGTCATTGTGAAATATCCCTCTTCATCACAGGTAACACTTCTTACCTTAAAGTTTACTTCGTCTAGTACTTATATAGCTACGTCAGTTTTATTTTGATTAGACATGGTATATCTTTTATTCCCATATTTTTACTTGGAGCCTTTCTGAATTCGTGTGCCTTATAAACTTAATATACTTGAGCTTTCTTTACGAAGACAATCTGACAGTCTTCAGGTCTTAATTAGCGCATTTAATCTGTTTACATTTAACATAATCACTGATTTAATGGGATTTAAATCTATTTTATTTTGTGCTTTTTATTTTTCCTGCCTGATATATGTTCCTTTTCTTTATTGCCTTCTCTGGGTTTGTTTTTTGTTTGGCTTTGCCTTTTTCTTTTTGTTACTTTTTATCCAATTTTTTCTTTTGTTAGTTTCAAGTTTTATACTCCTTTACTTTTTTTTTCAGTAGTTAACCTAAAGATTACAACATGAATATATGACTATCTATTAAGTCTGTTGATTTGTACTTTTATTTTTTTCTCAGATAATGCAAGAACTTTAATACGCTTCAGCTATTATATGGTATTGTTGCTATTGTTGTTTTGTGTATTTTCTGTATACTTTAAATCCAACACATTATTCTTATGTTTTATGCAATTGGTATTCATTTAAACTTACATATTTACTATTTTACTGTTTTACTTGCTCTTAATTTATTCCCCCCCCCCCAACTTCTCTTTATTTTCTATATGCCCTTTAGTGCAGTTGTGCTGGTGACAGATTCTCTTAGTCTGTCTGAAAATGTCTTTATTTCAACTTTCTTCTTGCAAGTGGTTTTGCTATATGTAGAATTCTAGGTTGGCAGCATCTCTTTCCTTTCATCACTGTAAAAATACCATCTATATTGTTTGCTTCCCATTATCTCTGTTGAAAAGTAAACTTTGAGTCCAATAGTTATTTCTTTGTTGCATATGTATATATATTTCCATCTCATAATTCAATTAAAAGTGTTTTGAGTATAGTTGACACATAATGTTACATTAGTTTCAGGCATACAATATAGTAATTCAACCAATATATGTTACGCTGTGCTCACCATGAGCATAGCCACCATCTCTCATCATGCAGTGCTGTTAAAATATCACTGACCAGATTCCCTATGCTGTACCTTCCATCCCTGTGACTTACACATTCCAAAGGTGGAAGCTTGTATCTCCTACTTCCCTTGACCCATCTTACTCATCCTCCCACTCCCTTCCCCTCTAGCAACCATCAGTTTGCTTGCTGTATTTGTAGGTCTGATTCTACTTTTTGTTTATTCATTTGTTTTGTTTTTTAGATTCCACATATAAAGTGAAATCATGATTTTGTCTTTCTCTTTCTCACTTACCATGATACCTGCTAGATCCATCCATGTTGTCACAAATGGCAAAAATCTCATCCTTTTTTATAGCTGAGCAATATTCCATGTATATATGTGTACACACACACATAACATAGCACATCTTCTTTATCCATTTATCAATTGATTTCCTTTCATCACTGTAGGAAAGTGGACTTTCCTACATAAGGAAAAGTTTCCTTGGACTGCTTACATAATTTGGCTATTGTAAATTAATGCTGCAGTAAACACATGGGTGTGTATATCTTTTCAAATTAGTGTTTTCATTTTCTTTGGGTGAATGCCCAGTAGTGGAATTACTGGATCATATGGAATTTCTACTTTAAAATTTTTGAGGAACTTCCATACTGTGTTCCTAAGTGGCTGTACTAATCAGTATAAAAAGGTTCCTTTTTCTCCGTATCCTCTCCATCACTTGTTATTTCTTGTCTTTTTTTATTCTTGCCATTCTGAAAGATGCAAGATGATATCTCATTATGGTTTTGATTTGTATTTCCCTGATGATGAGTGATGTTGAACATCTTTTCACTTGTCTGTAGGGTATCTGTCTTCTTTGGAAAAATGTCCATTCAGGTCGTCTGCCCATTTTTAAATTGGATTATTTGGGTTGTGAGTTGTGTAAGTTCTTTATATATTTTGGATATCATCCTCTTATTGGATATATTATTTGAAAATATCTTCTCACATTCAGTAGGTTACCTTTTTGTTTTGTTGTTGCTTTTCTTTACTGTGGAAAGGCTTTTTATTTTGATGTAGTCCTAGTATTCATTTTTTGCTTTTGTTTCCCTTGCCTTAGGAGACGTCTAGAAAAACGTTGCTGTGGTCAGTGTCAAAGAAATTACTATGTATGTTCTCTTCTAGGAGTTTTGTGGTTTCAGTTCTCACATTTAGGTCTTTAATCCATTTTGAGTTTTTATGTGTGCTAGAAAGTGTTCCAGTTTATTCTCTTCCATGTAACTGTCCAGTTTTCCCAGCATCATTTGTTAAAGAGGCAGTCTTTTCCCTATTGTGTATTCTTGCCTCCTTTATTGTAAATTAATTGACCATATAAATGTTGGTTTGTTTCTGAGCTCTCTGTTCTGTCCCATTGATTTATATGTTTGTTTTTGTGCCAGTACCATCTCTTTTGATTACTGAAGCTTTGTAGTATGTCTTGAAATCTAGAACTGTGATACTTCCAGCTTTGTTCTTTCTCAAGATTGCTTTGGCTATTTGGGATCTTTTATGATTCCACAGAAATGTTAGTATTTGTTGTAGTTGTGTGAAAAAATGCTGTTGGTATTTTGATAAAGATTGCATTGAATCTGTAGATTTCTTTGGGTAGTATGGACATTTAAATATTAATTCTTCCAATTCATGAGCCTGGAGTATATTTTTCCATTTGTGTCATCTTCAGTTTCTTTCATCAGTGTTCTATAGTTTTTGGAGTACAGGTCTTTCACCTCTTTGGTTAAGTTTATTCCTAGGTACTTTATTCTTTTTGGTGCAGTTGTAAGTGGAATTGTTTTCTTAATTATATTTTGCTACTTCATTATTAGTATATAGAAATGCAACTGATTTTTGAATATTAGCTTTGTATCCTTATTGCAGATAGATTTTTTTCCCGACTTCTTTTAAGAATTTCTTTTGCCTTTAATTCTTTGCAGTTCTGTTTATATATGGACTTCTTTTTATTTAACTTTCTTAGAGGTTGAAAGCTTTCCTTCAGGTTGATAGGCTGATATCTTTAATAATTGGTTTGAAAATGCTCTGTCATGATCTCTTTAGTATTCTACAGGATCCCTCTCCTCTTCTGCTATTCTTTATATATATATATGGTAGATCTTTTTATTGTGCCCTCTTTTACTTTCTTTTCTGAATTTTTTCAGTAAAAACAAAGTTTTGTTTTCTCTGCTCGGTTCTTTATATTTTCTTCTGACTTAATTAACTTCCAGTCTGCTATTTTAGTGGTATCTTTCTGTCTCCTTCAGCATGGTTATTTTAATTCTGTCTGATAGCCACAGTATCTGGAGTCATTGAGGGTTTCTGAGTTTTGTTGTTTTCACTTACATTGTCTTGTCTCCTTTTGTGCTTGGTTACCTTTGATTATGTGTCATACATAGTATTTGAAAAACTATTTGTAAAAGTATTTTGAGGGCTGAGATGATATTACTTTCTTCCAAGGCGTGTTTCCATTTTTCCTCTCAGGTTCTAGCATGCTAGTAGTCTGGGATTACTTTAATCCAGTTTTAGGAATTACAATTTTCTGGACCATTCAAATGACTTGAAGCTAGGCTACAGTGTCCACAAAGACTGTTATTTCAGTTAACTCTTTCAGGTTGCAAACATTAGGGATGCCAGCGTCCGGCATGGAAGTTTTACCAGGCAACAGTCCATACCCTTGCACAGGTCTGGACTCGGGTTTTTATTCTCTACCCCAGGGGTTGGCAAACTTTTTCTATAAAGGACCAGAGAGTAAATAATTTAGGCTTTGTGGACCATACAGTCTTTTGATGCAACAGTCAATGCTGCCACTGTTCTTCAGAAGAGCCACAGACAATGTGTGAATTAATGAGTTTGAATGTATTTCAATAAAGCTTTATTTACAAAATCAGGCACAAGGCTAGATTTGGCCCAGGACCATAGTTTGTTAACCCCTGATAGAGTCTGTCAAAAGCTCTGCTCAGATTCTCAGCCACCTCTTCTTAAATTTAGGGTAGCCGTGAATGCTGATCTAGCGTCTCTTTAGTCTGCTCTGTTAAATAGCTCTCTAATGCTTTCAAGAATATTTTGGGTTTTTTTATGTTTGTTCCAGTTGCTGTCAGCAGGAGGTTTAATCTGAAATACCTAGTCTGGTATTATCAGAAGCTACAGTCATATACAAAGTTAACCAATTTAACAGCACTGAGATTTTTTTCCCCTTTGATCTCAGGAAGGAAATTTCTTGAGGTGTTCTCAGAGAATCTCTCTCATTGACATCCTTTGATATATAAATGACTTTTTCTTCAATGAAACTGACTTTTCAGGACATGTTTTTGTAGTCTTCCTAGAGAGGTTGTGCATTCCAAGGTTAAAGTTGTAGAGTAGTATTGTCCATCAGAACTTTCTGTGATGACGGAAATGTTCTATATCTTGCACTGTTCAATATGGTAGCTACTAGCCCCCTGTCTATTGAGCACTTGAAATGTGTCTAGTGTGAATACCAAACTCAAATTTTACTTTTATTTGATTTTAACAAATTTAATTTTAAATAGCCATGTGTGGGTGGGCACTTAGTTTGGAATGGGTAAAGCTTAGATTAAATGAAGAATCTACTCTCAGTGCAAAATGTGTTCTTACAGTTTCACCCACGAAAGGGTCCATTTTCTAGTGCTTTTGCAAGAAATACGTAACCTGAATATGTTCAATGGACAGTAGTATCTCTCTAAATATCTTAGGCCTTGCAGAATGTTTCCATGTATTCCTACCATTCACCCGGTGTGGTGGAAGTACACTTGCTGTCCTAAACAGGTCACATAAAACTAACGCAGTCACTCAGTTTAGTTTCTAACACATATTTTTCTTTGCAGGGAAAGGGGCGACTTCGTCGAGGTAACTATCCAAGTCCATCCTCTCCTGTTGTAGTTCAGTTGCCCTCTATGTCTGATGTTCCAGAAGAGACCTTGACTAGTGAAACAGCTGTGGAGACTGACATCACAGAGCAACAGCAAGCAGCTATGCAGCAGGAGGAGAGGGTACTGACTGAGCAGATTGAGAACCTACAGAAAGAGAAGTGAGTTTCCAGGAGGAAAGTGAGCGACTGGTTATTACCTGTTTTCATTTCCTTCATTCTGTGCTTTCTTGATTTTTCCTTGTTTATTAAATATCTCCTGGGGCGCCTGGGTGGCTCAGTCAGTTAAGCGTCTGACTTCGGCTCAGGTCATGATCTCATGGTTTGTGGGTTCGAGCCCCGTGTGGGGCTCTGTGCTGATGGCTCGGAGCCTGGAGCCTGCTTCAGATTCTGTGTCTCCCTCTCTCTCTGCCCCTCCCCTGCTTGCACTCTGTATCTGTGTCTCTCAAAAATAAATAAACATTAAAACAATTTAAAAAACAAACAAACAAATATCTCCTAAGTGTGAAGCACTGTATCAGGTGATACAGAGCACGCAGGGAAGACAAAGACATATTGCCTGGACTCAGGTAACAGCATGAGAGTTGTCAGTATAGTGAAGGAGGCTCCATGAGCAGGGAGACCTGAAGCTGCTTCAGTGACAGTTCTGGAGATGCTGAGCTGACACACTGGGACAAGGTGTGTCAGTCTTAGCCAGGATTCCTAACCGGTCTGAGACCAGCCTCACTGACTAAATTGGTGTTTAAAAGGAGGAATAAGGATTCCTAGGTTAAGACAGAGGCCCTTTTAAGAATGGGTACTACTCAGCACTCCCTAAAGGAAGATTATTATCTGAAGGTCAGTGTAGCGATGGGGCCAAGAATTAGATGGTCAGGGTAAGGCAGTAACTCTAGTGGGCACTGGGATACTAGATAGGGAAATTGGTTGCAATTTAGGAGAGAGACAAGTAGTCAACTCTGTGCCCTCCACCATCACTGGAGAAAGGGTAGATAACAATAATACTACATTTAGGGGACAATGTGGACATGCTGTGGTTCTTTTTGAAGGCGCTGTGTACTGGTTCTGGTTGACAGTGAAGACTCTTAAGCTTTAAGGGGATTTTTGTTCCTGAGTTCCACAGTCCCAGGTCTGAGAACTTGATGCATTTGAGAATATGGGAATCTGTTAAAGTACTTTTTGCCTGTCAGGACTGATTCCAGAATTTAGGCAAGCTAAAAAAGCAGCTGGGGCTCAGATATGCAGAACATAATAAGGCAGAAGTAGTATACATTGACCAGGGGCTAGCTATTTGATGTAAGAATGATTTGAAAAGAGGACCTAACTCAACTTTGATGAAAATGGTATTGGAGGTATTGAAGGATGAGTAGTTCCAGCTTGGTAGAGTGGAATCAAAGCTAAGAAGACTCTGAAGAAGAAGAGACTTGATGAAAAAGGGAGTAAGAATTAGAAGGATAAGGAGGTTGTTGGCCGGTATATTTCCAGGTGTAAGATCTACCCATTGGAGAAAGTTGCCAACGTAATGGAGAGGAAAGGTTGTTAGAAGTAGCAGACATAGAGGAGCTTTGGTCTTAGAGGACTGAAGTGAGCTTTTACGAAGACATTAATTGACGTAGATCCAGTGACTTCAGGCAGTAATGAGAAAGCAAGATTAGGAGCCAAGTACCAAAGACTGGAGGAAACAAGAGGGCACAACTGAGAGGCAGGTGGGTGACAGATGAAGGGGAGCAGAAAATGCTGTGAGTGGAGGCAGCATAAGCTGCAAAGGACAGAAAAGATCAGTCAGCATTTTACTTTATCAGAGGCCTCTCTGCGTTTAAGGTGAAGATATCATCGGTAGTGTAGTTAGTGCCTGTTTCATGGAAAATAGTTTAAAAGCTGGAAGGAATCTTAGAGTTATTCTCATTAAATCTCTTTGTTTTCTGAATGAGGAAGCTGAGGTCCAGAGAGAGGGAAGTCCACTCCTGATGCATTATGTACGAGTTTAGAGTGAGTTTAGAACCCTGATCTATCAGTCCTGAGTTCATTTTACCAAAATATCTTACAGCTGCAGCATCTTTTCCTACCCCACTCTTTGTTCTATTGTAGGTCCCAGGCTTTGCTGTTTTTAGCCTTCATCATTACTGTGGCTTCTGGATCTTTATCACCACCTTGGTTGAGAACAGTAGGAAATGTGACTGTTTTTGCTACTTAAATTTCTTGCATCATAGGTCTTTTTTCCTGTTGTCTTTTTTCCACTTATTATCAAATGCTAGTGGATTTCTTGATTATATCTTACAGGGAGGAACTAACATTTGAGATGCTTGTACTGGAACCCCGGGCCTCTGATGATGAAACCCTGGAGTCTGAGGCCTCCATTGGGACTGCTGATAGCTCAGAAAATTTGAATATTGAGTCTGAAGGTGTCATCTCTGAGAAATCAGGTGAATGAACATATTAGACCAAAGACTCCAGATTTTTTTTGTGAAGGAGGAATAAGGATTCCCAAGCTAATAAGACAAAATCCCTTTCAAGAATGCCTAACCTTACGTGAGCAGGTGACAGAGTCCTAAGGATTTAAAATATACTGATCTTTGTGAAGCTTCCATTATATACTGTTCATCAGACCAAGGCTTTAATGTAATGCAGTTTTTTTGTCAGTTTAATGTTTTCTCCTTGATTTACCACAGAGAAAAACCCATAGTAACAACACATGTTGTCTTACCCATGATCCATGTTCTGAGGGTGGTTAGCAGGCATTGTGTCCTGCTGAGAGATGGGTTTATTACCAAAGGAGGTATTTAAACAACCTGGTGTGTCTCAGGGAGACAAAGAATTACTACATATCCTGGCAGGGTTTTTAATGATAGTGATCGTTGTATTCCTCTCCTAATGGCGTAGTCAAACTCCAGACTTCCTGGAGTTGACTCTGAAATGACCTACATAGAAATGGATAACTTCTAGAGTTATGACTGTGCACAAAGTAGGTCAGCTTGGACCCTTCAGACCTCAGCCCAGCCAGTTTCACATGGGAATGGTGAAACTGATTCATTATGGGATGATTGGCTTTAGAGGAGATTGTCATTTATAGCTTTGATTTCTTCTTTGAATTAGAGAGAAGCTTAGCTCTTAGCTCCCTGAAGGCAGCTGGCAAGTCTGAACCTTCAAGCAAGTTACGAAAGCAGCTAAGGAAGCAGCAAGACTCTTTGGATTCATTGGACTCTTCAGTCTCTACTTTATGTTCGTCTAGCACTGCATCTTCTCATGGGACCAGAAAACGATTTCAGATTTATTCTAAATCTCCATTCTACCGAGCCGCCTCAGCTGGGGAGGTCCTGGGAATGGAAGGGCCATTGGGCCAGACCAGATCCCTGGAAGAAAGGCCTCAATTCATCAGCAGAGGAACCTTCAACCCTGAAAAGGGCAAACAAAAATTAAAGAATGTGAAAAACTCACCTCAGAAAACCAAAGAGACCCCAGAAGGGACAGTGTTGTCCGGCCGCAGGAAAACTGTGGACCCAGACTGCAGCTCCACCCAACAGCTAGCACTCTTTGGAAATAACGAGTTTATGGTCTGACCTGACAGCTGTATGTCCCTTCATGGCTACAGAGTGGTAAACACATCTCATCTTTGGGGCCTCTTCTCATCACCTAGTCCACAATAGTGCATCCTAATTGTGGTCCTGCCTCTTGCCCAAGCATACAACTGAGAACTTGTGTGCTAATTTCCTGGGCCTCCTGCAGAAGCAGAAAAAGCCCCTTTGAAGCCTGCTGGGGATGGTGCCAGCTGTGCCTTGGCTGCTGTATTTGACTGGAGACTTCACCAAACAGAGCCACCAAGGACCCTGGGGGTTTGGGTCAGTTGTGGAGGTGTAGCTGCCTCTCCTCCATCCTTTTTTCCTTCCCAGAGGTGGGTGTTGAACTGCAGGGGACATGGTGGGCCTGAGGGACCCACTGATTTCTGACATTCTAAGAAAACATATAAATCTTTCTTAACCATGAAAGCAAAAGCCTTTGGGTTTATTTTGGGATAGTTAGGAGCTGGAGCAGAATATAATTTTTTTCCAAGGATTTATAAACAAAAAGCCTAAGCCCTCTATTTTAAGATTTTTGAGAAACAGTCCATGTTATATTCTGGGGAAAGTAAAAAAAGTAATTGTTTCCATGAAGCATGTCTCAGACATCTAGTTACACAATGAAGAAGAGAGTACATGTTTTGTTTTTTGATGATGTTCAGTGTCATAATAATCAATGCTGGTTTCACTCCTGGTTAGTTCCTGCCAAACATCCTGCATGGGCTAAAGTTTCAGTAGCCTACTGTTCTCATATTTCCTGGTCTTAGGATTAGGTTCCTCTATTTTTTTTTAAATGTCTCATCAGAGACATGGTGATCCCTAAACATGAGGGTTTCATTCTAATCCACCCAGGCTTTTTTCTCTTTGTATAGATTAAATTGAAGATCACAAATGAATCTGTTCATCTGCGGGTGGATTTCCACCACAAACTCAGACAAATAATGTGACCATTTAATCACTTCTCCCAAAACATTCATACACAACACTGCATGAATAAGTGTTAACAGAAAGCTGCCAAAAAAATAAAAAAGTTTTTAATATAACCATCTAACTATTATCTTCTTTTCCTCAGACCATCAGTATTAAATAGATGAAAGAAAAATCAAGGACTACTTGAAGCTATTTTTGTTAATATTCTGGTTACTGAAGTTTACTGTAAATATATATGTATAGTATGCGTATTTCTTTTTAACTTTATGCTTCCCTCCTCCCCGTAGAATTTCTTCCCACAGATTAGGGGCCATTCATTGGATAGGGGTGAGAGCCACTATCCCTGGGTTGAGGGGAAAAATCAAACCATCTTTTTCACCACTGGGTGTCTCCATGCACCTGAGCTACAATAGTATTTTAAGCTTCTTAGCATTTGTGGGGTTAGAAATCTGTTTTTGCTATTTATAATATATGGAAAATGAAACATGATACTCTTTCTTGAGATAAGTATGTGAAAATGTTTATTTTTAAAGTTGCTAAATGCATCTTGTCTAACTACCACATGCACTGTTCTGAAAAAGAGCCTTTACCGTCTATAACCTGAATTTTGGTTATTCTTTCTTTTCATACTTCTTCAATTTGAAGTTATGGAAATATTTAGACTTTTGTTAAGGCAAAGTCTCTCCTGTTACACAACACTGAACCTCATGTCACTGCCTCAGCGGTTATTGTCAAGCCCCAGAGGTCAGACTTGGAACATCATTCTGAGTGGCAGCTAAAGGTAGCAGGAGCCTTACCTCTCCCTGGTTTGGTTTCAGAAATGAGCTAGGGAAAAGAATCTTCTTAAATCTCCAGAATGATGATGGTTGTGAGTAAATGTTAGAAATCCCGCAAACATCTGCCACCTTGTTTGTGCTGAGGAGTAATAAATGTAAAGCCTTTAAAAATCTGAATTTTGGAGAATCTCCTAGAGAAAAACCCAGCCCCTCAGCATGGTCATGTCCAAGTGGGATTACTGGCACCCCAGGGCCCCTTGCCGGGCCACACAGACCTGCTTCAGGATTCCGGGGAGAGGAGTGTCCTCCTGGGCATTCATAGCTACTCTCCACTTGCTCCAGAACACGGGTTAAATGCCATACAAAAAAGAAATTACCCTTGTTGGATATTCCTTTGGCCCCGAGGAACAGCTTGGAGGACACATCTTGGCATATGTTCTCCTTCTAAATCTTTGCGGATTTTGTTTGTTTGCAAAATAAGTTTTTGGCAGTTAAAAAAAAAAACTCATATAGGTAGGTCACTTTATAGGAACTAGGTAGTGGATGTTAAGAGACTTTATAATTTTTCTCAGGGACCTGAAACCTGAATTTGGATCAAATTAAATAAAAAATACTTGTTTTGCAGTTGCTAGATTTGTGGATTTCTAGTCATTTAACAAACTGCCAGAATGGAGGGTGGTGGGGAGGAGAGATCCACACAAATGTTAAGAATGGAGAGCAAGTGTGGGACCCTCCCTTTGAAGGAAAGAAAGCTTTTCTTCTTGTAGGATAACAGGTATTGTTGGCCTGATAAAGAGATGAAGCCATAATTCTTAAAAGCTGTCAGAACCAAGTGCTGTATCCTCTTCCATCTGATCTTAACTGGTCCTCTACGCAGTTAAAGTTGTCACCACGAAGTGACACTGTATTACAATCACGATGAAGATGTTTATCCTTAATATGTGTCAAAGTTGTGTTTCCTATTGCTTCTCCTTTGCTCTCAAATGCCACAAACAAAATCCCTGTGTGGCAACGGTGGGGCAGCTCCCCCAATTGGAGCCCATTCTCCAAAATACAGAGAAATTCTGTTCATATCACACATTCCCAGCCCCAAACAAAGCCTGGATATTCACTTCTCCCCATTAAAGCCAACATACCTTTTCATGGAAAATGTAATAGAAGCAGAGAAGTATAATTTTAGGGTTACGTTGTGTTTCATTAAGTGAGGCAAATCTGTTTAACAGCAAGGATCAGACAGGTGACATGCTTAATGCACTTTGTACTTCCTGCCATTTTATTTACTTTGCCACTCTGGGCTTCTGGAAACACAGAGATAGAGAGTTCCCAGTGTGGGCCTTGCACAGACAGAGGGACCTGAAGAAAGGGGATGGGATAGCAGAGCCCCTACGTTCTCATGCTTTGGAAACAGGCTGCAGCTCTTACCCTGCTGGGAGGTTAGTGGAGACTTTGTTCCATGACAGTAGGGTGGGTTTCACTGTCAAAGACAGAGGTCGAGGTCAGGGGCCTAGAAGCGCACTGAAAAGAAGAGCTCCGGCAAGGTTCTGCAGGCCCACTTCAGTGACCGTGGGCCATGGTGTTTTAACTGTTAACTAACGAATGTGTACCTTTTACAAGCACTTTGGTGAACTAGAGAAGAAAGTATTCTCAGGATGTGTTCAAAGCTAAGAGGGTTTTAATTATAAAAAGAAACACGGTCCAGATGGCTTTTCTGATCCTCCTCTCTTCTCCCCTGTGGTGGGAGCTAGGTATGGGGCATGCGTCATTCTGTGTTGACAAATGTATTATGTCTGTCCATAGTTTTGTGACAGTTCCCCAGCACTGTCCCCCAACAACACCATGCTAACCTTGGTAGTAAAAGTCCTGATATTTGAGGAAGTCCTCTGTTCTTCTTTGCCCCTAAAATATTCCTAACCACTTTTCTCTGGAACCACTCCCACATTTGATTTGGCGTTAAAGGTAACAGCAAAATGAAGAATGTGGAGATGGATCTATTTGGTCTTATTGGTCTCTTGGTTAAAACTGTTTAAGGGGCCTGTCACCTTGCTGTCCATCTATACCTAATGCCTATTTATCAGCCCTCTTAGGTCATATAAAAGTTGCACCTTTTGAACCAAGTAATTGTATTTACTAGGGGAAAGGTGTGGATTACAGATTAGTATTATATTATTTTAATGGATTTAAAGTAATTTATAAGTATGCTGAGTGTAAATTTTTAAAAGACTATGTATTGTAAAAGGACATATCCTGTGAAATATAATATCATTTTACTGTTTAACAGAATAATTATATAAAAATGATTTATCGCACCCACGGAACTGACTACATTCCTGATGCAATCGACAGGCACTTTGTAATTTCCTTTTGGGTTGGGTTGTTTTTTTTTTTTATGGAGGTGGGGGGAGCAAGGCATCATCTGTATGAAGTGCAGTTTGTGTCACTCAGAATATGCACTGTATAGCTACACAAAAGCAGCTTGATGAACAAATCACTCCATGGCTCATTAAAGAACAAAGCTTCTAGAAGCAGCAATATGTGTGGTTTGTTTTCTGACCATCCTGGCTCCCACCCCAACTCACTCCAGTCCTACTCCAGTGGTTTTTGTTTAAGGAAAGGACTGAGCAGTTGACAAAGTGCAGGAACAGTAGTTACTGGAACTCAACTGAATTCAAATGAAGGGTGAGATTCAAGCTGTTAGTTTTCTGCAATGGATGGTAGCTGCTAGACTTCATTTAATCAGCCCAGAGCTAGGTGGACAGCCAAGATGGTAAGTCTACATTTAGGATCCTCACCAAAAAGACTGTGAAGAAGTAGCAATATCTGCTAATTGTGGGCCCAGGTATTCAACCTAGACAAAAAGACATTTTTGTTCTGACTGCCTGACTTTGGGAAAGTCATGAGCCCTTTCTGGGTGTCAGTCTTCCCATCTGAAAATGAGTTCTCTTCCTCAGGTTTACTTCTCTGTATAACTACTACTTACAGGTGTCCGTGTAAAGGGCAATTTACTGGAAATTTGCTCCTCCCCCTTGAACTGGGTTGGAGGTCTTGTGTTCTCAACGGGTGCCCAGTATTCGTGGTATCAAAAAACTGTTTGATTAAGCTTCCCAAGGCAAGAAGTGTGCCTATCTTGCTGACTCTTAGATCCCCAGCACCTAACAAAAGGTGCCCTTGCTTAGATACTGGATGAGCAGATTGAATGAGATTGGGGGTTCCTAGATGCCAAACCAGGTGGAAGGTGAAATGGAAATTTATCCAGTTTTTAGTTAGAATTCTGAGATCATCTTCCCATTTCTTTTTGCATTGTTTATATTTACATTTTAGCATTAAATTTACATCAAAATGATAGTGAATTTTTTCTTAAAATTTCTTTAATTGGCCAAATAAAATCTAGAATCTACTGCCATTTTTAAAATGTCCCCCTGTGATAGCTGAATCTACAACAAACCTCCCAATTATGAAGAGAGTAGAAAGTTGTAAGGAGATACAAGTTATAAGAGACCAGAGCCTTGGTTTTGTTTTTTTGTCTTTTTTTTTTTTTTAATTGTTCTAGATCGGGTAGCAGTACAGTGTCTAAGAGCCAGGGACATAACCATGAATGCAAATCAGACACATGTAATATCTGATTGTTGAGTCTGTGGGCATCTCGGAATCCTATTTGAGTACATCACCTCCCAGTTCTGGGTGGCCATTTATCCATTCATCCAACAAATATTGGCTGAGCACCCATAGACACTGTCCCAGGTGTTTGGGGTATATTAGTACAAACAAAACAAAGTTCCCTAACCCTGTGGAACTTGAATTTGGGGGGAAAACCATGTCAACCAGATGAAGACTAGTCATCCACAATATCTGGGCTCTACTATCAGGTTATATTTATTAATTTGAATGGTGCTTCTTGGATCTTTGGGTCTTTCTCTGCCTTTCCTACCATTAAAGTCCCTTAAGGGTGGAGGAGGATGAGTGTCTCTCGAATCTGCCCAGATAGGCCCACAGAGACTACCTCCGTGTGCTTCATAACCAAAGACATTTCTGGATTTGAGGGCAAAAAAGCTTTCACAGTATCCCCTCTCCTAGCAACAGCCCTAACTGCAATGAAGGAGACATGTTTTCCATCCAAATTTCAGTGGGGCCAATTTACAGCAAAATGTTGTTGAACAAGAGCCACTCAGTATATTTCAGGTGAGAAGGACTTAAGGAATTAGGGTTAAGTTTAACAATAAACATTGGAAGAACTGGAGAAACAAAGATCAGAGAAGCTCCTGCAGAAGGTACAGAAAACCAACACAGATCTCAGCCAAAAGATCCAAAGTTAAGAGCTTGCCTGGAAACTACTGCAATTCTAAGGAAGACTGCCTGAAATCTCCATCTTCCCACACAGCTGGCTGCAACTGCCTCCAGAGAATAATGGCTTCCTCGTTTACTTTCCAAGTTTCACGTGAGTGCCTCCCTTCAGCCTGTGAACTTCAACTGGCCACCTCTGCACTACTTTATGTTCTCAGAAGCGTGACTATAGGGTAGACGTCCAGGGTCTATCCGGTCCTATTTCAGCCCTGTGTCTTGTTACAGTGCCTTTGCTCAGACTTTCTGTTTGCAGGCCTTTTAAACCCTATGGTTAAAACTTCTGATAGGCAATTAGGTAGTATAATGACATTGTAGACATCAAATGGCCTGAATAACTGAGGCACATCTGATGCTTTTAGAAGATTAAGAGTAGTTTGAGTGCTCAAGTGGGAAGGGCTTAAACTGGGCAATACTCGCCACACACTTTCCTTTCTGGGCACGGGCCTAGCTACTGTCATTTCCAGAGCAGAGTGTCCTGAACCACCTCCTTCTATTAAGGCAGGATCTCTCTGTGAGCTAGAATTCATACATAAGCCAAAGGGCAGGGAACCCCTAGGACTTCACAGATTTCTCATATGACCTTTTCCTTCTTGAAGCATTTCTTCTGTGAGGAGAGGAAATGAAACAGCGTCATTCAGCGATTCCAGGAGTGGAGGCGGCATGGTGGGGCGGCAGTGCCAGAGTTCAGAGACGTTAACTAGAGTCCCACCAAGGTTTGCGTTCTCTCCAAGCCTCAGTATTTATACATTTATCAATGGGGATGATCGGTCCCTGTCCCAGAGCTAATCTGAGGATTAAATAACATGGGCATTCAGCGTTCTATTCACTGCCTGGTGTATGATAAAGTGCCCAACAGAGGTTAACTTTTTGCTTTACTATCATTTCGTAGGTCTTTTGCATCTGCCTCTGAAAAGGATGAGGTTTGGCTGAGCATTTCTCCCTAAGGAATTAGGAAGTGTTAGAGATTCCCCTTCTCCAAAAGTGCCTATAGACGCCTGGCTTTGAGTCAGATGGGCTCACTTTTGTTTCTGGAGGGGTGAGGAAGAACAGGAAGAGAAAGGCCAAGAGGGCTTATGGGCTGGTGGGACCCCACCTGGAGAGAGGCTGGGTTTTTGACTCCTGTGGGATTTCTGAAGCTAGGCTTGAATTTGTTGCACCTGGACTCTGACCTGGCATGGAAACGAGATGGAACAACACAAGGGCCTGTGCTCATTCCTTCCGTGTCCTCAGAGGGAGAGCCTTTCCACATGTGTTTTCTTTTTTCTTTTTTTCATTTTTATTGAGATTTAACATAATACAGTAAAGTACACGAATCTTAAGTGCATGGCTCAACTTTTATGAACTAGTAGATTTGTGAAACCACCACCTGGGTCAAAATAAAAACCATTTCTAGCACACCAAAAGGCTCCCCTGGGCCCTTTCCCAGCCACCCACCTCTCTCCCCTAGAGGTAAGCGCTATTCCAGCTTCTGTGACCATCCGTTAGTCTTGCCTGTTCTTGAACTTTGTACAAGCAGAACTTGTGCCTTAAAGGGTTCTTTGGTTCTGCTTTTATGTCTGTGAAAGTCATCCATGTTGTCATACGTGTTGGTGGTTCACTCTTCTTACTGCTGTTTTCCATGAAGTGAACAGGCCACAATTTATTAATCCACCCTATTATTGCCAAAGTATAGTTTGGGGCTATTATGAATAAAGCTGCTATGAACATACTTATAATATCTTCTGGTGGACATTCCTGCTTGGTACGCCTACCTACAGGAGGAGTTGCTTGGTCACAGGACAGACAAAGGCTTGGCTTCGGTAGGTTGTTTTCCGGAGTCGCTGTACCCAGGGTAGTTCCACCTCTGTCAGTTTTTGAACATATCACAGAGGAGCTTCTCCATTGGAGTATTCCCTATGGTCTTGCGGAAAAAGAGGAGCTCAACCCGTTCCGAAGTGATAAACCTCAAAGATGGGAGGAGCAGGAGCAATTTCCCAAACCTGAACAGGAGAGAGGACACCATCAGTTTTATTAGCAGCTTCTGAGCACGAGTCATGGGGGCGGTGGCATCGAAAGAGTGAATACATATTGTTTATTATGTGTAAAAATTGGAGAGTGAGGAGTTATTTCTATTAATAATATATATGAATATGTTAATCATATATATGATTAGTATGATAGGTACGATCAATATTATATATACTTGAATAAGAATTTAAATTCCCCTGTGCAAGCCCACTAGGATGATAGAGTAGCCATTAGTGAAAGTGTTCTGAAGTTGAAGCATTTTTTTTTGTGGTGAGATACTCCTCCGGAAGAAAAGCAACTGCAAGTTTCAATAAGAGCCATTTGCCAAGGCAAGGGTCCCCAGTGCAAAGAAGGAAGGTGGGGTGAAGCTCCAAAGACAGATGGGAGGGATCAGCGGGGTTCAGTGCCCACCGCCAAGGAGGCCACTCCAAAGTGGGGCAGCTCCACACTCACCTCCCACCATGGAGGTCTGTGGGAGGCCTTTCCTCATCGGCCAGGTGTCTGTGGGACTTGTTCTGCCCACTTGACCGAGGCGCCAAGTGGGTGGCGCTGAGCAGTCCTGCACCTCCCCCCTGTTCCTTCCCTTCTTGTTTTTCTGAGCTGCAGAGTTTCAGGAAGAAGTAAGTAGAAAGTCAAGTCGAGAAATTGTTTTTCAAACTGCAGGAATTCATCCCCTAGTGGGTCTGAAATTAAATTTAGTGGGTCACCACAAGCCTTTAAAAAAATGATAAACAATAGAAATGGAGTAAATTACTGTCTGCAAAGTAAGTGCAGGTACTATTTGGTGGGACTTTGTTTCAGTGTCTGTGTGTGTACTAGGTTATGATGGAAACTGTATTTCTTCCTGCATATTGCGGTTTCTAAAAACTGAAACACACAGACTTAGAGAACCGAAAACCTCTCTCTCTGTCTGTAGTTGGCATTGGACTGGTAAGAAGTGACATAGGAAATCTTAATCAGAATTGGAAATTTGACACCAAACCAATGTGCCCGGACATATCTGGGAGCTGATCCCAATAGAAAGTCTGGGAGAGCTACTGGGATGTGTTGAGTGTCTGGGATGACTGCGCTTAGGACGCTCTGTCACGCCTTAGGAACAGCTGTTTCTCCCCATACTCATAAGCAGCAGAAATCTTTCTGGACAGCACGGTATATATTCCTTGTATACTTTGACTCTTTTTTTTTAAAGGGAAATTCCCTCTTGACCTCATTTCTCAGATCAGAGGTGATTTGAAGATGTTCATGTTCATTTACTTCTTCAGAGAGAGCAGATAATAAGGTCTAAAATAGCCAGTAGATGCCTGGAGGCCAAGTGGCCTGATCTATGCCGAGGCTCCATTGCATCTGCTGGTGTTGAACCAACCTGGCTCCACCCCCACGCCCCCCCAGCCACGCTCTCAGCCTGGAGCTCCTGTCCCCAAACCCAGCGAGGGCTGGGCCATCATCCGTGCGCGTGGCTTAGCCCAGTGCATCCGGACCAGATGCTCCTCTGCAGCTCCAGCAGACCTGGTCAGGTTCCCTCAAAACTATCTCTTCCTCCTGACTTCCCCTTTTATTTCTTGACTCCCTCTTCTCCCCAGTAGCACCTCTTCTCTTGCTCCAAGTCTGACCCATTCTGACTCCTGGAGGCCTCTGCCACTGTCCTCTCCCTTCCACTCCCTATGGCCACTGCTGGAGAGCAGGGCCCCAGGGACTACCCGAGGTGATGGCAGTGTGCACTGCCCTCCCTGATCAGAGTCTCTGTACTCACTCTGGCTCTGTGTACAACACCCTTCTGCTCCAAAACCTGCAGTGGCTCCTCTCTGCCTACCAAATCACATATGGCCTTTGGCTGGCATTCCAAGTCCTGGACAGACTGGCCCCAGAGCACTGTTCTGGTGAAATCTCCCACCTCCTCACCTGGCAGCAACCTGTTACACCTTTTGAACTGGGCTCCTGTCCTAGATATCTATATAGATACATACACAGAGATACAGGTATCTGAACTTCAATATCTTCAGTGTGCTCCCTGTGTGGGGCATCCTTGGAAGGCAGCAACTCTGTCTTATGTTCATTTTGGTCCCTACTTCCGGGCCCTGATACACAGTGGATGTTGGATTCGGACTGGTTAAACTCAGACCTTTGGGCCATCTAATCAGTGCAGCCCAGAGATGGTGTCAAAGCGGTGGGGGGAGGGTGAAGAGGAGAAGGGACAGGTGGGCAGGGAGGCACGTGCTCGGGTCACCTCACAGGCTGGCTGGGGTGGTGCGCCTTGCTGTGCTGGCTCAACATCACTTGGGACTGGTCCTGCAAGGCCTCCACGTGCTCTGGATCCTTCAAGCCTCGAGTTTCTGCAGAGAAGCAAGCATCGGCAGGGAGCTCCTCTTCCAGCCTGCCCTGCCTGCCCACCCCCTACAGGGCCCTTGGGTGGGGGGGTGAGCCGGCCCCTGTGCCTCTCTCCTGCCCCCCAGGGGAGAAGCCTGCGCACACCTGGGTCTATGTGGTGTAGTGGAGGCAGAGTGAGAGGCAGAAGGAAATCACTGGAATTGCCATTCTTTAACCCCAACTAGATTTCTTGAAGGCTTGAGCCAAGACCGGCATACCAGGTTTGAAGAGGACCAGGGCCTTCATGCAGGCGAACTCTGTGGGGTCCACCGCCAGGGCTCGGAACCGTGAGATGGTTTCCTGCAGGAGGCGGCTCTCTGCGCTGGCCAGCGCCAAGCGGCCCTGGGAGCTGCCGGCGGCGGGGGCCTCAGGTGCGGCCAGCAGTGGGCAGCTGTCCAGAGGCAGTGACCACTGTATGGCTCCGAGGAGGAAGAGTTCACTCCACGCCTCCTCCAGTAGGATCACCTGTGCTCAAAGAAGGAGCGAGTGTGATGGCTGAGATATAACCTGTCTGGCTCAGCCTGCAACCTCTGCCACCTTCTCCGGGACCCTAGGAAAGGAAGGGCTGGTCCCGGATGCCCAGACCTTCTCCTGATCTCTGCCTGGCACTGGCCGGGGTCCCAGAGCTCTAGGATTTGGTATGATCTGGCCCAGCTGCCTAGGCACTAAGATACTCTATAGGTTCCATCCAGAGGCTCAGCGGGGACATTTAGGAAGGCCGAGAGCCGTGGGAAGTGGGGCAGCCTCAGGGACATGCCCCTGTGCACCCCGAGTTGAGTGTGCTCAGCAGACTCAGCCTGACTTTGGAGCTGCTCCTTCCAAACCACCAGCCAACGACTCAGACCCTCAGTGTGCCTCTCTTCCTGGGTTTATCACGACACGTCTACTTGCCCTTGAGAAGCTCAGAGGGAAGTCCTACAGGTGAAGAGGTTAGGTGGAAAGTCGAGCTCTGAGGTCAGAGGTGTTTGTGCTCCCGGGAGCCCAGAGTCACCCACCCACCTGTGCTATCGAGGCGGGGGGGACAGACTGCCCTGTCACACAGAGGGACTGTAGGACCTGAGGGTTTGTCTAGGAGGAGGGGAGACCCAGGGGTCATAGACATTGCCTTCAAATCCCTGGTCCCTGTGTGACCCTAGCCACCATCACCCCCTAGTTGCAAACAACCCACTATCATCTCTGCCCAGAGATGTGAGCGCCCCCAATGGTCACATCCTTGAGACATGTATCCCTGACCAACACTGACTCAGAGACATGTGCCCCACAACCGTCACCACCATCCCAGGCTTCAGGCACCCCCAACTGCCGCCTGTATATGCCCCCAGCCCAGCTGCCCCTGACACGTGTACCTGATCCCGGAAGGGCAGGTTGGAGAACACGGGCAGATTCTTGGCCCACTTGATAGCCATAAAGAGAAGGCGAGCCGATGTTTCATGGATGCTGTCCAGGCCACAGGGGGATGAGGAGGAGTATGGGGATGAGGGAAACTCAGGATCATTGCTGGTGACATCAATGTTCTCATCGGCTGTTGGAGGAGTAGGTTGTGACATCAGCCCCTGCTCTGTGGCAGGGGCCAGGGATGCTCAGGGCCGCAGGGGTGGGGAGAAAGGCTGCTGTGGCAGCACCCAGCCCCCAGCCCCCAGCCATCCTCCCACTCACCATCCTCTGGCTCCAGCTTAGCACACGTTTCAGCCGTTATAAGGCTGGCCATGAAGTGGTGGTGCCCTGGAGGGGTGAGGGCCCTGGGCCCCAGGGCTCTGGCTGCAGACACAGGCGTGGGGCCCCGAGAGCTGGGCCCTGCTGGGGCCACGGGGGCTGCCAGGGGCTCCAGCCGGCGCTCTGTGTCTGACTCCATGCTGGCCAGCCGGACCTGGGCTGTGCTTCGAGGCTGCCGTTCATTCTGCACAGCTGGGGAGGCAGGAAAGGGTCAGGACTCCCCGTCAGTGCGGGCCCCCATCTCCTCCACCACGCGTCTCCGGGTCGGCTCCCCGACTCACCGTCCTGGTTCATGCCCTCCTGCAAGCACTTCTTCAGCCGGCAGGCCTGGCACTGGTTCCGGTGGGCCTTGTCCACCGGGCACATCCCTGCCCCCACCTGGCACCTGCAGGAGGAGGGGATCCCCAGGGTGTCAGTGCCCCAGCCAAGCCCTGGACTGTGGGTTTGGGACCCATTTGCCCCCAGTCAGTCCCTTCTTCCCCAGACATCCTCCACCTCCCCTGGGGGCCCCGCAGGGCCAGGAAGGGCTCTCCCGCATGGGGGTCCTGCCCCCACCCCCTCACCGGTAGATGAGCCTCCGCCTCACGCTCCTCTTGAAGAAGCCGCTGCAGCCGTTGCAGGCGTAGATGCCGTAGTGCTTCCCGCTGCTGCTGTCTCCACACACGCGACACTGGAGCGAGGGGCCCACGCCTGAGGGGCAGGGGCAGGGCTGGGTCACACCCCTCCCTCCCACCTTCTCTGGGAGCCCTCCGGCCTCATTCCCTTTCCGGTCCCCACCCACATTTAAACACACTAGATTGTCTCTCCTCCTTTACCTGCACCCCCTCCTCCAGTCTGCTTCTGCCCTCCTCCGGCTGCAGCCAGTTTGCAACAAGAGCATGCTCTCTGCCTCCACTTCCCCAGCTCCCATCCCCTTCTGCAAGCGGCTTCAGGCTCTGGCAACCCACAGAAACCTTCCTGACCACATCCCTGGGAGCTCTGCTGTCAGACCCTAAGGCTGCTTCTCTCTCTTCAGCTCAGCCGTCCCATCCTGGCTCTGCTGACCCCCATGTTTCTAGGATTCCGGGTTTGCTGGCCTGTTCCCTCACTCTTGCCCACGGCCTTTGGGGCTCTTTTTCGTGGTCTCTGCAAACCTCCGGTCTCCCCCAAGGGCCCAGACCCTACCTCCAGGCAAGCCATACCTGCTGGCTCCTCTCCCAGGCCCCATGTGCCTGGAGACTCCTTCCTGGACGCAGCTACAGTGGCTGGCACAGCTGCAGCCATGTTGGCGCTCATGCGCCGGCAGCGGGCCCAGTGCTAGCGGGCCCCACCTTCCTGCCTGCGGGAGGCCTCCTGAGTGGGTGGCAGCCGCGGGCCCCCTCTTTGCACCTCTGTCCCTCTCTTGCTGCCCCGTCTCTCTCCTATTTCGACTTCTCTGTCTCCCTGGCCCTGGTGGTCTCCCTCTGTCTTCCTCTCCCTCCCGAGTCTCTCCTCTCTGTCCTCCTGAATGTCCGTCGGTCTGTCTGAACTCAGGAGCTGAGTTCCCCTCACAGCAGCGGCTCTGGATCTAGGAGATTTCTCCCAGGGCAGTGCTGGACGCAGCTTATGATCCTCTTAATCTTTACTGTCTCCACAGGGGATCAACCAGCCACACCTGCAGCGTCACCAAGGTGCCCCTGGAGCTGGTCGATCCTGCTGCCCCCACACCAGCCCACAGGCTGCCCAGGGTCCCCTGGTCCCTTCCCCCCTGGGCCCTCGACCTGCTTGCCATTCAATGCCAAATCTTGAAGGGAGGTGTGGACTCCAGGCCCTTTTCAGCTGCTTGGCATGTGTCTGGGAGCAAGTGTATGCCTGGGAGGCGTGCGTGTGTCTGTGTGTCTATGTGGCTCCGTGTGTGGTGCTCACTGTGGCTGCAGCTTTCCACCCTCATGGTTCCCACCTAAGCCTGCTTAGGTGGGCCATAAGGGACTGCTTATGGCCCAGGTTTTGAGGGTCCCGGGCCCCCTAGAAGGGGGCTCTCCACACATCCAGCACAGAGGTGGCTCCCATCACACATGGGAATAGTGGGCTGTGAGGCTGGCCTGGAGGCAGGGAGGCCTGGGGCCCAAGGTGGAGAGTCTCCTTCAGGCCTGTGAAGAGCAGATTAGCTGTAAGCATTTTCCTCACCCTCCCGGGGAGCAGGGCCTGCAGGATGGGAGGGTGTGAGGACACAGCCCCTGAGCCTGACCATGGGCTCTCGGGTGGCCCCTCCTCCTTTCCGACTTGGCCTCGAGGTCTTAGGCAGGCTGACCTCTCTGCGGTCCCCGGACCCAGTCTTCCCAGCTTGAGCCCAGTGTGATTCTGAGGTGAGGAGGTGGAAGGAGGGGTCTGCGCCTCTGTGAACCAAGCCCAGGGCTCAGAAGAAGTGTGGAGAGAGCCCAGACAGAGCCCAGTGTAAACCCCTGCTCCCGCACAGGCCAGCCATCCGTGCCTGAGTGAGTGATCTCGCCTTTCCCAGTTTCCGAATCCTCGTCTGTGAAAAGCAGTAATGAAAGCAGCTGTCTTGCAGTGTCATTGGGGAAACCAAGAGAATTCCCAAAGTGTTTCAGTGCCCGGTACTCTATAAGAACATAATAAATGATGGGGGCTGTTATTATTATGATTTTTCTGAGGCGATCACAGAGCAATCCCCAAGAAATAGCCTTTCCTTCCCCTGTTCCTCTGTCCCCACCTCCATTCGTACCTCCTTCCTGGGATAGAGCAGAGAGCCTCGCCTTGGACGGGACCACCCATCCTCAGCAGACCTGCTCACTTCTGGGGCTCAGAGCCCAAGGGGAAGGGGGACAGTGAGAAGCTTCTGGAAGGATCATGGAGTGAAGGGGACGGGGCAGGGGGCGGGGCCCTTATGTATGTGGGGTTAACCCTCACTGTGACAGAGAAGCACTACTGGGGATTTGGGAAGTCAGCTACAGGGGCTTTGCAGGGTAATCCGCTTTCCCAGGCCTCAGAAGATCGAGGCCACCAGGCCAAGGCTCTACACCTGACCTCCTCGGCCTCTGTGCCCACCTGGCCGGCAGCCCTCAAGGTGTCTCCAGCTCCACCTAACCTCCAAAGTCACGGCATCTCCCTTGAACTTGATTGACTGGTGTCTCCTTTGGAAAGCTTGTCTCCCCGATGCTGGAGCATGTCTTGACCATCTCCCTCCCCACTCTGAGTGGTTATCACTCAGGGTGCCCCAAAGCGTGCCCCAGCGACCTTTCACCCTGTCCTTGGGTGGTCTCTCATACCCGTGCACCTTCCGTGGCCTCTCCACACCTGCCTGGGTCTGGGCCGGGGCTTCCACTGCAGACCCACTCAGAGTGCAGGTGTGGAGATGGACTCCACACGCCCCGGCTCGTCCACAGAGATGGTCACCAAAGGCCCTGGATTGAGGGCCTGCCCTGATCAAGCATGCGCAGAGAGGAAAGCTACCCTAGGCTGATCTGGGGACCTTGGATCCTGGAGTTGGGGGCCAAGGAAGAGCCCCTGGGAGAATCAGGACAGCGCAGATCATGGGAGTCAGGGAAGGGGAGGATTCAAGGATGGAGCCATCCACCAGGCCAAGTGTCCTGTGATGTCTTTGCATCGGCGCTAGTAAGAAGGAGACAGCAAGCAAGAAGCTTAAACAAATGCTTGCAACATCCTATCCGGACCTCACAGCAACCAACTCAGAGGTGAGGAAACTGAATCTCAGAGAGGATAAGCGAATCGCTTCAGGCCACACAGCTGTGGAATGGTAGAGGAGCCTGGGGAAGGAGACAGGGGTTTCGAACTGGTGTCAGGTCCCCCAAACTCCTGCCGTCCACCGTGGTGCTCTCCAAGAAGACCGAGCGTCTCTTTGGCTTTAGCTGCAGAAGGTTAGCTGGTGCTCACGGCAAGCGTTGTTCCCAGGAGAGAAGGACCACCCTGGGCGGGAGAGAGAAACTCCACGGCCAAATCTTGTCCTAAATGTTGAACCACACTCCAGGGCATCTTTCTCTCCTCAGTCGATGGAAGATTCCAGGGACTGGGTTCGGAGTTTCAGGTCTGCTGGGCACGTGGATGACAAGGTGCTCAATGGACAGTGGCTCATTTTTAACTTGTCTTTGTTTTCCTGGTATTCCCTAATGGGTATGTATTACTTAGAATGGAAAAAATAAGTCCATCCGAATAAAAGACACTAGCAGTGTTTGATGTGCCTGTTCTTACACTGTTTTGACTTTATTATGTTGACCCCTCACATTATTTTGATTTCAGCCCGGCTCCTCTGTCCTTGGACCTCTGTTGTTTGGCAGGTCAGCTCCAGCTGGAGCCAGGACTGTGGGGGGGGGGGGGGTGGAGGATGACAGCCCAGCGGGGCTGGGGGCAGGGGCTCTCTCCCGATTTGTGACCACCAGCTGCTGGGGCAGACGCCAAAGGATTACCCGGCCCAAAGCCTTGAATCTGCTGACGAAGCTGCCAGAGGCCACCTTATCACTAATACAATTATTCCCCCAGGGAACAGGTCAGCAACTTCCTTCTGACTCCCTGCAGGTCTGGGGCAGGTAGGGCAGGCAGGGAGGGGGTGAATGATAAAGGCTGCAGAACTGACTTCCCTCCGGCAGGTAAAGCCCCCTGCCCCAGCCTGTCATACCCTGTGTCACTGGGTCCCAGACCTCAGAGAGGACCTGGATGCTGTCAGAAGGAGGAGGAGTGGCCTCTGGGATGGGGTCCGGTTGGCTGGGCTCAACACCACGGTCCCAGGAGCCTCGGGCTTCCGGTCTGGGGCAAGCTGCGTTCATGGCATTTGAACGTGTTTTCTGGGATTTTTCCAACACTTTTAATTCCCCCACCCATGCGTCTTCACAACCTCAGAGAAGGGATGGCTAGTGATGTGTTCATGGGCTCAGGAGCTCAGGACACCAGTTCCACTTCCAGGAAACTATCCCCGGGAAAGTTTCACAAAGATTTAATTGTGTGGCTGTTCCCCGCAGCAATTGTAGTAAAAACACCCCTCCGGAGACAACTGGCCAAACACCGTCTGCTCCATCCTGACAGCGGAATGCTCTGCAGCCTTAGCGCACGGTCCCGTTTCTATATCCATTTACATGGAAAGACGCCCAGGGTTTCAACTTGGAAGCCAGCTACAACACAGCACGTGCAGATTGATTTCACGTGTTTCGGGGGAATTTCTGGCCAAAGGTCACGAGACTCCTTTTTCCTTGTTAGGACCTAAATTTGTCAATAGTTTCATTTTCTAGAGCAGTGCTTGGAGGGTTCAGGACTCCGAGAGGCAGGAACATTTCTCAACAAAGCTTCTTTCTTTTCTTTTCAAGATAACATTTAGAAATGATCAGATATTCCCTGCAGAGTTTTCCTGGCCCTTGGCTGGTGAAGCCCTTCTCCCAGAATCATTTTAAAGGTCTGAGCAGAACTGGAGAGGCTCCCTCTTCTGTCCCTGGGGAGCAGACCAAAGGCGGTCTGTCCAGGACGCATCTGATCGGCAGCTCCAGCTGGGGGTGACCCCTTCCTCCTTCGTCCCAGATGATCGGGGGTGAAGGACACCCGTTGAACTTGTCCCCCCGCGGCTCTGTGGTGGGCTTCTCCTGTCTCTAGCAGAGCTCTTATAAAGATACCACAAGCAGGGGTGCCTGGGTGGCTCAGTCAGTTGGGCGTCCGACTTCAGCTCAGGTCATGGTCTCACGTTTGTGGGTTCAAGCCCCGCGTCAGGCTCTGTGCTGACAACTCAGAGCCTGGAGCCTGCTTTGGATTCTGTGTCTCCCTCTCTCTCTCTGACCCTCCCCTACTCACACTCTGTGTGTCTCTCTCTCTCTCTCTCAAAAATAAATAAAATAAATAAACGTTAAAAATAATTAAAAAAGATACCACAAGCAGAACTTCTCACCACAAAATAGCTGTTTTGTTTGAATGTTTAATAATGAACATGTATTACAATTATAAGGAAGATAAAATAAAGCTCTTTTCATTAAAAAAAAAGAATGCCTAATTAGAAATAAATATTACTACTACCACTAACAATAATTAATAATAATAGGAAATATTTATGAAGGAATTGTTTGGTGTTTCTATGTGTAAGAATGAAACGTTTCTCAGGCCCTCGATTCGCTCCCTCCTTACCGGAGGGGAAGGCTAAGATCTTGAACAGCGGGTTGGGCCTGGGCCTGGAGGTGCCCTTTCTCTGTCTACACCTGCTTTAGCCCCTTCCATGCCGTGCTGGGGAGGCGCTGGAGGCTTCAGAGGGCCCCGGGCAGGGACAACCGCGTTGTGGAGAGCTCTTTGAAAACTAGTACAGGGGCCCCTGGGTGGCTCAGTCTGTTGAGTGTCCGACTTCGGCTCAGGTCATGATCTCATGGTTCGTGGATTCGAGCCCCTCGTCGGGCTCTTGCTGGCCGCTAGCTCAGAGCCTGGAGTCTGCTTCGGATTCTGTGTCTCTTTCTCTCTCTGCCCCTCCCCTGTTCATGCTCTGTCTCTCTCTGTCTCTCAAAAATAAATAAAATGTAAAAAAAAAAAAAAAAGAAAAAAAAAAAGAAAAAGAAAACCAGTATGGAAGTATTTTAAAAGTTTAACAAGAGGTAAAACCATATCAGTGTATTCTAGCTGACTGACTCTTCTGTATCATCTCTGAGAAATGAAACAACCTAACGCAGGGGTTTTCAACCTGGGCCCTATTGACATTTGAGCCAGAAAATTCTTTGTCGTGGGGGCTGCCCTGTGGATTGTAGGACGTTTAGCAGCAGCCCTGGCCTCTCCCCACTAGATGCCAGTGGCATCCCCTTTTCCCCAATGACGACAACCAAAAATGTCCCCAGACATTGCCAAAAATGTCCCCCGAGGGGCAAACTTGTTCTTGGTTGAGAATCATTGGGTCTAAGCCATCTTATTTCCTGCCTTCCTGGAGACAGTTCACTGAGTCTGTTTTCACAGATGCAGGAAGCACAGCCCAGGACAAATGTCCATGAGGAGCCCCAGGACGCCGGGCATGTAACGCCATCTTCAGAATGCCGACTCCAGAATTCTCTGCAAGGACGCTCAAAGTATTGACAGAGGTCTCTCTGGAGGAGAATTTTACTATTTTATTTTCTTCTTTATATTTTTCTGTGTTGTTTGAATGTTTAATAATGAACATGCTTTATGATTGTAATCAAGATAAGGCGTTTCATGTTTTTAAGAGACCAGCTAATTTGAAAAAAATACAACCTATAATAGTAATAAAAATGTGAACTTTTTATTAAGAAATTGTTATGTAGCAGCCAGAGTTCTAAGTGTTTGTATGTGTGAACTTTTTAAAATCCTCCCAACAACACTATCAGACGGACAGTATGCTATCGTCCTCTCTTTACAAAACAAGAACAACAGAGAGGTTTAGCGACTCACCCAATGTCACACAGCTGGTAGGTGACAGAGCTGAGATTCAAACTCAGGCAGATAAGGTGGTTATTTTAGGAGAATGTATCTGCTCAAATGTAAGGGAATGAAAAATGGGAATATCATATTTCCAAAAAAAAAAAACCCCAAAAAGGAAAAACAGCCTCATACATTTAATAAAGAAAATCTCCAAGACACATTTTGTCTCCAGGCCAAGTTGAACGAATAGAGTAAAGGAGACATTCCGGGCTGTGGAAAGTCACTTTGAATTGGCACTTCTGTTCCCAGCTTTTCTAGGGGATGCAGATTCTTAGATTCAAACTACAATAAAAATCAAAGAGGAAAGTGAAAGGATTATTCTACGGGGAAAGTCTTTGTTTTCTAGGTTTGCTTTTAATGAGATGGGTGGGTGGGGGGACTGTACCAGGTGTGACAGCATGACTAGTAGTGTGCATGCGTGAAGGGGTGTGTGTGTGTGTGTGTGTGTGTGTGTAGAATCCAGCCGTTCTGTGACAAAGGCAGGCTGAGATTTGCTATATGGATGCAAAGATGCTGTCTCTGTCTGTGTCTGTTGTGGTTTATTCTTGAGGCCCAGACAGCGTCATGACAGCTGCACAAGTTTCTAGAAATTGCCCCCAAATAACTGTTTAGACGAGCAGTGTTCAAATGTAAATTTGGTACATTTTTCCTTCTTGACTTTGGATATGGACAGAGCTTTCTGACCTTATTTATTAGCTATACTTATGAATGTGATGAAAATGCTGAATTGAGGTAATAAATGCCCAGGGCCTCTCCACAGAGATGAAGGCTGTATTCTTCAGAATGGCATTATGGAAAATGCATATGCTCCACGCAATTCTCCCTAAGATGTGATGGTGCAGGAGGGGTCCCGGGGTAACTGGCCGCTGCCATCTTGTCAGCCGGGCCCTGAGGGTCTCTGGATCCCTGAACACAGCACGTTCCCTCACAGCCCGTGGCCTTTGCATATGCTGTGTTCTGGCCCCGCAGTTACCTCTGAAGGAGGTTGCAAGACCTGCCCTGTAGCCGAATTTCTTACACAGACACTACAACGTGGTATGTCAAGATGCTGCTTTCAGTCATCCTGCATTGAAAATAGCTCGATGTATATATTTTAATGTAATAAATTATGGCACATTTCCACAATGGCTGCTTTTTTGCACTGGGAGGGGTTATATGGCAAAACGTTATGATGAAATAGCAAGCGACAAAATGCTACAAACACTATGGCATTTGTGAACCTAACCAAGCTAGTTGTGCTAAGTCAGAGGCATTCTGGTTGATGTTAAATTTAATACATTAAATTTCTTATTATACTTAACATAGCATTTAATAGAAATTAGCATTATTTTACTGAGTTTTATGTTGTCATGTTGTTTCTTCAGCAAACTTAACTATTTACTTGATAGTCTATTTCCAAAGGTAATTTCTTTTAAAAATTTTTTAAAAATGTTTATTTTTGAGAGGGAGGGAGAGAGAGAGCGAGCGAGCGAGCATGAGTGGGGTGGGGCAGAGAGAGAGGGAGACACAGAATCCAAAGAAGGCTCCAGGCTCTGAGCTGTCAGCATAGAGCCCAACGCAGGGCTTGAACTAACAATCCAAACCGTGAGATCATGACCTGAGCTGAAGTGGGACGCTTAACTGACTGAGCCACCCAGGTGCCCCCAAAGGTAATTTCTAACTAAGGCTGTGATCTGTCATTTTGTTCCCAGACACAATTTCAAGGTGAGATTTCTGAATAAGACACTGAAATGTAAAATAACTTTTCTGGAAGTCTGAACTTATTTCAAAAGTAAAATGTTAAGGACTTGTTTTAAATTTAGCTTGTTATGACAGTGGTATCATGTTTATGCTTAATGAAAAAGCATCCTGGTCTGTTAGAGGCTATCCTGAAGTATTTGCTGGTGAAATGATTCAATGTCTTGGATTTGCTTTTTAAAAACTATAGCACAAAAATTTTGTTCCATAAATGAGTGAAGACAGAACAACTAAAGTTGATGGTTGCTGATGTGGAGATGGGTCTATGGCATTTCGTTGAACTATTACCTATAATTTTGTCTATGATGGAAGTTTTATATAATAAAAAGTTAATTTAAAAATATATACACATTTTTCAACATGAAAAATGAAACCAAAAAAATGTGGTTGATGACTTTGGACATACTCTCCAGCCTAAATCTTTTCATTTCCTCCATTTGCTTCCACCACTCCCAACCTAAATCTGTCTTCACTGACCGTTTTGATCTTGCTATGTGGTTTTTGAGGAGCTAAGTTGAAGGGGTGATGCCACAGAGGAAAATTTCAGGTGCTGGCTTTAGATGGGGTTGGCAATTGCGTGCAAATGGCGCCCCCTCCTGGAAGGAGAAAAAGGCAGTGGTACCCTTGAGCTTTTCTCCCTGTGTCAGAGTGCCTGGCTTACAGAAATTAAATTATGGTGCTCTTTTCATTATTTATTTATTTATTCATTTTTAAATTTTTTCCAGCTTCATTAAGGTATAATTGACATATGACATTGTGTAAGTTTAAGGTGTACAACGTGTTGGTTTGATACATTTAATGTATTGTGACATGGGTACCACAGTAGCATTAACCAACGCCTCCGTCACCTCACCTAAGGACCATTGCTTTTCTGTGATGAGAACATTTGAGATCTATTCTGTTAGCAACTTTAAAATATATAGTGTAGTACTGTTAACTCTAGTCACTATGCTGTTCATTAGATCCCCAGGACTTAATCATCTTATAACTGGAGGTTTGTACCCTTTGACCAACATCTCCCCTTTCCCTTTTCCTCTGGCTGACTCCTTCTCATGCTTCGAGACACAGCTCCAATGCCTCTTCTCAGACCAGACTCTCTAACATTGTTCCCCACAGCCTAGTCATGATCAGAAACAAGGGGATCTTGGGTGGCTCAGTCAGTTGAGTGTCTCTTGGTTTTAGCTCAGGTCCTGATCCCAGGGTCGTGGGATCTATGATCCTAGGATTGTGGGATCAAGCCCCACATCGGGCTGAACATGGGGCCTGCTTAAGATTCTCCCTACTCTCCCTCTGAAGTAAAAATATTTTTAAAAAAAGAAAGAAAAAGAAACTATTCTAGTCATCTATTTGTTTAATTATTAGTATCTGTCTCCTCCAACCAGAATGTAAGCTTTATGAGACCAGAAATCTCATCTGTCTTGTTTAAGGGTTTGACACATTGAAGGAGTCTGATAACTATCTGCTGAATGGCTGACCAGATGCATAAATGAAAGCTTCCCCTACCTCCCTGGCAGAGTTTGCTATTCGTTTTCAGAGTTTGCTGTTCCTTTCAATGGTTTTCAATGTGCGCTAAGTAAAGGGGCTGGCAAGGGTGAGCCCTTCTGTCTCTTCAGCCAGAACACCTCCAGATTTGTGTCTTATAATTGGTAGAATTTAGTTTGAAGAAAGGTTTCTTCTTCCTAAAAAGTGACCAGAGGATTACAAGTAACCTCAGGTTTAGCTGTGTGGTCTTGGACAAGGCTCTTAACCTCTCTGGGCTGTTGGCTGCTATAATAAAACAATAGTAGCATTAACAAACCTTACCTGTTTGCAGACCGGAAACTGAATTAGAAGACTTCTCAAGTTCTCTCCCAGATTTAAGATCCATGAGGGTAGGGCTAGTCAAAATATTAGAGGCAGCTCGATCTACTTGCAATAACCAGAAAGGCCACAAGATGGAGGTGTTACTCCATGAGAAAAGCTTTGCCTGCTCCCTGGAATGTTTCCCTCCCCAAATTTTAGCAGGAGAGATTTGGGAATTTCTTCTTTGAAATTATAGAAAAGAAGGAAAAAAAATCATTAGTACTCTCATTTCCCAGGCAGAGGATTTAAAATCTTTTAGTGATGAATCCTGGCAAAGTTACCCAGTGTGAAACGCACAGCTTTGTTCTTCTACCAAAGCATCAAAGAGGAACTTAGGCCATGGAGCCATTAGCTAAATTTGGTTTCTCTGTGTTTTAGAGGCAATCGCCTCAAGGGTCAGATTATCAGAGGCTGGGGGGCACTGAGCAGGAAGGACATTTTCTGTAATAAGACTTTGGCAGGAATCTTTGTCATGTCATTAGAAAAGAAAGAATGAAAGCAACAGGATTAGGCAAAAATACAGCTTGATCCAAGAGGACACGTCTTACTCAGCCGAACTTTGGGGCGGAGGCCGGATGACCCAGAGACTAGGGTGTTGACTGCTTGCTACCACGGAGACAGGAAGGCTGGAAAGGTGCTCAGAACAGGTTCCAAAGAAGGCGATGACGGACATCACCCAGGAGAGGGTCTGAGTGAGAATGAAGAGCGGATGCCTGAGCCTACAGATCTGCCTATTGTTTCCCCCGGAGTGTGGTCATGAGAATAAATGAGCTGAACATTCCTGAATGCAGGCCGGACCAACCTGTCAGGCCTGCTTGTGGAGGAGGCTTGGTGACCTTGGTGCAGAGACATTGACGGCTCTCCCAGTTCCTGCTGCATCCAAGGAGCGCCCCGTCCTTCCTGAGGGGCCGGCCAGGGAGGCAGCACCACCAGGAAGGCTGTTTGGAATCATCCCTTCCTCCAGGCTGCTAGTTACTCCAGTGCTGCTCGCGCTCAAGTAACGTTCAGACAACTTTTTATTTCATTTTTTTAAATGTTTCTTTATTTATTTTGAGAGAGAGTGTGAGCAGGAGAGGAGCAGAGACAGAGAGAGAGAGAGAGAGAGAGAGAGAGAGAGAATCCCAAGAGAGAGCCCCAACTCGGGGCTCGATCTCACAAACCATGAGATCATGACCTGAGCTGAAATCAAGAGTCAGACGCTTTGCCCATTGAGCCACCCAGGTGCCACAAGACAACGTTGTATAGGAACATAATTGTTCCACTAACCTCCAATGTTGAATCAAATAACTTTATGTTTAATTATAATGCTATAAAACTTGAACTAAGTGGAAGGCTAGAACTCTTAAAGAATTGTATAATCAAAATGAAATTGCTAATTAAGTGAAAACACTATTGAAAGCACACGGAATTAAAAGCAGCAACACGGACGGGATAGATAATGCTTTGCTGGGACCCAGAGACCACTCAGGGTGTAGAAATAGGAAGCAAGTGTGTGGTGCAGATTCTGTTGGGTTTGGCGTGAGATGACAAGTAACTCGCTGCTCTGCTGCAGGTCTTTTGCCTCAAAAGGCAGGTCTGTGACACACTCAGGCCTTTGCTTTGTGGACATCCATTCTTTCGCACTAAATATGATTCCACATTATCTCTGCTCGTGACAATTAAAGCAATAGCACCTGGTCCCAGTGCTGGACCCAATGGTGGTGTTGGACTGGAGGGAGTCAACCAGATGGTGGAGTATTTGTATGTGCCTGTTTTTTTTATTATTAAAATTTTTTTAATGTTTATTTTTGAGAGAGAAAGAGACAGACCGTGAATGGGGGAGGGACAGAGAGAGAGAGAGAGAGAGAGAGAGAGAGAGAGACAAAGAATCCGAAACAGGCTCCAGGCTCTGAGCTGTCAGTACAGAGCCCGACACTGAGCTCGAACTCATGAACTGTGAGATTATGACCTGAGCTGAAATCAGATGCTTAGCTGACTGAGCCAACCAGGAGCCCCTGTATGTGCCTATTTAAAAAAAAATTGTTATTAACATGAAAACACAAAGTGAAAAAAATTATTATTGAAAACACTCCTGAAAAAAACACCATTTTATTAAGTTCTCTCTCCAGGATGAATTCCCAGTCATGGGATTATTAAGTGACAGGGTGTGGACAGCGTTGTGGCTCTTGTTACATTGTGTCAGTGGACTCCCGGAAATCAACATTTTCAGTGAAATGGTATTTCTCAGCTCGCCTCCGAGGCTGATGGTTTAACCCAGGAAAATAGGTGTTTGGGGCACAGTTGACTCACATGCACAAATCATAGCTCGAGTCAGGCTGCTGGCCTCACTCAAATGCCGTCACTCCTCCCCCCAGAGGCCTGACTGGCTTCTTCTCTCAGTCACGGTGAAACCAAAGTCTTCCCCAGGCCCCCAGGGCATCTGACCTCATCTCCTGCTCTCCAAGTTCTCTCACTTCCTGCAAAGCTCTTGCACGTTCCTCTGCCTGGAACATCCTTATCTCTGCTTGCTCCTGCACCCCCTAACCATCCCGTTTACAATTGTACGCCCTGCCCGTCTCCCCCACTCCCCATCCATCTTCCCAGAGTTGCTGTTTCCCATAACACATAGTACCACCTGCCATGCCACGCGTCAGTTACCTGTTTACGTCTTTTTTCTGCCTCCCCCATTATCACGTAACCTCTCTGAGGTCTTATTCCACTTGGTATACTGCTACATATTCAGCACCTAGCAGTGTCAGGCAAACAGTAGGTGCTCAATAAATATTTGTTGAATGAGTGAGTGAATGATTGTCGTGACTGGGGAGGCATAAAGGCAGGTGATAGAAAGTGAATTTCAGGTGGCACCCTGGCATGGGTGGCTCAGTCGGTTGAGCATTTGACTCTTGATTTCAGCTGAGGTCATGATGCTGGCATCATGGTCATGGGATCGAGCTCCGCCTCAGGCTCCACACTGAGCATGGAGCCTGTTTAAGATCCCCCCCCCCCCCCCCCGCCAAATAAAAAAAGAAAGAAAGAAAGAAAGTGAATTCCAAGGGAGAATGCCTGAGTTCTGAGGTCAGGAGAAGGTTGAGGGGTCTGCCTGGGTCCCTTCCCTTGAATCTGGGTAAGCCTGTGATTGGCTTTAACTAATAGAAAGAGGCAGAAGTGATGTCTAAGACATCCAAGTCCGGGCCTTAAGAGCCCTGGCAGCTTTCTCTTTCTCTCGCATGCTCTTCCTTCTCCACCTGCCATGTTTGAGAAGCCCAAGCTATAAGGAGAGACCATAAGAAGAAACCATGTGGAGAGAAAGAGGCCCTGAGAATACACGGTGAGAAGCGGTAAATCCAGCCAACAGAGAATTGAGGCCCCAGATATGGGACCCGAAACAAACCATCCCATGTGAGCTGAGGCATCAGAGTTATGAGTGAAGAAGTCCTCTTGGATCCAGTCCCAGTGGACATCCCGTGGAGAGGGAAGGGGCTGTCCTCAGTGCGCCCCGACTGAATTCCTGACCCGTGGAATTGTGAGAAATAAAATAGTGGTCGTTTGAAGCCACTGAGTTTTGGGGGCAGCTCGTTATACACGGCAATGGATAAGACAAACAGGGTCATTACCTGAGGGTGTAAATTGGGTGTGGGGGCACCTGGGTTGGAGCTCATGTGAACCACAGGGCAAAAGTCAGGCCCGTCCAGGACGCAGGTGGGGTGAGGAGCCAGGAATTCTGTCTTGCCTGGGTGAGAGTAGGGCCTGATCGAGGGTGTCAAGTTTGTCTCACGGCTGTGCCCCTCCGACCCTGGCTGGCCTCCAAACGGGAATGACTCTGCGCTTAGAAAAGCAAACGTTTGGAATCCACTCGCAAAAGCAGGACAGAGAAGTAGAGGCGGTAGGTTCCTCGGAGCATTTTCCCTGGAGGTGATGGTGCATGTGTGTGCGCGCGCGTGCATGTGTCTTTGTGTGTAACTATTAGAGAAGCGTGTCCCTGGGCTCTCCACCTGGAGCCGGAGAATCTTTGTGGAGCCACAATAATCAGCAACAGCCACTGTGACATATACCACATGCTCGAGGAATAAGTTCTGGCCTACGTTTAGTTTTAGAGGGAGTTTTGCCTTGCACGTGCATGTATGCAATTCTTATGGAGGAACACACACGAGCAGTGAAGCTTAGACGGAGCTGGGTTCGAATTCCTCAGCCACCAGGAGCTGTGTGATCTCGAGTAAATTTCCCAGACTGGCGAGACTTGGTTTTCCCAGCTGTAAAATGGAGGGAAGAGTACCCGGCTGTCAAGATGGCTCCAAGTATGAAATACTGCTGCACAGAGGAGGCCAAAATGTGACTTCCCTAACTGCCAGTTGGAAGTAAAATCTGTACACCAATACCCATTACAGCTATTAGAAAACGGAGAGCCAAGTTTGATGTCCGTTTATTTGCAGCTCATTTCAGAAGCCCTGCTGCATCTACTCCGTCCGACCCCTGAGGGCATCTCCCTATCTGCAAATGTTTCCGGTTGCACAGCATTTTGTCAAGTCCACGGGACTGATGTCTGTATCCCCAGTGCCCAAAGCAGTGCGTGGCACACAGGCCCTCTAACAGGCCAGAGATGAGCAGAGGCTGTGTGTTTGAACTTCCATCGCTCCCGTCCATAAGTCGGCGCTCACTAAGGGCAGACATCATTGGTGGCCTCATCCATGTTTGTCCCCTCCTGTGTCTCTGTTCACGGAATCCCAGTTGTGCCCTGAGCAGCTGTGTGGCCAGCACCCAGTGGTGGGCTGTGACTGGTCCATACTAATCATGACGACCCTTTGTCTTCCCAGCCTCCTTTGTGGCTAGGAATGTCCATGGAGCCTGTTTTGGCCAATGAGACCAAAGTGGAAGCCTGTTGGTTATGGGAAAGTGTTGGCTTTCTTGGTAAAGGGAGGCCCATGCAGCTGCACCTGTCCTTCCTCCTTCCTCCCCTGAAGGTGGATGTGATAGCTGGAGCAGGAGAAGCTGTCTTGTAACCACGAGGAAGAGGCCAAAGAGAACGGCAAAGAAGCTGTCTCTGAAACTTTTTATAACTTCTGGTTATAAAAGAAAAACAATCCCCCAAGTCGGTGTAGTCAGGATTTCTTTAACACGTGGCCAAAGAATGGTCGAATGACACACAGGCTGTCTGGTTGAAAAAACTGAGTCATGTATGACACATGAGTACAAAGACTTAAAAGAGCTTCAGAGCCCCTACATTTTCCTTGACTGAAGGGGTAAACTGGTAGATTAAGTCCAAGAAACTGAATTTTATAGAAGACTTTTAGAAAGAATCTCGGGAGTCATGTGCTCAACTTGTCAATAAAAACCAGAAAATCTGCAACTTTCTTAAAGTGTTGAACACCTGATTTTCAAAGCAAGAGCTTTCCCCAGGAACTTGTTAGAAACACAGAATCTCAGGTCCCACCCAGCCTTCTCTGGCTCAGAATCTTAAGTTTAAGAGCCCAGATGATGCATACACACGTTAAAGAGTGGGATGCAGTTCTTGGGGGAGGGGGGCGGTGTCTCAGTCCGAGCTAGAATTTCTTGAGAATGCCTTAAACCACCAGTGCCTGGTCCTTGCCCCAATCACCTCAAATATCTGGGAGTGGGGGTCCCACATCACTTAAACACAATTTCCAGGTGATTTCATTACACAATGAGGCCTAAAGAAAACCCAAGACAGTCCAATAGCCATGTCTTTGGTCAGGTTCCTTATTCTCTTTGAATCCCAACTTATTTATCCATAAAGTGGCCACAAAATGAAGCGCTTGCTCGTGAGCGTTGCTACGGAGGTTAAGGCAAGGATGTAAAGGACCTCGGAGATGTGTGGCACATTGCAGGTGCTCAGTAAATGGGGGTTCTCCCAGCCCCGGGGCTGATGAGGATCACCTGGGGCATGGCCTAGCCCTACTTGGGGGACCCATGCGTGCAGTGGGAGGACTGGCTGAGCACTCCAGGTGATTCTCATCATTAGACAAATGTGAAAAACATTGCAAAAAATGTTAGTTCTCTTTATCCTCTTTTTGTTCTTTATCTGCACCCCTCTTTTCTGGAATATTTCAAACCTCAGAGAAGTATAATAGAACGAATACCACATACCCTTCACTGCTACTCAGTAAAGTGCATTTTACTTTATTTGCATGTATTCTCTCTCTCTCCACACACTTGCACACACACACACACACACACACACACACACACACACACACAATCTTTCTGACCTACCTGAAAGTGAATTGCAGACATCGTGACCTTGATCCCTAAATATGGCATAGGTACGTACTCCTGCTTGATCAAACACTACCGTCACATCCAAGAAGTTTTACATGGATTCTATCACATCACCTTAAATACAGTCCATATTTAGATTTCCCCTATGCTCAAATATTCCTGGTCGCTCCTTTTTGAGGGTCTTACTGTCTGTGGAAATACCTTTTCCCACGGTTAAGCCTCCCGATCATGGAAGCAAGCCTGACTCACCGTCCCGTCTCTTTGCTGACCTGCTGGAGGTATCCAGCTTCTGTCGGCTCCTGAATGCCCTCGAGATGTCTGGAGATGGTGGAAGACAGTTTCGTTTCCAGATCCCTCCCACCCCTATCCTGGTCATCATCATCTGGACTCTTGCCTGCTGGCCAATGAGCTTGTATGACTTGTGGTGCCTGAAATTAGAGACCGAGGGTTCTAGCTTGGGTCTGACCCCCTAGAACAGAGCAGGCTTGCTGCCTCTCTCTTAGTTTCATGTGTGTATCTTCAAACATAGCCTATGATCATATCGGTCATATTGAACCTGGATATGCTACACTTTTTCGTCAACTGCTAAGCACACCAGCCAGTCCTTGTGCAGTATGTCCACAGGTTGGAGCTGATGTGGAAAAAGAGACTGGAATTAATATATGCTGAGACCACAGAACACTCCAGGCCCCACAGAGATGGAGCCGGGAGAGACACAGCCCCCCTCAACGGGGAGCTGACTGCAGGATCCTAGAGCCACCAAGAGTTAGTGGGAGACTACATCCCTCTGAGTCTCAACACTCTTGTTTCCAGAAGGGGATAACATTACAACTTCCTAGGTCTACTATGAGGATTTAGTAAAAACCCTCAGCCTAGTGTCTGGCACATAGCAGACTTCTGGTTTTGGTGCTGAAGAAAAAATGGAATTTTGGGGTTAATGAGAATGTTTCGGTGATGGCTGCGCGACACTGTGAATGTATTAAATACCACCGAATGTACACTCCAAAATGGCTAAAATAGTGAATTTTATGTTAAGTGAATTTTACCATAATCAAAAAGAAAAGAGAATAGAAGTGGAGATGTTCCAGGTTGAAAAGGTGGGTGGGAGGTGTGGGAAGCACATTTCAGGCAAAATAATAAGCGTCTGAGAGTTTCTGATGAAATACTGTTCAGGACAGAGTCAAAGACAGACTCCACCAGAGACTCTCCAGTCCAGGATGGCTCTCACTGGGCATTATGACCTAAGTCACATTTCACTGTATTATGCGCCAAGAGAACCTGAAAGATTCTGTCAAACACTTTGCTAAACTCAAGACCAAGGCGCAGTCAGCCCAAGGGGAGTTGGAGGAAGGCTTATTCCATTGAGAGACTGGAGCTACATTGAATTACCACAGTGGGGTAATTCAGTGGGGGCTCCAATCTTTCCTGTCTCCTAGGGGGAGGGGGTTTAAGGAAATACCCGCGTGAACGTGCAGTTCTGGGTGGTGCACATACCTGAATATTTTATCCAAAGCTCCTCAGGTGATTCTAACATACAGACGAGGTTGAGGACCAGAGTGAAGCTAAGATCCTTTGTGGCGAAGGTGTTCCGTGTAGCGAAGCGCCCGGCCTTGTGCAGAGTGCTCTAAGACAAGCCAAATGGACCCCTCAAGGGCTTGGCTCTTTCTAAAGGGGGCTACTTGAAGCAACGTGAGTAGAAATGGAATTAGGCCCGAGAAAAGCACAAAGACGTTCACAAGGCTAATCTTTTAATCAGTTTATTGTATTTTTACAATAATAAAAATAAATTAGTCATACACAAAAATAGTTGACATTTTTGCTGAAGAGAAAACAGACTGTATTTGCTCATATAATTCACCTTCTCCCGCTCGCCTCCTTAAATAATAATTTAACACCAGAAGGGGGACATGGTGTCAGTGGAGTATTTTTATTTAGTAGGTTCCTTGCTCCTGGCTAAGCCCGTGGTGGAACAGCCCAGTGCCCCCACCCCGGCAGTCCCAGAGGACACCCTGGAGGCGTGGTCAGAGCCTCGAAGGAGTCACACCTCCTTAAGCCCCTCCCAGCCCCAGGCAGCGGACCCTACTTCACCCAGTGCTCTGACCAAGCCTACCACGCAACTCAGTGTTGGTGATTCTAGGAAGGAGGCAAGCCAAAGGGAAGGGATGAAAAAGACCCTCATAATTCCTTCTCCAGTTAGGATGAGGAGAGAGCAGATTATACGAGCAAACATAATATTTAAGATGGAAAGGTGGCGATGCAGACAGACCTGTGTCAGGTATAATGCCAGGGGTAAAAGTCCCTCCCTGAACGAGTCAAAAAGCAGAGTAGTTTATATTCGATCTTAAAACCCAAAGAATTTGGCTAGTCAGTATACTAAATCGTAACTGTGAACTTAGAATAAGGCATCGTGTAGCAACTTCGCTGGAAGCTGGGTTAGTAGGATCAAATGATTTTACACAAATGTGGATTGTATATGTAAATAAATACCTATTAGGTCCCTTTAAAATTAACATATTCTAAATAATAGAACTATTTTGGCGTAGTGACTCATTCTGCCCATACAGTTCAGAATACACATTTCCTATAAACATCTTGTATTTACAAAGAACAAAATAATAAGTTATAACAAAGTATATCCTTCTGTCAAACTGAACTGGGGGTCAAGGAAGTAGAAGTTTGCTTATGTAACAGAATGGCTTTCCTCTCACTGAGGCAAGGGGCTCACCCTCTGGGAGATGCTGAGAAAGTTGGCTGGAAGTTCCCACCCTCTCATGGTCACGTTTATTCTCCAACCATTACCCACTGAACAGAACCAGGAGTGTGGGATGGTTCGGGGTGGAGAGAATTACTTTGCTCCAATAAAGGTGCAGCAAAGCGAGGTGAGTTGAGACAGAGAGAAGGTATTTGGAGAGTCCTAGTCTAGTCAAGGTACTTCCCCATCAAGTTGTGTGACCCTCCCTGGGCAGGGAACTAGCCATCGGAATGTTCGATTACTCGTCTACAAAGCAGGACCTGACAAGGCAGTTCTGACCAAGGTGCTAGTGGTTCTGAGATCTGAGGTCACATTCAGCTCAGGTGAAGGACACACCACTGGGTTCAAAATGGTGGACACAGAAATGGGAAGTACGTGTGCCATGTACTTGGGATCCCAGACCAGGTGAATCACTCAAAGCTGCTCTACCGATGGAGTCACCAAAGCCTAGACTCAGAAGGGACCTTAGAGGTCATATTGCTCGAGCTGAGCACCTTAAATCCCCTCTCCAGCATCCCTGACAGATGGCCATTCAGCCTCTGCTGAGAGTAATGGGAGAGCCCTCTACCTTCAGGGAGTTCTCGCCTCGGTTCTTCTGCAGGAGCTCAAGTCTGCCTCTCTGTAGCTTTTACCTCCTGGTCTTAGGGTCACTCTCCTTATAGTGCTGCCCCATGCCTCTTCTCTAGGCTCCACGTTCTCATGACGTCCTCTCCACCGTTTCTAACTGTGCGCGCCCCTCCTTAGGACTGGGCGTCCTCATCTGAGGACTACCCAATACCCACTACCGATACTCTTCAAGCGTGGTTCCAGAAATCACAATGCAATGTGGCATGGCTGTCACCAATGTTTTCTCCTTATGTAGCCTAAGTGTCTCATTTCGGGTTTGTGCGTGTGCGCGTGGGGTGGGGTGTTTGAGGGGCGCTTTGACTCACTGAGCTTAGCCAACTGAAACTCTTAAATCTCCTCCACCTTGTATTTGTGTAGTTTTGGGTTTTTTAAGTTGACTTATTTATTTTGAGAAAGAGAGAGAGGGAGAGAGAGAGAATCCAAGCCCAAAATGGAGCTTGAACTCAAGAACCGTGAGACCATAACCTGTGCTACCCAGGTGCCCCAGTCTAGTTTTGTTCTTTTAAATCCAAAGGTAGACTTATATTGCTTCCTCGTGAATTCCTAAGATCCAGGTTTTGTTCTAGCCTCCCAGATCTCTTTGGATCCCAAGCCTGTCACTGTCACCAGTTTCATGTCATCTACCAATTTCATCAGCAAGGTGTCCAACTTCCAATCAAAGCCATATAAAGATGTTTTATATGGCAAGGGTCAGATGTTGGCCTTCACCTGCCAGACTGATACAGGTTCCTTCAAGTTTGATTATTCAGCCTGTGTTACGGAAAGACATATTTCTTTTTATGGCTTATATTTATGCCTTCCACATTAGAAAACCAATATTCAAATTCTAAAATGGCTGTATCTTTTAAAAAAGGAGAGAGCCACTGGTTTAGAAAGGCACTAGTCATATCTGGATTCCTCTCTCTGCCCCACAACTTGATGAGAATAAACTTAGCCAGTGTCTCCCATTGTTCACCCCCTTGGTAAGGCCATTTTTCAAAAAAATTTTTAAATGTTTATTTAAACACTGAGGCAGAGAGAGAGACCGAGTGTGAGCAGGGAAGGGTCAGAGAGAGAGGGAGACACAGAATCTGAAGCAGGCTCCAGGCTCTGAGCTGTCAGGACAGAGCCCAACATGGGGCTCGAACCCAGAAACTGTGAGATCATGACCTGAGCTGAAGTCGGACGCTTAACCGACAGGGCCACCCAGGTGCCCCAAGGCCATTCTTTTTAAAGGAAAGTGTCAAATGCTAGACTTTGAGGATAAGCAGATGACACAGACTCAAGGAAATGAAGCAATCACAACATTCCAAGAACCCTGAGTAGAGAGGTAAGGGAAAGGGACAGATGGGGACAGTTCTGGGTGCTCCTGCCAGCAGTGTCACTCCTTGAGGGTGGGGACAAGCCTCACTTGTCTTTGTTTCCTTACTAGCATGAGGGCAGTGGCCCAGATGCACCTTTGCACTCAGCTGACTCTGGACTCCACCTAGTGGCCAGGTTGACAAGCTTTCTCTAGTGTGTCTCCTGTGCTATGCCTTTTCTCTGGGGAAAAATCTGAGTCAGGGCAATGGTGGGAGACTGGAGTGCATCGAATGTCCTTTGCCTCGACTGTAAGGAAAACACTTTGCTTTTCCAATGAGTGAAAGTAAAACAGAAAATGTCTTCTGTTTGGAGCTTTGTTGGCTTTTGTGAGAAAAACATAGAACATCCTTAATTGGTTTAATTTTAAAACTCAGGGCAGGGAATGAAGTGACTCAGTAGACAGGAAGAAGAAAAGCAGAATTAAAATGTAACTTTCAATTCTGCACGTGGCCAGTTAGGAGCTGGCAGATAATGGGAGAAGGAGGGGGAAATAAGGGGGTGCCAAGAAAGGGAGAAAGAGAACTATCTGCAGGGAGCGTCGTCAAAAGGTGAGCTTTCCTCTGACTCCCTCCCGGAAATACTGAGGGACCTTATCATATGTGTTATGCTAAGGACAGTGACATTTAGGTGTTGATATAACAAACTAAGAAATGATCAAAAACTGGATTTCAAAGACAAATAAGCCACTAAAACCCCTGTTCTAGTAATCTACAACCTTTCCAGAGATAAATGAATTCCAAGAATAGCTCAACTATTTGTTGGAAGAGAAAAAAGACCCTTAGTTTAGATACTTTTTCTCCCCAAAGGACTGACCCATTTGCTCCTACTCAATTCCACCGTAGGCAGGAGGGCCATTCTCACGGGAAGATCATGGTCTTTTTAAAACAACTGTTAGGTAACATTTGAGAGCCACAGGGCACCGAAGAGACGTCAAAGAGACAAAGCCAGCACTGACCCAGCCCAGTCATGAGAATCCTGAGTTGGGAGGACCCAGGGTGGTCACCTGCTTGATGAAGAAATCCCCTTTTGGATGGAGCGTCGCCCATGTAGGGTGGCCCAGACCTCTGCGGGGCAGGCTGGATGGCTCGAAGGTTTCCCCCTCAATTTGAGCTGAAATCAGTCTTTCTGCTCTTTGACCCAGTGATCTTGCTCTCCGCTCCAGCCTCCTTGGAGGGATCCTTCCAATCACTGGCTTGTTCTGCAAGGTCTGAGAGCGGCTGCATAAGACAACACTTCTCTTGTGACAAAAAGCAAACGTAGGTGGTGAGAGGGAGAACAGAGGGCCCTGGACAGAAACTACCCATATGCTTAGCTTCTCTGGTCTTGTTTTGCTTGGTGGGCATGGGAACCGGGGTCTCTGTCTGGCAGTGCGTTGCACAATGTACACTGTGTACGATGAGGAGAGATGGGTGTGTTTTGCAAAATGGAGGCTGGGCTCGCCAAGAGAATAAGACCCAAAGAAAGGTCAGAGAGAATTTCTGAAAGTCCAAGGGTAGAGGGAGCTGAACACAGCGTGTCAGAGGGGGCTGGTGATACTGTTTCCAAAAACTTTAAATGAACGTCCAATTAGCAGATTTTTGGGTTAAAAGGCTCATGGGAGAAACTCAATTACTAAGAATCCCAGCTTGCTTTAAAAGGGAAATAGGCCCAGGGCTATGGTACTAAATAAGACAGATTTTCTATAAGCTTACAGTGGTTTAGCCTGAAATTCTTCTTGACTGGTGAAAGGATATAAAACCCTTGACCAACATGGGTTTGAATTGCATGGGTCAATTTATACAGAGATTTTTCTTTTCAATAAATACCGTACAGTACTATAAATGTATTTTTTCTTTCTTGTGATTTTTCTTTTCATTCTTTAAATTTTTTTAATGTTTATTTAATTTTGAGAGAGAGGGGAGAGAGAGAGAGAGAGAGAGAGAGAGAGAATGAGTGTGGGGGAGAGGCAGAGAGAGAGAGGGAGACACAGAATCTGAAGCAGGCTCCAGGCTCTGAGCTGTCAGCACAGAGCCCGACATGGGGCTCGAACCCACGAACCGTGAGATCACGATCTGAGCTGAAGTTGGAATCTTAACCCACTGAGCCACCCAGGTGCCACTCTTGTGATTTTTCTTAATGGCATTTTCTTTTCTCTAGCTGGCCTTATCGTAAGAATATAGTATATAATACATATGACATATAAAAATATGTGTTGATTGTGTCATTGGTAAGGCTTCCAGTCAATAATAAGCTGTTAGTAGTTGAGTTTTCAGGGACTCAAAGGTTATACAGGGATTTCTGCCTGCCCAGAGGTGGCTGACAGCCTAAACTCCCCAACTGTTCAAGGGTCAACTATATATATATATTCTATATATATATTCTTTTTAATTGACTTTTCTGGTATTAACCTTTCACTTTGCACTACATCCCCTTTGCAGCCTGCGGCCTCTGGGAACTGCAGAGTGAGGTTAAGGGCATTGGGGAGGGCCCTGCCACTGTGGCCGTCACTGACGGAACCTCTCCCTGGCTAGTTGTATGAATGTAGATCTTAGTGCTCAAGTCTGGGACAGTGGATTATAGGTTGTGAGTCACAGTGGGAGGGTGGGATGAGAAGTCAAAACAGAAACCCATAAATCAAACTGGAAAAACCAAAGGGAATCTTTCTAGTATAAACATGGGTTTTATGCTGAGATAGGTTGGTTAGACTTTCCACTGGGTGAAGAGCCCAGAAGACGTGTCATCGAAAGTGGGGAGAGCCCAGAGCCACAAAACAAGGGCTCCATGGCCAGAGGAACCCTGGCGTGCAATCCCCTGGGGGGGGGGGCACGTATCACTGGGGAATGCAATCAGAATTTCAGGCATCACCTGGCTACTCCAATGGCTCTCTTGTCTCAAGGACAATTCCGTTAAGGATGGGGTTTAACAAAGCCTGTGCAGAGCCTGTAACTAGTGTCTGTGACTTCGTCAGGGAAGGGATAAACAAACAGACTTTGGAAACAACAGAGTGTAGTGAATACAGTCTTGACCTTTGGCCAGAGGGAAGAATTCAAAAGCTGGGCTTCATCTGCTGAGTGGGAAATTTCTCAGTCATGTGGTCTGAAAGGAAGCCATGTCCGGTAGACCTAAGGCTTCTGGGCAGGCCTTGGGGTGAGTGTTAGGGTCAGATGACAGGGGTCGGACTCAACTCTGCCATCGAACAGGTGAATGTACCTGGCAGGTCAGTTACTTAAATTGAGTCTTAGTTTCCTTGTCAGTAAAATGGACATAATGATTCATTCCCTGGCTTCCGTTCTGGGGCTTTGTGACCTGTGAATACACCTGTGAAACAATAAAGCACTATATTGACAAGAGATATTTGTGTCATAAGGCAGGAAAAAGCCTAATGTCTTTGAGAATAAAAATAGGCATAGCCAGGCTGAGGTAACAGTGGGAAGCAGGCGTCTCAGCAAGCCTTGGTGGGGCTCTGGGGTGGGAGCTGCCTCTTCTGACTCTCCAAGGGGCCCTGATATTGAAAAGGGCAGTAGCACCATGGATGAGACAGCACCCCACTGGGGCCCAACCGATGACTTAGAAAGTGCTGGCATGGGAGTTGACTGAGAGCTACATGCACCCCCGCCTCCCTCCCCACTGCTTGGTTTTCAGACAGCACCTTACCAGGTGCTGGTTTCCCAAGGAGGGATCATCAGTTTCTGGTGATGCTAAAGGACAACCGTGGCTTGGCTGCTGGGCACGATGTGTACGCTTTACCGAACGTGGGGGTGGTGACTGCGCTTTCTGGTGGCTCCCGGCCCCGAGCCCCTGGCGGAGCAGCTGCCAGCCAGTCCCACCGCTTACAGACTCCCGACCGCCGACCGCTGCGGCGCGGGTGTGTTATCTGCTCCCCAGGAAGCCCGGGTGCCTGTTGGCCACACGCGTGCAGGACGCACAGCAGGCGGTCTTGTAGTAGTTGTAGACACACAGTCGCGCCTGGACCACCACGTTGCAGTTGTAGTACCTGTCCTTGCAGTTTTCATCTGCAGCAGAAGAGAACAGAAAAGGCTCTCTGAGCACAGAGCCAGCCTGGACCGATGGGAAGAGAAAGGGCAGCCGACTTGGCTTTCAGTCCTGGTCCTGCTTTACTACCCAGGGGAGGTGCAGGGTGGGCGAGGAGCTTACGCTGATTTTTCTTTTCTTTTAAACATGGTAACGGAATGGACTGCATCCTCCCTGCTCGCCAGCGTAGATGCAATTCCCAGAGTTCACTCGGAGGCCACCTCCCCCTTTTCTTCTCACCTGCTCCAGAGGTCATTAAGCCCCACATTTGGTATTTATTATCCCCAATCCTTTATACTCGAGCTGTAAATGATGGTACCCTAATCACTATGTGGCATTTAAACTTTAAAAAAAAATGATACAGATTGCATCTATTCCTTGGCAACTTGCTCAACGTTGACTTTGTGTGACTCCCTCATGTTTAATGAGTGCCCTTGGGGAGTTCATCTTCATCACTGAATAGTATTCCATCCTACGTGCGGCACTTGTGGACCCATTTTCCACTGACAGTTGTTTTCAATTTTTTAAGACTGCAAACACTGCTCCTTAAAAAATTTTTACCTGTTTATTTATTTCTGAGAGAGAGAGGAAGAGAGCGAGCGAGTGCGAGTGGGGGAGGTGCAGAGAGAGAGAGAGGGATGGAGCCTGACGCGGGGCTCGAGCCCATGAACCATGAAATCATGACCTGAGCAGAAGTTGGACGCTTAACTGATGGACCCACCCAAGGCGCCCCTCTTGTCTTTTTTTAAAAATTAATTTGAATGAGTTCTATGTATATTAAGGATTTGACTCTACTTGAATGGCATTTATTTGATTCTTTGATTCTAAGATACAATCAGTTGTAAGGTGATTTAGTAATGGCTCTCTGGAATTAAGTGAAGGATTATAAAAATGTATGTAGATTTCAAAAACCCGATAAGAGCATACATTTGCCCATGTACTCACATACTATTTTCTTCTTAAGCATGATAATCAAATATGCACCCAAGCCGTCTTTGCTTTCCAAATCTATATAGATTCTTGCTGTGTGCAACTGTCTGGAATACACTTTGTGTTTCATAACTGTGGCTAACAGCCTAGACATTTTGAGTTGTAGCTCTGACAGTATTAATCTGAGGCATATGAAAGAATACCAAGGTTTCACTTACATTTTCTCTTCTGGTAATCTCACACTTTCCCTTTATCCTTAATTGAATTTTCTACAATCGGAAATGAAACCGTTTTTTTCTTGTCCTTGAAAAGACACCATAGACAAGTGGAAAAGACAAAAGCAGACTGGTAAAAAATTTCTATCGTGTTATTAGTTAGAAACGTGGAGGAGATGTCTGCCAGCTGAGTGATAGCCCTTCAGAACACACGAACTGTTTATACCAATCACTCCTAGCTTGCAAATTGTATAATCAGTTCTACAGATCTGTTAATTTTGACTGTCTTTAATTATCTTGGGGTGGCCTGAGACAAACACACAACTTCATATACACAACTTTTCTTTCCAGTGTTGCATTACTTTTTAAGAAAACAATTTACATAACAATTTAGGATCCACATGTAAATCATATTTTAATTATGTGTCGCTGATGTAAATGAGTTGATGGAGGAGACATCTAGGTGAAAACGTTTGTGCGCATGAATCGGCAATGGTACTTCTGTCACTATTTCCTCCGCCTGGCGTTTTCCTCTCATACTGATTGTGTCACGTTCCAACAAGGTATGTTTCACATTTTCTCACAACCGTCCTCATTCTCCCTCTCTTTTCCTTTCTTCCTTTCTTTCGACTTGGGTTATGAGGACTGTGATGGTTAATTTTGTGTGTCAACTTTACTGGTGATGGGAAGCCCAGGTTAAACATTATTTCTGGGTGTGTTTCTGGATGAGGTTAGCATTGGAACTGATGGACCCAGTAAAGCAGGTGGCCCTCCCTCCAGTGTACATGGGCCTCATCCACTGAGGGCCTGAATAGGACATAAAACAAAGAAGGACGAATTTGCCCCTTTTCTGCCACACTGCTTAAGCTGGACATTTCATGTCATCGTCTCCTGCTCTTGGACTGGGATTCATGCCATCAGCTTCCCTGGTTCTCAGGCCTTCAGACTCAGATTGAATTATACCAGCAGCTTTCCTGAGTCTCCAGCTTGTGACCGGTAGATTGTGGGACTTCTCAGCTTCTACAATCATGTGAGCCAATGACAGATTTCTCCCTCCCTTTCTCTCTTTATCTATCAATCATCTATCTATCATCTATCTATTTATCTATCATCTATATATCTATTATTTATCATCTATCTATCAATCAATCAATCATCTATCAATCAATCATCTATCATCTATTATCTATCATCTATCAATCATCTATCATCTATTATCTATCATCTATCAATCATCTATCATCTATTATCTATCATCTATCAATCAATCAATCATCTATCAATCAATCATCTATCATCTATTATCTATCATCTATCAGTCATCTATCATCTATTATCTATAATCAATCAATCAATCAATCAATCATCTGTCATCTATCTGTCTGTCTATCTACCTATGTATCATCTATCTATCTATGTATCATCTAACATTTGTCTACCGACCCACTTATCCATCATCTATCTATCCTGTTGGTTCTGGTTCTCTAGAGAATCCTGACTAAGACAATGTTCTTAACAGAAAAAAGTTTTGAATTTATTATGTTTTGACATTCAGCAATGAGGCCTCTGAGTTTTGGGTCTAGTTTATGAAGGCTTAACCAACTCGGAGATATATATTTTTTCTGGTATTTTTACAGTGTGTTTTTTATGTAAGGATCTTTAATCCATTAGGCATTTATGTTTATAGAAGGCATAGAGCAAGATTTAAAATGTTTTGCTTTGTTTTTCAAACGGGTCTTCAATTATCTGAATACAATGGAAGTCTCTCCTTTCTGTACTTCCTTAATATTAGGCCTTTATCCTACTTAACTGTCTTGGTATAAAGGAATCTGTTTCAGAATTATGTATTATAACATTAACATGCCTGTCTCTTCCTGAATCAGTAACATATAGTTTTAGTTTCTGTAGTTTTAGAATATGTTCAAGTACATGATAAGGCAATACATTCAAACAGATTATATGCTGAACCTCATGAACCTTCTTTTATCCTCTTTATAGCATTGAGTGTTCACACCCAGGAACAGTTAGCCTCTCTATCCATTCACATTTCCTTTTATGTTCTATACCAAGGTTTTCTTTTTTAAAAAATTTTTAATGTTTATTTATTTTTGAGAGAGAGAGACAGAGAGACAGAGTGTGAGTGGGAAGGGACAGAGAGAGAGGGAGACACAGAATCTGAAGCAGGCTCCAGGCTTTGAGCTGTCAGCACAGAGCCTGACGCGGGGCTCCAACTCACAAACTGTGAGATCATGACCAGAGCCAAAGTTGGACGTTTAACTGACTGAGCCATGCAGGCGCCCCTATACCAAGGTTTTCTTATTTTTAATTATTATTTAACATTTTTTTCTAAATAGTTTAGACCTCTTATTAATTTTCTTCCTTACACTGATTTGTACCTACAATTAAAAGTTGAACTCTCACTCCTTTGACCTTAAAGATAATGGAACCAAATCTCTGAAATCATTAGCATTTTAATCAATTCACATTTAAGTTTGGAGGGTGGCCTGGATCACTGTTCATGCTATGAACAGTTGTCTTAAACTATGAAACTTATCACACTGAAAGTATTTTGACCCCCTGAACTCCATGACCATGCACAAGGTCATGAAGAGACCTAGAAGGGCTTGGCATTTTCATACCAGAGAACTTGATGTAGTTTGAGAAGGATGTTATCTTTTCTCCTGGAAAGGAAACCCTACTTACCAACTTCAGGGACACAGTCCTGAGGGTTACAAGATTCTTTCTCTTCTGGTTTCAACTGAGGGTCACAGAGATTGCTTAGGGTCATGTCATCTGACAGGCAGCGCACTTCCCGGACCCGGAAGCCCCCCTGGCAGCTCTTGGAACACTGCACGGCAACAAAAGGAGAACGTTAAGAGATTTTTGGCAGTCCGCTAGCCCAGCACATTGGAGGGGCAGGTTTCAGAAGATTTCAAGCATCTTCAAAAGGAGACCAAATACTAAAACTCCCATGTGTCAACCAGCATCAACAACCATCAACTCATGGACAATTGTGTCCCAACTATACCCCAACCACGTCCACTCAACAACAGCATTTCTCAAAATACAGTCCAAGGACACCTGCATCCAACTCACCTAAGGAACTTGTGCAAAATGCAAATTCTTTGGCGAGGGCGGAGCCCGAATCTGTGTTTTCAAACAACATGCTGGTTGATTTTTATGCACACTAAAATTGATGGGGTGCCTGGGTGGCTCAGGTCATGATCTCATGGTTCATGGGTTCGAGCCCCACATTGGGTTTTGTGCTGGCAGCTCAGAGCCTGGAGCCTGTTTTAGATTCTGTGTCTTCCTCTCTCTCTGCCCCTCCCCTGCTTGCGTTCTGTCTCTCTCTTTCAAAAATAAATATTTAAAAAATTATTAAAAAAATAAATAAAATTCAGAGTCACTGCTTTATGGCTTCTTCAGTTTAGAGATCAAGATGGTCTCAGCCTCTGGCTCCTCCCACCAAGCAGGCCTCCACAGTGACTGTCTAGAGTAGGTCACTGTAGGGAATCTACTCGAGGGCCGAGTCGAGTGCCTGGCACATAGTAGGTGGTCTGGCTGTCTGTGGGAGGAAAACAGAATAATGATGTACTAATGTGATTTCTATCAAGCGCACCATGACTTACCATGCTCCATTCTGTGTTAAACCATTTGGCCCCACAAGGCTTGAGGTGGCATGACTGTTGGCTGGGGGGTCTCTCCAGGAAGGAACATTCATAGGGGTCCAGCACTTCAAAGGTGTCTACGTTCTTCCTAACACAAATCACCTCCCTCTGTTGGGTCCCACTCCCACATTCGATGGAACACTGGAGAAAAATCAGAGAAGGATGGGTGTCACATGATGGAAAGGGGATGAGAACATCAAGGGATGTTTATTTATGAGTGCTTTCTATCATCAATTCAGTGGGGACGAGCCCAAGGGCAGCTGGAAAATACTACCGGACGAGAAGTTGCAGGTGGATTCCAATTTTCCTAACAGCTCCGCGTCTGGAATGGAGAGTGGGTGCCCTGAGTTATCATTCCGTCAGGATCGCGGTGCCCTCTGTGGTGAGATTGAAATGGTTTCTTTTAGACCACCTCTTTAGGTGCCCCCTTCCGGGCACACACACAGGAACACATCAGCCTGTCAATTTGGTTGTCCCTGTGCAGTAGATTCTGACACTTCTCACTGTAAAACAATGGACTAATATTCTGATTGGTTTGCCAGGTTTCAGTGGGTGGATACTGGGAAAGAATTAGTCTCTCAGAATCCCCACACCTGTGGAGGAAGGGCTAAATTAAAATTCTTTGGGATGCCCGAACGTGAGAAGATTCCAGACTGGGGACAATGTCCCCTATGGTCAACTCTCCCCTCCCAACAGGTGGCCAACAGGAAGTCTTTGACATTAGAGTCCAAGCCTCTTGCTTCCCAGCCTGGTGGGAAGTTTGCAGGGGGTAGTCACACAAAGAGGGCGGTCAGACAATTACATGTGTTGGCGAGTTTTGTTAGTTTCTGCAAACACGATGCTTATAATTGCTCAGAAGTTACTCTATTTAAGTATCTGTTACTTTGAAAAATGTTTTCTGTTCATATTTGGTTTACTCTTAATACTTCCTGATTACAAACATTTAAAGCTGTGATCTATATACTTTTAGAGACTTTAAATAATAATCTACTATCTTTATAAGAGCCTCTAACAATTTCTTCAGTTGAAGCTCTTAATGTTATCTTTGCTGTCTGTATGCAGGAACGTAATCAAATTAAAAAAACAACAAAAAGGGAAAACCCACACATATCTACAGGAAAAAAAAAGACAAACCCCAAACCAACAGACTATGAATTAAGGACACAGGACATCATAAACCTTACCCTCAGCAATTTCCACTTCATGCCCACCCCCCCCCTTTTTTTTGGGTGGGGGGACATCCTCATAAGACATCCAGAGAACAAGTCTTCTTAGTTTGTTTTCCCTATTACTTTCCACGTTAGTTTATGATTGATTTGGAGTATATTCAGGTTTTGGCCTTTTCTTTCAAATGCTGCAGACAATGACACCACTGGAGGCCGGGGAGGAGTGACCAGGCTGCCAGGCATAGGTCTGGCCTCCCTGGCAGGAGGAGAGAGTGTGTGTGTGCTAAGGCAGGGGTAAAACAGGAGACATGGAAACTAGTCCAGACATCATCACTAAATAGCTCTGTGTCTTTTGCCAAGATATTGCACTTCCCCATAGCTCTACTGACTCACTTGCAAAGTGGGGTTTGGAAACCTAATCAGAAAGACCCCTGACTGCTCTGAGGGTCTGTGTCTGTACTGAGTGCTTGGCAGAATAGCAGAGTACAAACCTTGACCAAAATCTGAAGTTATTTGATGCTATTTTTAGAAAGTCCTTGAAGAGATTAGGTAATTAAGGGAGAATGAGCACATAGCTCAGCCTTCCAGCCTCAATGCCCAGAAATGGCAGATGTGTGTTAGGAACAAGTGAATCTATGTGTGTATGGGGGTGGTGGTGATGGTGGTGATATATGTGTGCATGCATGAAATAGCGTTTGAAAACAGGAAAGGACACTCATCCTTGGTGGAACAGAAATTTTGGGGGATATTAGAATGGTGAAAGGTAGATGAGACTAAACTGAGGAAGCACATCATAGTTCAAAATGCACATAGAGGAGGATGCCTAGCAATGAGGAGAGTTCAAGTGCTTCGTGGCTAAGGCACTGACCAGGAACAGCTGGGCTGGCCTGACTGTGCCCGGGGGCCTGACAGTAAAAGCATATGCCCCTACTGTCAAAGGGCAAAGTGAAGACATTTTCAGATATTCAATGGCTCAGAAACTTACCATTCATGATCCTATTTGAAAGACTTACTGAATAGTGGTCTCTAACAAGACAAAAAAGAACCAGGAAGAAGACACAACCAGGAAGGACAGAAAGCAGAAGCTGGCAAAGCTATTGCTAATATTGGATACAGGGGTTTCTGGGGATGATGAAAATGTTCTGGAATCAGACAGTGGTGGTGGCTGGTTTGTGGATATTCAAAAAACCACTGAATTGTATACTTATAAAAGGGTGAATTCTGCGGCACCTGGGTGGCTCAGTCAGTTGGGCGTCAGACTTCAGCTCAGCTCATGATCTTGCAGTTGGTGAGTTTGAGCCCCACACTGAGCTCTGTGCTGACAGATCAGAACCTGGAGCCTCCTTCAGATTTTGTATCTCCCTCTTTCTCTGCCCCTCCTCCACTCATGCTCTGTCTCTGTCTTTCTCTCAAAAATGAATAAACATTAAATTTTTTTTTTTAAAAAAGGGTGAATTTTATGGTATGTGAATTATATTTCAATAGGGGGAAGCTATTTTTAAATCTAAATTTTCTATATTTTCAGTATTTTCTATATTAGTTAACATTAATATGGAGCTAGATACGGATGATCTCAAGATCTTTTTGGGGATATTGTGGATTGAGAAAGTGGAGATAAATAAATGGGGACTTAAGGCTTCTCTTTTCTTTTGGGGGAAGATATAGTTATGGATAACTTAACACAGAAACAGAGTACTTTAAAACTGCTAAATATTTGAATGTTATCACTAAATGAATAAAAATAGAATTTATAACTTCCAAAATGTTAGAGGGAAAAATGGAATTAAAGAAACCTAATCAATGCAAATATGTAGAAAGGAAAGAAGAAACAGACCAAGAAAGCATGGCAATAACCGAAATAAGGAAACACAAGGCAAGGAAAGTCCCAACATGTAACTGATTACGATACATGTGAATGGTTAAAACTTTACTTTTAAAAAAGAGAGACTTGCTTTGGGTGCCTTGGTGGCTCAGCTGGTTAAACGTCTGACAGTTGGTTTTAGCTCAGGTTGTGATCTCACTGTTTATGAGATCCACTGTCAGCATGGAGCCTGCTTGGAATTCTCTCACTCCCTGCCCCTCCCCCACTCATGCTTGTACTTTCTCAAAATAAATAAACATTAAAAAAGCCCAAAACCAAAGCAAACTACAGAGACTTGCAGATTGGATAAAAATAAAGACAAGAATAGTCCTGCATACAGAAAAAAATACCTTGAAAAAGTACATAAGAAGTTGACAAAGATACACCAGGTGAAATTCAACAATGAGAAATGAGAGTAATGCAAATATTGGGTAAAATATAATTCATGGAGAAAAGCATAGAAGAGAAAGTGGTATTTAATAGGGATAACTACTTCCACTGAGCAGCGGGAGCGATTATGTGTGTTTGTACACCTGAAGAATTCCTGTAGTTGTACGTTGGTGGATCACTGATCCAAGACCAGATGAGAGAGGAGATGTCTGCTCAGATGCCAGTGAAAATAAATCCAGACAGACAGGCAGACAAGAGGGCTGCTCCCAATGGGTAGAGACTGTGAAAGACCCCCCAGAACAGACAATCTACAGGTGAAGTAAACCCAGAAATGGCAGGGAAGATAGGAAACATCTGTGCATCAATCTAGGCACTGATCTAGATACTGGTGGAATACCTTATGAGTAGGAGTTGGGCTACTTTGGCTCCAGGTAGAAAAGAGGCTCCTTAAGCTTGATAGGTCTCAGTCTCTTGGACTGGCTTTCTCTACAAGCCTCAACAAGGCCACTGCTAACATTTGTGCTCACAGCTTCCCAGGGAGTCTCTTCCTTCATGTCTACACTAAAAGTCCCAGAGAAAAACTCTGTTTGGCTTGGCTGGGGTTACATGTCCACCCTGGACAATTCACTGTGACCAGACTAGTGGGGTGTTCCAGATGCAACTATCATTGAAACCACATGGATGGAAGCATCATTTATTTTTATTTTAGTTTCAATAAAGCATGCTCTATTTCATTTTCTCTGGGGAGAACATCAGATTCCCAGGATAGGGAGGTGCCAGCAGGCTCCAACATGCTTATAAATCCAGAACGAAAACCTTGTCCCATTCAATCATGTCCTGACCCTGTTGGACAACAGGGCAATAAATTCTGTTTCTAATCTTGGCAGAAACAAACCCTGCCTTCACTCAGATTCACATTATTCTCAGTTCTCTGAGTAGGTCAGGAGTCAACAGGAGGACTGCCAGCAAAAAGGACCCCGAGTCCTGCTCCCCTCCCCTCTTGGGAGATTGGTAGACATTCGAGTTGAATTGTACTGCCCATCTTCACTCTGTGAAGGCTGTTACAATTTCCCATAGGGCTCTTCCCATCGCCTCAGTGTCTGTGGGTACCCAGTGTAATACCAGCCCCTTCTGAATTATCTTTGGAGTTCAGTTCCCAGGTCCTAAGTGTTTTGCTATCAATAACAACATAGAAATAGTTGGCAGACAAAATCATAACGATGGGGAAGAGGGAGCTACTATTTATCAGCTGGTTTTCTTGTCCTCATGTTTGGATGGGGAAACAGGCTCAGAGAAGTTAAGCTGCCTGCCCCGAGTCAGAAGAGCTACAGAGAAATAGGGCTGGGATCCGTTCAGGTGTTATCTGCCTCTGATACCCATTCAGGTAGCACTGGAAGTACCTGGCTTCTCTTTCTTTCTGAATTTTCTGTATTTTACAGTTTGTATTATAAAAACATTAAAGGAAATTTGAAAGGAAAACATTTCCCCATGTTCATATAAAACCCCCGTCTTTGAAGTGGCTGAGATGACGCTCATGTGTTTTCATATTCTGGTTTTCACTTGCCACTGTATCACGTGTACTTTCTACGTCTCCCTAACTATCACTGTTGTTGTTACATAATATTTTAATGGGTTATGATATACCATAATATCCCTACGTGCTTGCTGTCATGAACACCTCTGTTTAAAAAAGGCTTTTTTCCCTTCTGTTAATTATTTCCTTAAAATGAATCCCCAGAAGTGGAGTGATCAGTTAAGGCAAATGAACATTTTTATGGCTCTTGACTTTTATTGCCAAATTGCTTTCCAAGGGGGTCGTATCAGCTTACAAGGACGGGGCAGTCCATTTTTTCAGGATCTGTTTTTAAACCTACTTAAAAGAAATAAAATTCTGTATGGAGCCAGAGGTCCCGATAATGTATAAATCATGATCATCAACCAAAAAGTCCTTGGAGAACCAGCCAGCCCTGAGAGCCAGATGCTAAGTGGCCCAAGAACTCAAAATACTAATGTTAATCATAACGGGGTAGTAAGAAGGAATGATCTTTTCCACATTTTCTTAGGGAGCTTGTGTTCAATTTTGGAACACTGAGGGGAAAAAAATCAATCGATCAATGAAGTTGCTTTCTTAAAGTATTTGGTATTATCTGTTCTTTAGAAGGAACAACCTCAAATTTTTCTACATGAGCTTCTATTTTCCCCTCAGTTATCGAGGCATCATTGACAAATACAATTGTAATATATTTAAAATGTACTAATGATGGTTTGATGTACATATGCATTGGGAAAGGATCCCCACAACCAAGTTAATCAACACCTCCATCGCCTCCCATATTTACCTCTTTTGTGTGTGAGAAAACTTCTATTGTACTCTCTTCGCAAATTTTGACGATACAGTATTATGTAACAGTTATCCTCACCGTACATTAGATCCTCAGAACTTTTTCATCTTATAATTGAAACTTTGTACTGCTTTACCCACCTTTCTCTATTTTCCCCATCCCATCTCCACCCCCAGACCCTGGGAACCACCATTCCGCTGTTTCTCCGAGTTCCAGTTTTTTCAGATTCCACATGTAAGTGACACCATTTGGTGTTTGTCTTTCTCTGCCTGGCCTATTTAATGTCCTTCAGGTCTAACCATGTTGTAACCAAGGGCAGGATTTCCTTCTTCTTTATGGTTGAATAATATATATATTACATCAATTACATGTATTACATCTTCTTTACCCATCCACGTATCAACAGACACTTAGGTTATTTCCAGACATTGGCTATGGGGTATAATGCTGCTATGAACATGGGGGGGGGGTGCAGATATCTTGAGACACTGCTTTTGTTTCCTTTGGATATATCCCCGCAAGCAGGATTGCTGGATCCTATCTATTTGTGCTTCTGACACTCAAATACAGAAATACAGACACAACTGGCTTTACTGACAACAATAACGGTGGCGGCAGCTATGCTGTAGTATGTATTTGTCATGTGGCAGGCAAGGTGCTACATTATTTATATATATTACTTCATTTCTTCTAAAAATAACCTTATACATACATCCTATAAAATAGCAGCATTTTATAGACAAAGAAACCATGCTAGACCGTCCTGAGGGCAGGGATATTTGTTTTGTTCATTGATGTATTCTATGTGCTTAGAAGAGCACATAGTAGGTCCTCAAGAAACACTGTTGACTGAATGAGGCTCCAAGAGCATAAGTAGCCTCTCCAGGGTCACGGGCGGCACTGCTTGGATTCAAACCCTGGATGCCTGGGCTACCCCCAGTCCTGGTTGCTGACCCCTCTGCTATGGATGCTCTTACCAGAGACAGACAAACACAGCTGGTTCCAGCCACTCACCTGACTCCAGCTCCCAGCAAACCACTCCACCTTGCCCGTGCAGGGTCCATTGTCACACGGAGTGGCCTCCGCCGGTCGGTTGTTCCCACAGCCCTCCAGGGGCAGGCTGCTGACGTGGTTGGTCATGCACACCACTGAGCGTGTCCTCACTCCAGCCCCACACTCCGCTGAGCACTGAGACAGGAGATAGTTCCATTAGAGGAGAGACCCCTACTGGCTCTGAAGCCACTTTCAAATGACGTGAAGGAGGACTGAACATCTTGTTTCCCTACATCTTTCCCCTCGGAGCCTCTGATCACTTTTCATGCATAGCCTACTCCATTATGGGATATCAGCATGGCAACCCCCCATCTTAGATTTTCCGGGACAGTCTTCTTTCCAAATATCCTGTCCCACTATTGCGATTCATATGCTTATACACTTGTCAGACTACCTGTCTTGGCTTTTGCTTTTGAAAAATATTTCCAGTAGCAAAAGAAGGAGAGCATGAACACGTGGGCCTATGTCCACCTGCTGGTAGTTGAGTGTGGGCTAGTCTGGGGAGACTGGGGAAGTGAAGTATGTCACCTCTTCATTGCTGCCTGATATTAAGTCCCCGAAGGCTACAGCTGAGACAGAGTTAGGAGACAGCTTGGTATAGAGGGAGAGTTTGGCCTGGGAACCAGACACATCGATGTTAATATCTCTACTAGCTGGGTGGCTTGGAGCAAGTGACCCAGTCCCTCATGTGTTTGGCATACTCACCTGGACAGCTGGCATAGGACAGGTAATGAATGATGTGTTCTGCGTATAGCAGATGTTCAAAAAATGGTATGAGGGGCTTTAAAGGGTCAAGTCCTATATCTCCACTCTAAAATAGAGAAACTGAGGTAAGGTCTTCACTTAAAGCCACATAACCACCAGTAATTTGTCTCCTATAATCACACTGTTCTCATCTAGCGCCTGGTAAACACATTCCTGAGCCATACCCCAAAGCTCAAAGAGCGTTCTCCATCTGTCTTGAAATACTTTGGAATGCTGCCGTACTTTGCTTCTCATTCTATACGTGCAGATGTTTTCCGGACCTCTGCCGGAGTTATTCCCCAGATACCTCACGTCCAGCATATAAAACAAGGAAGCCCCTCCTTCACCACCTACCCCATTGCTACTCTTGGTTTTCCAAGCTGTGCTCAAATATCTATCAGGATTCAAAAGTTGACTGTTCTTCTGAGTTCCTGCCACCAACATCTAGCCAACCATCAGGTCTCACAGATTCTGGTTTAACCACATTTTTTTGTGTCGTGTTCCTTTCTGCCCACAGTTCCCAGCACTACTGATGTTCTTTCCCTGAACTGTGGTCACAGTTTGTTATTCAGCCTCACTGTCTTTTCTAATTTGTCGGGCTTCCAGGTGTTGGGAATGCCATGCTGAAAGTCCCTCTGATGCCTGCTGTCCCATTCCCCACCTGACATTAAAGCTTTCCTAGAAGATGACCTCAGTCAACCTCAGTCTTCTAGGCTAACTTCCCATTAAATTTCCCATTATTCTACCCCACACACCTCATGCTGGACAGAGCCAAGGACCTCCATTCGCCCGTTGCACGAAGGGCTCACCAGACCTTGACCATGCTGTTCATTCTATCTACCTAGACCACTCTTCTCCGTCACCAGGACACACCAAGATCTGTTAAGGCTCAGCGCAAATGCCATCTACTCTGTGAAAACTGCCTGATTCAATACTGTCTTTCCAGCCTCAGAATTCTTAAGGCATGCACTCTGCATTCTACTGTCTTCCTCTACTGTTATGTATGTCCTACTTTATTCTTTCCTTTATAGAAGTAGCCTCAGTGAAGGAAAGGACTATTTAATCATCTTTAATTCCTTCTCAGGTCAGCACCTAACCTATGGGATAATCCATGAATATCAGCTGAAGAAATGAATACAAACTTGGGTCTTTCCTTGCTCATTTCTCTTCTGTAACCAGCACCTTCCAACCCTGAAAGTGGCCCTTCAGAGCACAACCAAAGCCCATTCTAAGGGTTTCTGCTGGGTCTTCCCTTAAAAGAGAGTCCATGTTTTTTTGTTTGTTTTACTAATATTACTATTTAAAAAAATAAGCAAAAATGAGTGATTTAGATAAAATTTGAGAAAAGAAAAAATACAACCCTGTTTCCTTATCAAAATTTTCATTTTCATATTTTGTACATTGCTGTCTAGTCTTGCAAAATCACAGCCCAGGATGAATAATCAAACATTTACATAACCACTGCTGGCCTGGGCCTGACTCCTCAGGGAGGAAACTCTTTGGAGCCTGAAGGGGATTGGAACATGCCACCCCAAAAAATGCTGCTTTGACCTGTTTTTAACTAAAGAAAGATTGAGAAACATCAGATCCAGGAAGGGCTCTCTGTCTTCCCCCTTCCTGCCTAAAAGCAGTACATAAATTTCCTGTGAGAAATTTCTGCCCAGTACCAGGAAGACAACATTTTTTGTTTTGTAGGGAGGGTACAGAGAGAGGGGAAGAGAAAAAGTCTTAACCAGGCTCCATGCCCACTGTGGAGCCCAATGAGGGGCTTGATCTCATGACCCTGAGATCATGACCTGAGTCGAAACCAAAAGTCAACACTCAACCAACTCATCTACCCAGGCAACCTAAAGAGAACATTTTTATAATTGCAGTTGGGGAGCTGATGCCAAGAAAGCTCTAAACAAACTTTACTAAAATAACTCTTACCTTCCATTAGTTTCCCCCATATATTTCTCAGCCATTTCCCTACAATTTACTGCCCTAGAAGCCCCAACTCCTTTCCTGGGTCTAGTCACTTCTTCAAAATGTACTACTCTTTGTTAAAATGGTATATAAGCCCTCAAGTCTAGCTGCTTCTTTGGGATTTTCACTTCTTTCCTATTAGGCTCCCTGTGCCATGTAAAAAAATTTACATTAAATAAAATTTGTTGGCTTTTCTCCTGTTAATCTGGCTTTTGTTAGTTTAATTTGCAGGCTTCCATTGCAGAACTTAATAGGGTAGAGGAAAAGTTTTTTTCTCCCCTACAGGCTCACAAATGCTTTGCGTGACTTACACTCTACATTGTTATTGGGAATTTGAGCCAATGAGTCAGTCCTTTTTACAAAAAAGAAAATCTTTTGTTACAGTAATTGGTATATTCTAGGTTAAGAGGTTTTTTGTTTCAGCTGTACATTTTCTGGTCTCTTTCTTAGCTTTAAACACTCAAGATAGTTAAATCCTCCTGAAGAGTACAAGGTGAGTGGAATCTAAGTTATTTTCCTGTTTAAAACCCTAAGAATATTTCTTTCCATGTAGTTTCCATTTGACTCACTCGATTTCTGCTTTCCAAACCAAGTAATATACACGTATCTGGGAAAATGTCCTCAGATCCCATGTGCTTAATGTAAAAGAAGAATGTTAAGGGTCAAGCCAAGTGCCCCGTGAGAGAACATTACAGGGATGAGCCCTGTAGAGGAACTTCTCTTTATTATACAACTGCATCCAAAGGCCCAACACATTTCAACTTTAAAGTAGCTGCCCACACCAGACCTGGCTCAGGAGCCTCTCAGCAGGAATGAGGGGGACCCATGGACGTCTACCAGGAAGCAGAGACTACCCTTCAACTTGAGGCACCAAAACACACCCACTCACTGTCCCTGAGGGATGTGTCTCAACGGGGCCAGATCCTCTTGGTAGTCAGAAACGGACCTGACTCCTAACTGAACTTCCGGGCTGATAAAACACAGAGATGCATGAAATTCCTAAGCAATCCTGTGGTGAGGATTTTCTTCTCTCTCCAGCTACTGCTGAAATGCTAACCTTGGCCCAACTGGTCCTTGAGGGACTAAGAGGCCCTAATGGCTATTCCTGAACCCCCGGTTCTTGTATCATCTTCCGTAATTAAGTAACAAAAAGCTCAATGTCTTATTTCTTCTCTTTGAAAACATCCTTAGATACAAGGATGGTGGACTTAAAAAATTTTTTTTCTATTGTGACTAAATATTGCATGTGTGTTTAAACTTGTCACACAAGCTTACTTTTTGAATTAAAAACTCAATGATGCCTGTCTCATAAGGTCCACCCTCCATTAATCGTAGCTGCAAGGATATTTTTAAGGTGCGTCAGTGAGTCAGAAAAACTATATATCCCTGGAAGTTTAAGAGAAGATTCAGATGGGAGTTTACAACCTCAATTCAATTAGGTAGAGATTAATTAATTTTATTTGAAATTGGGCAATAGGATGTGTTCTGGATCCTTTAGTGTTTGTAAACTTCAATCATATTTTCCTCTAATCTCTCCCACTTGAGCTAATTAAATGGAAGCTGTATCTCATTCATGCCTGGCATTAAGTGCTCAACACGTTTCTTCCAGTTGCAAAAAAAAGTGTGTGGTTAAGACTAAAGCTTAACAGGGTTGATTTTTATGAGGCCACTACTCACATGTGAAAGACTGCCACCAGATGGTCATTCCTGGGGTCTGACCCTTTTTGTGAGGCTACGTGGTGACTCAAAAGCCTACTCCATGGTACCAATCTCCTCTAGGTCATGGTTTTAAATATGTTATCCCTTAACGCTCATTCAGCAATGTTACCAATGAGGAAACTGAGGGTCAGAGAGCAGGTTGCTCAAGGTGTAATAAGAAATAAGTCCTCTTGGGGGAAGTGACACCCCAGCCAATGCACTTTCCTTAAAGCCAAACACGCCCCCTCCCACTCATCTACCCCAAACACAAATATTCAGGAATAAGGATATGTTCTAGGGGTAGATAAAACAAAATTTCTTACAACATAGTACTAAACTCACATGGCTTAAAACATCTTTCCAAAAAAGAACAAAAAGGTTCTCCTAACAGAAGAATGAAGTGGTCATTGCTTCATCTTGTTTTAAGGCAAGAGTTAGATCCATCAAGTACTTACGTTAAAACGCAAAGTAAATTTACATTAAAGAGAAATTTCCAAGACTTTGTTGGAAGGGAAATAAAGAAGAGGGGTCGATTCAGTTTTATAGTAGGCAAACAATAGCTTAGTCTAATTAAAAGTCATGCTTTAAAGGTTTCTAATGCCATCAACGTGTTTACAATTAATACACATACGAAAAGGGAAGGTTACCAAATTATACATATATAGTATTATGATTTGTATCCTTCAAATATGAGTGAGTACAAAAAAGCTATGTATAAGGGACATCTGAGCGGCTTAGTTGGTTAAGCTTTTGACTCTTGATTTCAGTTCGGGTCACGATCTCACCGTTGTGAGATAGAGCACTGCGTCGGGCTCCACGCTGAGCGTGCAACCTGCTTAAGATTCTCTCTCTCTTTCTCTCTCTCTCTCTCTCAAAAAACAAATAAATAAACATTAAAAAAAGGAATGGTGATTAAATATTTTAGATTACATATTTGAAATGCATTATAAACTCAGTTGTCTTGCATTGTCTAGCTTTGCATATAGCCTTTTATTAATTACATTGCTTTATGTAAATAATTTTTTTAAATGTTTATTCATTTTTGAGAGAGAGACAGAGCATGAGCAGGGGAGGGGCAGAGAGAGAGGGAGACACAGAATCTGAAGCAGGCTCCAGGCTCCGAGCCGTCAGCACAGAGCCCGACGCGGGGCTGGAACCGTTAGACCGTGAGATCATGACCTGAGCCGAAGTCGGACGCTTAACTGACTGAGCCACCCGGGTGCCCCGTAAATAATTTTCTTTATATTCTAGAATAATGATTGATGAAGATGAAGCATTTACTGAGAGAAAATAATTTTGGCTATTTTAGCCTTTACACATGCATTCTAACACTTTCATTTACTCTAGGGTATGTGAACCTTCAGAAAAATTTCTAAGTTTCCAGTCTGCCAGTCTGTTTGGACATACAAATCATTGAGTATTCATAGAAGAAATTACTACCTTGAGCACTGCATATTCTTCATGAGATTACATATAATGGATTATGGATTGAAAGGGTTTAAGTGCTCCAGACTTCAAACTATTTTGTTCCTTTGTTTCATAACTTAAATTGGCATCATAAATTCTGTGTTTGTGTCATAAACTTTTATATTATAGGACACAGATATTTTTGCTTAAGGTTTTATGTATATTTGACACAAATTATTTTCATCCAACATTATTTTAAAAAGTCTTCCCCACAGAAAAATGAAAGCCCAGCATCATTCTTTTTATTCATCTGCTTGTGCACTAAGTTCACCAAGTTTACTCTGAACACAAATGAGTTCTGGGATGGCTAGAAATCCAATATTAAATTCAGTATTTAATATTCATGTGGGGTGTGAAGGAGTGCTAATTCTTTCATACTCACTGCTCCCTCTTGGAGGCCCTCGGTCTTTGTATAAGGATAGAAGGCCTGCGAGAGGTTCTCTCTGGGCCTTTTCCTCAAAGTCAGTAATTTCTAGTAATTCCAGTCATTTCTAGTAAGTCTAGTGATTTCTAGTAAGTCTCATAATTTCTAGTAATTCTAGTAATTTCTAGTAAGTCTAGTGATTTCTAGTAAGTCTCATAACTTCTAGTAATTCTAGTCATTTCTAGCCCATGATTTGTCTCCGTGGTGTTGGGGTGCCTGGTAACATGCAGACCCCGGGCCCGGCTCTAGAACCCGTGTGCGGCGGCCACGCTCACCCTTTCGCCCCACTCGGTGAGGAACCAGCTCTTCGCGCAGGGCCCCATGTCACAGTTCTCGATGTCGTTGGGCCGCAGCTTCATGTTGCACTCCTCATCATCAACCACGTCCCCGATGTTGCTCACACACTTCACGTCCCGGGTCCTTTGTCCCACCCCACAGGGCACTGAGCACTGAAACACAGCAAGATTACATCAGTGGAATGGGCCGTGTTACCTCGGGGGGCGTCTCCAGCTGTGGCGCCCTCATCCTGGCCACCTGCCACCCGAGCAGAGGACCCACTGTGTGGCTGAGTCTCTCTCCCCGCCTCCCCCCTGCCCCTCGCCATGCAGTGCAATCTGGGGGTGGGGGATCCCAGCCTTGAAAACTTCACAAGTTTTTTTCTCTAAGACCTTCTTGGATGCCTTGCCTACTTTGCTGCTCTGGGCCTCGGTTCTGTCATCTGTAAAACAGGGGTGCAAGACTGGAAGGCCCTGGTTTCTCATGACACAGGAGAGAAATGAGACCCATGGGCACGTGACTCCCTCGGGCTCACCCTTCACGTCGGCTGTGGGTGATTGGAACTCACTAGCTTTAACTCTCTCAAGCCATCGATCTATTCTATGGGTTGCAGAAAAGTCCTTCCAGAGCCACTCAGGACGAGTTCCCTGCAGGAGACCTCAGGGCTGTCCTGAGTTAGGTCTCGGGTGGGGGTGGGGGGTGGCAGTGAGCGGTGCAGTGGGAGCCCGGAGCAGGCCGCCCGCCCCACGTACCGAGGTCCAGTCTGTGCGGATCTGCCACTCGCTGCAGATCTTGAGCTGGCAGGTGCTGGTAGTCTCGGGCTTCTCCAGGTGCTGGCAGCGGTAGGGCTGCACCGTGAGGCTGCGGTTGGCATACACCTGGCGGCACAGGACCTGGCGATGCTGCATGCCCAGGCCACAGGTCTTGCTGCACTCAGACCACTCTCCGATGTCCCAGCTAACTCAGGAATGACAGAGAGGGAGAGCCACAGGTCAGCTTCCGCCCACAGGGAGAGAGTGAGACCCTGAGCCAGCCTGCACGGAACAGTCAGAATCCTTCTGGGTGAGGCTCATCCTGGAGCATTCTTAGTGGTCTACCCAAGGGCCCTTGGACTCTGTAAAGGAAAGTAACCCACTCTGGAACTTAGAAATCTTATTCCAGCACTTCCTTTTTTTTTTCTACTTGTGTGTCAGTGTCACAATCCTCTCCTGTCACCCTGCTTTGTCATTCAGTTAAATAAGACATCAGCACATGCTCATTACCTATGAAAATGTATCTATTACTTTGAAAACTATGTTTGGACCCTTCTTAGGGCCCTTTCCTCTGTCCTTCTGCAAGTGTCCTCTTTATCCTTCAATAACCAGACTCTCCTGAGACTCTTTACCTGACTCCTTGTGGCTGGTGTCTTTGCGACTCTCGTTATTCTGTGTACACAGCTCACCTACCACACCGACCACGATGGACTGTAATTCTTTGCTTCCCTCTTGCCTTTCCTCACCAGGCTGAGATGTAATTGGTCCCAGTTACCAAGGGCTGGGCTTCCCAGGCATGTGCTGGCTGCTAAGGGCTACAGGTTCCCGCGTGCATCCCCAGACAGGTGCGCTTGCTGAACAGACGGCAGTTAATGCGCAGACTAAGTCTCAGGTTTCCAAGTCAGAGGTAGACAGATTTAAAAACTAGATTGTATCTGCTACTAAGGTCCTATGCACGAGCACGCAGAAGTGACCCGACAAAGGCCACCTGCACAGAGAGGCCATCTTACAAGGCTGGGCAAGGGAAGATGTTGCAGGGCTCCTCTTCGGGGGTCGGCTTCATGCTGGAGTCGCAGTAGCTCTCGGGAACCTCTTCGTGGGTGCTTCTGTGTACGCAGCGAAAGATCGGGAACTGAGACCCTGCAAGCACAAGGAGAACTTCTGAGGGACAGTGCCACACACTTAAACGGCGGGCTCTGGTGGAGATGCACAGAGATACCCAGGTACAGATGAAGAGAGGGCACAGAGACAGAACACACACACACACACACACACACACACTGTTCGCAGATTTTCTGGAGACATCACAGAGAGAAGGTCCCAGAGGCTCTAGCTGGATCCAGAGGATGGGTGGGCGTGGGAAGCTGTGTGCGTGTGTGTCTTGGAGGGAGGGGGCCGTCCAGGAGGCTGAACTGGAACGTGCGCCTGTATGATTAAGAGACAGGCTGGAGCAGAGAAGTAGGAAGATTTAAGATAGACTGGAAGAGCAGCTGGCTTCCCTTTGTAAAGCATCTTACACATTCTCTGAATAAATACGTACTGATCCAATGGTATTTTTAGGTATTTGAGTGGATGTCTGCTTCCCGTGAGACAGTGAGCTTCTCAGAGACAGAACTCATTCTTGTCCATCCCTATAATCCCAGTACCCAGCAGAGCAACAGCTGCTCAATAAAAATGCTGAATGGCTACTTATCAGAGATCTAATACTTGTTTTTATTACTTTGCTAAAAAAAAATCATACTAACTGCCTCAGGGTTTCTGTTGTTGTTGTTTTGTTTGAAACACTTAAAAAAAGTTTTTATTTGTTTATTTTGAGAGAGAGAGAGAAGGGGAGAGGCAGAGAGAGAGAGAGAGAGAGAGAGAGAATTCCAAGAGGGCTCTGCACTGTTACCGCAGAGCCCGACTCAGGGCTCGAACTCACAAACCTTGAGATCATGACCTGAGCTGAAATCAAGAGCCAGCCGGACGCTCAACCGACTGAGCCACCCAGGCGCCCCTGTTGTTTTGTTTTGACTACACATCTGAGTTTCACTGACTTAATATGGATAAATCTATTTTGGAGAGAAAGTCAGAATTTGTTAAGTGAGATCTGTAGCTTTCAAAAAAGTCCATTCAATTCTGTCTTCCTCTCTCTGCTGCCCCCTAGTGGCAGTCCTTGAGTATTACTAATGAATGTGTAGAAAGTGAGAAATGTAACCAGGCCAAGCAACTGTCTGAAAAATAAGATGTTTCTTTACAAATAACTGCCTGTCCCCACAGCCAACCCCTAGTCCAGGCCACTACACAATTCCTGCTGGGCAGAACACTGTCACTTATTCTACAGCTCTGTCTTAGCTCTGTTGCTAAATGGCCAGGCATTTAGAGTTTCTGAACTTCCAACTTGCTACACTTTAATTGTAACTGGAGGGATAACGTTTAACATAAATGTCACAATATTTCATCAGTCATGAAAAGTGTGTCAATGCTTGTTTAAGCTGCTCTTGTGTGATGACCCAGCCAGAGGGAAGTTATAAGACAGTTCTGAATCTGAAATGATCATTTGTTTCAAAACTACTCTGGTAGTAAAAATTTCTAATGTAACTATAATTTGAGACCATTATTTAAAATTATGTTCCAATTGGGGCGCCTGGTTGGCTCAGTCGGTTAAGTGGCCGACCTCGGCTCAGGTCATGATCTCACGGTTCCTGAGTTCGAGCCCCGCGTTGGGCTCTGTGCGGACAGCTCAGAGCCTGGAGCCTGCTTAAGAGTCTGTGTCTCCTTCTCTCTCTGCCCTTCCCCTGCTCACGCTCTGTCTCTCTGTCTCTCAAAAATAAATAAACATTAAAAAATAATAAAAAATCATCTTCCAATTAAGTATAATTGTTAGCTGAGTGAAAAAACCATACTGACTTTTTCCTTAAATTAATTTAATAGGAAGCAAAACTTTTTTTGAAATGAATTTTGTCTAGCGACATACCTGCTTCCTTTAAGAAGAGATTTTTAATTCAACTCAACAAACATTAAGCACATTGTGCTCACTTCACAGAGATGAATAAGATTCCATTCACGCCTTGCAGGGTATCCTTTTGGGACCCAGCTACGAAGGGATTAAGTAAAAATCTTATTATTTATCCCTTCAGACCATGTGGGTTTAACTTTTCTGCTTGCAAGTTTGTGGACTGGAAAGCAAAAGTAACTATTCCAACCACATGGCACTCAAATGAGGGGGCAATTTAATATCTTCAGCTAAAAGGATACAGGTTACCGTAGGAATGCTCTGTGCCTCAGAGAGATGGGTTCTGCTTAGGGCTGTTTGCACATGGCCGCTGCCTTCCCCCCACCTCCACCCTTAGTGCCTTTACAGAATGCTTGTCCATGATCCAGCTCCCGTGTTCAGCCTAGGCATGGATTCTGAGGCTCTCTCTCTGATGGTGAGAAAACACCAGAACTATAACGACTCCAATGACCACAATGGCTTCTTTCTTTGGGTCAGTTTTTGTTTCTGTGGAGAGGGAGACTGTCACTCAAAATGGCACCTGGCCATCTCTTTATTGTATAGCATGCCACTCAATTACGCCTCTAACTGCAGGCAAACAAGAATGGGGTGGTGAGATCAGGTGCTGGCTGGGCTTCAGGCAGCAGGGAAAATCTGGGATCATTTTAGTTGGGTTTCATGTTGCGTGTGTTGATCAAAACAGAACTCTGTTATGCTGGAGGAGGGAACCGTATCACAGGGAATCAGAAGTTATTAAATGGGGCAAGTCAGTGAATTCAGGGGACAGGGTAGAAGCCAGTGAGGCATTGTGGAGAGAGGGACAGAATATGGAGAACAAAATTAAATCACCCTAGTCTTGGAACTCTAGGAATCAACTGAGCCAAGCCAAAATTTTGACCAGTCAGAGGACTGGGCAAAATGCTGGATGGAGTACAAGCCATTGGGATGCCCAGGGTAGGGCCCCTCTCCGTCATGGGGATATTGTGACGCTGAAAGCATTTCCCAAAAGGGGAAGTTTTCACATGAGAGGTATGGAAATGTGCGGTCTGGTGAGCTCCACCAGGAAGGACTGGAGAAGGTTTGTGTGGGGACAAGCGGTGAGGTCTCAGGGGGTGTGGATTCGCGTTGTACATAAAAGAGCTGGGCGGCACCAGCAGGCTCGGAAGGTCCTGGTCCTGGTACATCTGTCACGACTGCTGAGCTGGACACTGCTGCATCCACACTACCTCATCTGTCCTGCAGGTGCGGCCACTGCTGCTGGGAGCAAACCATACGGGGAGCCAAGGAGGGGCTGCTGCCGTTTGTCACGCGGGAGGACAAAGGGGCTGGGTGTACAGGGGTGGGGGACAGCACAGCTCTGCTCTTGTTTTATTTCCAAAGCACCTCTTCCGTATCTCTTTGACTGGACAAACTGTGCTGTTTTTCAGGGTAAAGGAGAGAATGCCGGTCATCCCGGGCATCCCAGGGGCCGACGCACGCGCGTATGTGTGTGTCCACAATGCAAAGGAGGAAGACTATATTAAAAACGTTAAACAACCTAATATGGAAATCTAGAGAAAAAGATTCTTCAGTTTCGAAAACATACATCCACATTCTTTCAGCTACGGATAAAACACAAGTAAAGCAATACTAGCCTTGCATATCTAGGATGTCATGACGATGTAAACGCTAGTCTTACACATTTCTAATAGCTGTCTATACCCCATTTGAGATGTGGTAACAATATTATTCATTAATTCAAGAATCACTTGAGGGCTGCCCACGTGTGCCCTTGGTATGCTCCCAGGTGCAGGCAATGCAGAGTGTACACACATGAACACCGTGAGGCCACACGGAGCTGGGACAAAAGTGTGTCCTGATTGCTGGGAGGTCCACGGAATAGGCGTCCACCTGGGCCTTGCAGAATCGGGAAGGGCTTCCCAGAGGAGATGTATCTGTGCTAAGTCAGGAAGTATAAACAGTTTGCTGGCTCCACACCAGAGAATAGTAAGGGAGGCAGATTTTTTTTTTATCTTAGTGTGGATCACACAGACTGGGGTTGGCTGGGGGAAAGATAACCAGAATCTTTCGAAATGGGGTCCCTCCATCATGCCTGGTACAGAGCAGATAAAGACCTGTTGAATGACCACCGGGGTAGGTGTTATCTACTCAGTGAACACAGGACTGTGTGAGGAGCATGAGGGGGGAGCTGGCAAATAGCACACACTCTGTCCTTACCCTTCTTAAGTCTACAAGGCAATGCCTTATGTCTCTGCACAGGGCTACATCTCACCCTACTGGGAAGGTTGGACCAGGCGATCCTTTACAGACATGAAAGGGAAGAGAATCTTCAATACATGCCATCCTTGATATAAAACCACATGCCAACAATTTTTATTCTTTTCATAACGTTCCCTTGTTTTTACCTAGCACAAATGTAAGTGGTTAGTGGGCACCTTACCACTAACTACAGAGTATTCAGTAATAACATATTTGGACCCTGGATTCCTAGGTCACCTGCATTTCACACCGCTTGCCTTACAGATTCATGGATGGAGCCTCACTAAAATGGTTTTGGCCTTCACGTGTAATCATTGCTAGATTTCTGTCTCTGTGAAGACACATTCTATAGGCATTTCAGTTTCCCTCACAGAGCTTGAAAAAGAGGTTAGCCCAGAGAATCTCCAGTCCACATTCCTTCCACATAAACTAAGTAAAAGCACAATAAAACCCGCACAATATCAGCTCCATAAATCAGCTATCAGTCATCATGGAACTGGCGGGGTTCCAGGCGGGAGGGGCCCCAGCTCCCGGGATGACCCAGACGCCCAAATCCCAGTCTCAAAAGCCACTAAGCCAAGGTGCTTGGGAAAAAGATAAAGGCTTTGAGACGGTTGTGAAAGGCTTTTTTTTTTAATGTCAAAACTCCTGAATTTTGTGCCCTCAGGTACAAGTCTCTTGAAGAAGAAAAAAAAAATCCCCAAACCAGTATTCTCAGGGTATCATAGTTTCTTGTCAGCAGAAACTTCCTGGGATACAGCCTCCCCATTTCTGTGGTAACCTCCCCTCAAAGCACAGCTCTTTTAGGGTCACCAATAGGACCTCGTTACAAACAGAAGGCTATGACCATGCATTTGGTATCCCTGCATCACGGTTCCTAGATGGTCACAGACATATCCTTGCCCTGAGGACGTAGGCCACCTGGAAACTGAGAAAGAGCATCAATTTCCAGCCAGGTGCCAGCCGTTCGACGCTTCTGGACACCACATTCCACATCTGCCTTAACACCGGAGCTTTCAAGGAAATAGGGCCCTGAACTGTGGTTCAGACTGATATAGATACTGACCCCCTCGCACACAGTCATGCGTTGCTTTGAGCCGATCACAACGCGGCGTCATGTAACTTTCACTTGAACTCCATCCGCAGCCCTTCTGCCAAATCTGTAACTCTTTTCTTTTGTTTAGGGAGACGCCCCGTATGTCCTCTGGTGTGCGGTCTCCCTTCCTGCAAGGAGGCCACAGAGCGGACGATATTGGTCTGCAGGCCTGTCCCCGGGGTCTCAGCAAATGGGGTCAGGATGATGGGATGGTACAGGATAAGGAGAGGGCTGTGAGTGCTGGTGAGCCTCAAAGCCAGCTAACACCTCAAGCCCAGTCAGTGTGCTTTTTCCTGGACTCTTAGATGTGAGAATTAGTTTTGTCTGGTAGTTGTGTGACCTTAAACTTTGTGAGCACATTCTGTGGTTATTAATGAGCGTGTCATGCAAGAGAGGGTTAACTCAGCAGGTCTGGGGTGCAGGTCTGGGGTGCTCGGACCCTGCACACTCCAAAGAAAGGCCCGTCTTCATGACTGGCCCTTGAGCCCATGGAATATCGTGCTGGCGGGTGCTTTTCTATGTCTTGGACCACGGTTTATCAGTTTGACAATGAAGGTCGTGCCAACAGTGTGATTTGGGTGAGTGCCTGTTTTTCTGTGCCTGAGGTCTTGGGCCATGTCCTGTCTATCTTTCTGACTCCTGGGTGCTAATGTCAGTAATTTAGGGGCTACGTGCCTATGTGATTGAGCCACAATAAAACGCCCGGACCTCAAACCTTGAGGGGCTTCTCTGATTGGCCTTATTTGGCTCCTGCGGTCACCCATTATTGTTGGGAGAACTCAGTGCATCCATATGCCACTCTCTTGGGATGGGACACCTGGAAGCTGGCCCCTGGTTTCTCCCCAGACTTGGCCACATGCGCCTTTTCCCTTGGATGATACCCGTCAGTATCTTTTCACTGCAGACGCTGTAAGCATAGCAGCTTCTCTGAGACTTGTATGTCCTTCTTGGGGATCATCAAGCTTGGGGGTGGTCCTGGGGACCCTCAATGCAACGTCACACCATTGAGCCACCTCACAGTCAGGCTCAGGGAGGGGAGGGTTTGCCGTGTCCCTTGAGCCCAGCCACACATTCCTCTCCTGGGTGGGGGGAGGGGATTTGCGGACACCCTCCCAGCCCACACTTGAGCTCACCTTTCCCACAACTTGTTGAGCATTCTGTTGTCCCGAGCTGCTTCCAGTTGTGGTCCCGGCTTCGCCGTGGGGGCTGCGGTGCCGCCGGCACCAAATTTTCTGGTCGATGGGGGGAAAATGCATGTGGATGCCTGACCGGGAAGGCCTGCGCTGACCCCGACGTGAATACTTCAGGCGCCGCACCATGCATGTCTTCCTTCTCCTCGGTCCCCTCCTTCTCTTCTCCCTCCTCCTGGCTCCTCCCATCTGTGACCAGCTGGCCGTTGAAAGGCTCCCCTAGGAGAAGCAGGTGCACACACAGAACACTGAGTCCTACAGAGGATATCCCTTCAACATTAGAAATTATGTCGCATGCCACCATTTCCAATTCATAGCACATATATTTCAAACTTGCAGATACTAATTTCCCTCATATCTGAAACATTCTTAAAAGAAGAAAACGATGAGTGTCTCAGTAGGAAAAGCAGGCAAGGGCTAGGAAGAGGCAAGTCACAGAAAAATACAAACAGCCAAAACAGTCACATAAAATACAGACAGCCAGAAGTCACACAAAAATGGCTCAAGTTCACTCATAATGAAAGAGCTACACGTGAAAACAAAAACAATCGCCACAATGTTATCAGCCTAACAGTAAAGATCAGAAACTTTGGAGACTCTTAAATCCCTAAACCCCTCATGGAAGGTACGGGGAAATCCCCTGGGGATGGTGGGCGGGGGGGGGGGGGGGGAGCTGCAGATAGATACAAATTTTTGGAGGGCAATTTGGCCACATTCACCCAAGTTGTACATGCACATACCTCCTGTCCTAGCGATTCAGTTTCTAGGCCATTTATTGTGCAAATATTCCCATTCTTTTACATAAAGCTGTATGTACAACCATAGCTGGTAAAGCATTATTTGAAATAGCCAAAGAGTGGAGTGGATTTAAATGTCCGCCAGGGCCCTGGTTAAAATACATTGTGCTACAGGGGCACCTGGGTGGCTCAGTCGGTTAAGTGTCCGGCTTCGGCTCAGGTCATGATCTCACGGTTTGTGGGTTCGAGCCCCGCGTCGGGCTCTGTGCTGACAGCTCAGAGCCCGGAGCCTGCTTCGGATTCTGTGTCTCCCTCTCTCTCTGACCCTCTCCTGCTCACGCTGTCTCTCTCTGTCTCTCAAAAATAAATAAAAAAACATAAAAAAAATTAAAAAAAATACATTGTGCTACAACCATGAATGGATGATGGGTCACTTTTTTTTTTTAAAGAATGGAGCAAAAAAAATGGAGCACATATATGTTGTGACATGGAAATATGACTGATCTGTTATTCCATGAGAGGAAAAAGCCTAGCAGAAGTCAGTCTGTATACACAGACACGCACGGGTGTGGCAGAACACCTCTGGAGATTAAATATGTTTTCTGCCCTTTCTGTCTGTCTTTCCTCCTCTCACAGTCTAAGTGGCCAAGCCCTTAGGTTTTCTGGCCTCGGAGGTTTGCAGGAGAGAAAGCAAAAACTGCTGAAAGTCAACAGCTCTTCCTTCCTACAGTGAAAGCCTGAGTTCTTAGTAAGGATAAGGAGGCCCAGCCAAGGGGAAGGAGGAAAAGAAAGGAGGGAAAAGTGGAGAGCGTTCTTTGAGGGACACAGGGAGAGGCAGAAATATTTCCAGAGTGAGGAGAGGCCAGAGTCAGGGGCTGGGGTTTCCTGAGGACCACAGACCTTACTCATGGTGATCTGTACTCATATGGGGTGTGTGTGTGTGTGGTCCCCGTATTGACTGAGATTGAATTTTCTACAAGTGTCAGAGAAGTTTGAAGTTGAGGTGAGATCTCAGTTAGACTTCTGGAAGAGACCAGTCCCCTGTACACTTAGATCACAAAGGTTCTAAGTGGCTGTAAGCATGCTTCTCTGTGCACAGGAAAGGGCTGTGTGGAATCCCACCAAACTGTAAAGAGATATTCCCTCTTGGAATGGAATGTGAGGGATGCGGTTGGGGCATTTTGCCTTTTTTTTTTTTTTTTTTAATAGACCTTACTCTTTTTTTTAGAGAAGTTGTAGGGTCACAGCAAAATTAAGTGGAAAGTAGAGTTTCTGTATCCTCCCTGCCCCCCCCCCCCCACTACAGCCTCCCCCATCAACATCCCGCACCAGCATGTTACAGCTGTTACCATCCACAAATCTGCTTCGACACACCATTATCACCTGAAGCCCATCGTTTACAGCAGGGCTCATTCTGGGGTTGTGCATTCTATGGGTTTCGACAAGTGTGTAATGCTACGTATCCGGCATTACGGTATCATTGGGAATAGTGTCACTACCCTTCAAACTCTCTGTCTGCCTACTCATCCCTCCCTCCCCTGTAGCCCCTGGCAACCTGTTTAATGTCTCCATAGTTTTGCCTTTTCCAGAATGTCATATAGTTGGAATCATGCAGTGTGGAGACTTTTCAGATTGGCCTCTTTCACTTTAATAATGCACATTGACCTTCCTTCCATGTCTTTTCATGGCTTGACAGCTCACTTCTTTTTGTGCTAATATTCCACTGTCTGGATGTCCCAGGCAGCCCATTCATCCATTTACCTAACGAAGGATATTTTGGTTGCTTCCAAGTTTGGCCAATTACAGAGCACTTGCATCTAACTTTATATATTCCTATTTTGATTGAATATTCAAGCATATACTAGTTTGATACAAACTAAGGAGGCAAATTCCAAAGTTACTGTAGAATCCAGTTAAAACTTAGGGCTTCCCCCTGCACCCTCCCCCACACCAGTATTTCTTATTTAGTTGGCTACTTATCATACTTCATGGCTTAAAATATTATATGCAATTTAAGTCAACAGAATCAAGACTAGCCATCCTGATATAAGTGAGACTAAAATGTTACCAGACAAAAACATTTTAAAATCGTTCGTGGACCTCACATGTACTGGGCACTGTGTCGAGATGGATACCTGATATTCAATCTCCTCTTCTACCGCCTGTCCCCTCCAAAAAATCCTTGGCATGTAGGGTTTTTCCCTCACTATTTTGTAGACTGGAGATGTGCTCAGAGAGTTCCTGACTTGTCTGAAGCAAGCCAGCAGAAAGCAGCAGAGCCAAATTCGAGTTCATGGAGGGTGGAGCCCGAGCTCATGGAGGGTAAAGCCGAGTCCAGAACGTCCCTCCTCACCAGCTTTTTACAACTGACTCCTTCTGGGCCTGCCCTGTCCCAAGTTGTCAATCCCATGCTACCCATCAGCTGAGACGCATCAAGTTTATCAATCATCATCACCTTATATGAGTTCGAGTTGTCTAATTGCCCTATCCATCAGCATCAGACCTCAGTAACCTCAATATTCTGCCATCTGCACTTGGTTTCTCAGACTATGTATCGTTCCTGCAAGTGGCTTCCACCTTGCATCAGGCTGAGTGTGCTGATTTGCTGTTTGGACAACACTGGCACCCCACAGGACGGGCACACACCCTGTTGTCTCCATGCGGCCAGGTGATTCCTGCCTGACCTGAGACAATCAGATAACCAGGTTAGCCACCTGGCAGGCTGGACTAGGATGGTGGGCCAGGTCTCCTGTGCCCTCACTTTCCAGGACAGGTGTCAGACCAAGTAACCCAAAGAAGCATAACAACCACAGGGGCTAGTCACACAGCCTGGCCTGAGGTCACTGTGGGGCCCAGGCAAAAAATCAATTCCTCTAAGCTTCCATTTCCTTACTTTTAAAGGGAAGCTAATAATAGCACCTTCCTCTGAACACTATTGTGATAATTGGATGAGTTAATCTATGTGAAGGGCTCAGCAGTATCTGACACAGAGCAATGACTCAGTGTGTGAGTGATGATATCATTAATATTTATGCAGAATTTCCTCTTCAAAAGATGGAAAAGACAGTCTCCATTTCAGTAGTGGGCTCCATTGTCATTTGGTAAAGAAATATCTGCCTGCTGTGTCTATCAGCAGAGCCCAAAGGAAAGAGGTAGATAGCTAGGTGTGAACTCATTATTTTTTTCTTATAAGTCAAAGCAGTGTCAACAGAAGCAAAGAAGACCAAGAGAAAAGGCATGAAATAGACAGAATATTGGCCCTCAGAGGATGTTTGCATCCTCATCCCTGGAACCTGTGAATATGTCACCATATATGGTAAAAGGGACTTTGCACATGTGACTAAGTTAAGGATTTGGGGATGGAGACTTGTCTTGGACTGTCTGGATGGGCCCGATGTCATCATCAGCATGCTCACAAGAAAGAGGCAAGAGGATGAGAGTCAGAGACAGATGATGGGAGAAGGGGGTTGGAGCCCGAGATCTGAAGGTGCTACTCAGCTGGCTTAGAAGGTGCAGAAGAGGCCAAGGAGCAAGGAGGGCAGGAGGCCTCTTGAAGTGGAGAGGGCAGGGCGACAGAGCCTCCTGGGGCCTCAGAGAGGCACATGGCCCACCGACACCTTGATTCCAGCCCAGCAAGACCCATTTTGGACTTCTGACATCTCGAACTATATGATAGCAAATTTTTGTTGTTTTTAGCCACTAAGTGAGCAGTAATTTCTTATGGCTGCCATAGGAAACTAATGTAAAGAGTTTCAAAATGTTGAACTAGAAAGATAGCTTCAGGATGTTCACCTCATTTCTGAATGAAGTGAATGAGACATGCTCATCAGCAAAGGCTCAGACAAATAGTAAAGCATCCTCTGATACCAAGTGCGTGTCCATGGGTTTTCTCCATGGTGACTGAGAGACACAAGGGAGATGCACAGGAGGAGACAGGGGGGCTTTAAAAGGAAATAGCAGGCAGCAACACAAGAGGTTTTACCTGGTCTCCTGTGAGGAGGCACCTGAGGGCTGATGGCGTTGGTCCCCATGATGACGTACTCATAGTGGACTCCTGGATTAGGCTGCTGGTGTATCATCTGACAACACAAAGGTCAATGTCACTGCACTGTCACACACCCCTTTCCTGCTCGCCGAGTTTCTGTGGTATAAATGGCACTGTCTATAAATGAATGGGCTGATTCAGATCTAATCATATTAGTGAACCTGTGGCAGATTAAATGAAAGCTCTTTCCAGATCGTTTTTTGTTATTTGCTTTTGAAGAGTGAAGAACTTGGAGGAAAACTAGGGGGCACGTCAAGATTTGGTACATTCCAAATAGGAAGATGGGAACAGTGGTAGCAGAACCTTTCTGTTGGCTCTCAACCATCTTATACTGTAGTTTAGATTGCGCTCAGTGCTCTCAAAATGGCCAAAACAGCCCTGTTTATGCTACAGGGGAACACATTTGAACACTAGGTGGCGAGAGAGAGTCATGCAAGGAAAAGCCAGCCCTCTTGGGTAGAGCCAGCCTGGGATCCCTGAGGTCTCTTCAAAGAACCCTACCTGGTCATGAGGCTGGCTCAAGAAAGCTCTGCCCCACCCTCTCCCTCGTTCACTCTCTGGATTTCATCCCCTCTCATCCATGGAAAGCTCCAGAACCACAAAGAGATGGAGGTCAGGAAAACAGGTGCAAGGGAAGTAAGTCTCCCTGGTTCCTATTCTCTCAGGAACCAATGACAAAAGCAGGATATCAAGCAGGAAGCTGCAGAAGTCAGGAATTAAACACCGTCTGGGACAAAGACCACAAAATCAATCAGCATGGCTGTGCAGTAAAAATCCCTTCCTATTGGCTTTGGAACACAAAGTCCTTTGTGCCTATGGCCTTCCTGGTGAGAGGCAGGGTGCTGGGCTAAACGGAGCAGCAGGATGGGAATCCTCAGTGTAAATACAAGCCAGGCAAGGAGACACTGTCCCGTCTGTTATTTCTGTCCCTACTGCTTTTATAAAGCAGAAGGGGGTCTCCTGTTGTCCAGTTGTATACCCTAGAGCAAGTCCCATGGCCTCACGGTTTTTGATTTCTTCATCTGGAGCAGGGGGTTAGAATCACAGCTATTTCTTGGAATCTTTAAGCCACAAGCGTCTCTGAGTCACTCCTGCACGGTGGGACCTGTTTTGTTCATGAGAGTCCACTCTGCCCACCATTATCCCTCACCTGCTCCCTACATGTGAAATGGGGCCTCCATTCTACAATCACCCACGAGAAGGCAGACATGAGAACCACTGAGCTTCCTACACCCAGGAACCATGGTGGTGAGCACAGAACCCCAAGGGGGGAAGTGGTGCGACCTCTGTTTCCCACCCTCTACCCCTAATTCTCTCGTTTCTCTTTCCACATGATCTAACAGGGGGTCTGAGGCTGGAAACCTTCCCTGCCTCCCCCATGCCTCTTCTGCATGAGCATTCTGCCAGTGCAAACCCTGTCCCGTTTATGAAATTTGTGTTGGCCACCAAATCCCAGACCACCCACAGTGGGCCTTTAACAACCTGGGTTTTTACCCCTGATGCCATTGGAAACTTACCCAGAGTCCAACAACCAACTGGACAGTCTTAAAAAAATATTCAAAACTAACTATAACAAGGCTTCTTTTATAGTTTCTAGTCTATGAGCCACTAGGCCCAACAGGAATGAACATGTAACTATATAGTGGGAGAACGAATATTTATAAAATCCTAAGACTGCAAATAGCATGTAGATTAGCAGGGCTTTGGAGATGGGAAGAGAATGCAGGTCTGTGGCTGAGCTTGTCTTTATCAAAACCTGAACTGAGTTTTATGTCTTGTCACCTTTTTTATTTCCTGATCGTTTTAAGAAGACTGGATTGTAGTGGTTTCTTTGAAAAATAAGGACCATTTTACATTCTTGGGCAATGTAATAACTTAGTTTCCTGTAAAATAAATCCCAAATTGTGTCTTCTGCAAGGCAAGGAACTTGTAGTAAACGTCTGTATTGTTCCTCCAAGCTTTATCGTACATCATCTGGAGTACTTTGGAGTTCTCGTTCCTTCCTTTGCTTTCATAGAATGTGAAGAGGGCTGGGAGCTTGAGCGGTCTTGTCTTGCTTTGGGCATTTGCTTTCTTTTGCCATAAAAAGAAAACATGCCAAATTAGCATTAGGAGAAAAGTGCCGGGAGCGGAGCCAATGCTCATGAAATAAAGGGTATGTTTTGCCTCTGATTTGGTTCAACAAGTAAAAATGGTTTTAGGGGGTCAATAAACTCTGAGGGTAATAAGCATCTGGCAGAGTTTAAGGTTTCTATGAGCTAGGTACATACAAGGGTGAATGGTGGAGGTGAACGCCAAGCATTTAGGCACCTCAAAGGCTCAGCTCAAATGGTTTTATTGAGCACGGGCAAGGTGCTGTTGCTTATTTGTGCTCAGTGTGGGACTTAGAAGAAGCAAGATGCAAAATCCAAACAGTCCAGAAACATCCAGACTCACATAGACATCCAAGATCTCATTAGTGGGGCCTTCAGCCAAAAAGGATTCTCCAGCGGTGCTCGAAATCTCATTTGGACGCTTGTAAGTGAACATGGTCCCTCCGCCTTCATATTTTCCCGGCCGGTCAATTGCCCAGTTCCCGTTGATGATGGAGCGGCCAGAACGGCTTCGCAAAGCTGTCGGGAGAAGACAATTACTCGGGTAAGAGCAGGGCATGAACAAGAAAGTCAAGTGACCCCACATAAAGTGTTCCATTAGGATCCACTAGGTGCCAGGCACTGATCTAGGCCCTGCGGGAGGTGAGGCATCTAGATCACATCCCTTCCGGTTTCTTCAACTTCTTTGTTCACTTCTTCAACCCATTCAATGCCTTCCACCCATTAAATGCCTTCCACCCCCTTGAACTTAGTATAGAAAGGAAGAGCAAGAGTGGTCAGGAGAGAAGAGTGTGGAAATACAGAGGGGGGCAGGGAAAGTTAGAGGAAGAAGAGAAAAGGACAGGAAGGGAAAGCGTAGTATATCCCATTATTTAGGTGAGAGGTTGCACACTGGCAACCCGTGAGCTGATTTTGGCCCACAGATAGGCTTAGTTTGGCCGTCATAGTGTTTTGTTTTGTTTTTAAATAATTGAACCCAAATTCAATTTGGGTTCTGTAGCTTCTAGCTTCTCTTGTAAAACAAGAAGACATGTTACCGTTGGCTCTACAATCTCTCATGGCAGGAACCAGCTGGAGCTGAGGAGGACCGCCCCGTTAGATGGGGTCTGTGTGTTCTGCTTTGCCCTATTCCCCCCATTCCCTAATCCTCCCCCGCACTGAGGCTGAGTCTCAGTTTACTATCCATTTATTTACGACTATGGATTATTTATTCCATTTATGATCATGCCTGCATTGTTATTTGTCTTACAGAAATAGAAACTTGCTTATAATTCTTTCTACTTGTGTGTCTACTAAAAGTGACAAAACTAACGATAGGTCAAGAGGGTCACATGATTTTCTCCTACCTGATCACCTTCATTCATTTGTATGACCTTCCTGACTTCTGTGGGCTTTTGAGGCTGGGAGCCATACTAGATGTTCCCACATACACGGTCAAAATTAATCCTCATGACACAGCTAAGCAGGCACATGCCCCCATCCTTCAGAGCATTGATCAGGGATGGGAGGGAACTTGTTCAAGTTGGTGAAGATGAGAAGTGACAAGACTGTGTCCATGCTCAGGAGGGAGGTAATAAAGAAGAGCAGCAGGGAACAAGGTGCTTGTGTTAATGAGAGAAGAAAGGACAGCAGGTGAGAGCTGACTTTCTTCCCTTAGGGCACCTGGCACCTTGGAACTCACAAGCCAATGGTGGGTTGGGTTGAAAGGAGATCCTGTGGTAAGTGTCATATACACAGTGGGCCTGTAATGGTCACTGGGTCTCGGCAACCTCACTTTCACAGAGTTACTAAATTTAATTTTGTACAATGTACTATGGAAAAATTTATATATAAACAAAAGCAGTGAGAACAGTATAATAAAACTCCATATACCCATCACCCAGGTTCAATAATGATCAACTCTTGGCTTATCCTGTTTTCCTCTGCACATCCCGGACCCCCTTTATCCTTACACTTTTCAGGAGGTGTTTCGAAAATATTAGGACTCTTTGTTTCTTAAACACATTTTCAGCAGTGTTTCTACAACGGGTCTCTGGGGGCTGGCAGAGTCAGAGCTGCTCCAAGGGGCGGAAAAGCCTCCTGTTTAGAGGTGGGGACACCCCCATCGCCCCCACCCGGCAGACTCCATCCCTGGTTGGCTGGTTGCCATGGCTACAGGGAGACCACAGCTGTGGAACACCAAATACCAAATTAGAAAATCAATTCAGCTTACTGAGTGCAAAGCAGGTCAAGAGTAGAGACTAAGGAAGAATAGGTTTAGAGCTGTTTTCTCTCAAAAACGACACTTGAGAGTGGTCCATATGGTGTCTCCATTTCCTCACTTCCCATTCATTTCTCAACAGTTCCAACCTGACTCCTGCCCCCACTAGGCCACTGAAACAATTCAAATTAATGTCACCAGGACCTCCAGGTTGATAAATTCAATGGGCATGCTACAGGTCTCCCCTTGCTAGATGCCTCAGCAGCATTCAGCACTACTGGCCCCTCCATCCTATTAGAAACATTCTTGCTCTGGGTTCTGGGACACCGCACTCAGTTTGCTGTCGTCTGGCTCTTGGGCTGCTCATCTGTTCTTTTATTTCTGTGTCATCTTTCTCTACTGGCTACTGAATATTAGCATTCCTTGAGGATTAAGAGTAGATCTGATTTGGGTTGCCATACTTTCGTGGGCAAGTTCACCTATGCCATGGCTTTAATTACTCTATTCCGCTGGCTTCCAAATTTCTGTTTTCAATCCAGATGTCTCCTCTGGTCCCAGACTTCTTTATCTAACTGCCTACTTGACAACTGCCCTCAGATGTCTGAACTCACCCTTGACCTCTTCCAGCATTTCTTCTTCATTAGAAATGGAGGAATTATCCTGGACACCTCTCCCTTCCTCCTCCCCTATAACCAATCCATCATCAAATTTTATTTGACCTCCTCATATTTCTTGAACCCATCTATTTCTCTCCATGTCCACTGTCATAATCAGGGCAAGACTACCACCAGATCTCATCCAGATTAACTCAAAACCTTCTAATTGGTCTACTTATTTCCCTTCTTCCCAGCCAGAGTAATCTCTTCAGAATGCAGATCTGACCATCAACTATGGGTCAACATCCTTCAATGGCTTTCGATTTCTGTAAGAGAAGAAGCCCTTGATCCTTAATGGGTGATGTGGCCCATGGTGATGTGGTCTAGCCTCATCATGCACCACTTTTATTCTGCTCTCTGTGCTCTGCTCCCTGGCCTTCTTTTAGCTTATCTAATACCTCATGTTCCCTCCACAATCTGTTCCTTCTTCCAGAAGTGTTTCTCCGAACCCCGAATCTGATTTGTTCTTTAGATATCAGCTCCTCAGGGCAGTCTTCCCCAACTCCCAGTTCAGGCACTAAGAGATGTGAAAACCTCTCATTCAAGGCACTTAATTCAGTCTGTGTATACATCCATTCAGAGCATGACTGGACTAATGTTTGTCTCCCAGAACACTGCCAGCTCCAAAAGGTGTTTCCTCACTGTTATAGGTCTAGTGATCAGCAGAGAGCTTACCACATAGAAGGAATTCATATTTGCTGAAGGCAAAACTACATAGCAGAGAAAGGCACCGGCTCAAAAGAAAGATAGGCAAAGAATGATAAACAGGTAATTTAAAGAAAACCAAGTACAAATATTCCATAACCAAATGCAAAGCTGCTCTGCCTTACTTATAATTTAAGAAATGCAAATCAAAACCACAATGGGATATTCTTGACCCACCACCTTGGCAAATGTTTTAAAACATTTAATATTGCCAGAATTGACAGGTGTGCAAGTAAATAAGCATCCATAACATTGTTGGTGGGAATGTAAACCCATTCAACCATATTGGAGGGCAGTTTGGTTACATTGCTAAAACTTTAAGTAAGACTTATTTGAAAAACAACAACAACAAAAAACACTTGACACAAGAATTGTATTTGCAGGAAATGACTTTGAGGGATATAAAGGACCTTTTATAAGGACATAAAAATGTTTGTAACAAGGATATCTTCTGCAGATTTTTAAAATAGAGCAAACCCAAAAACAACCTAAATACCTCAATCCTCAGTAGAGGATTGTTAACCTAACTTGTACAGAATATCCATGCAGTGGGATGCTCTGTGGCCTGAAAAACGAGATAGGTCTGTGTGTGGGGGTATGGGAATAACTCCGTGATAAATTTTTATTTAAAAATTTTAAAACATTTATTTTATTTTTGAGAGACAGAGAGGCAGAGCACAAGCAGGGGAGGGGCAGAAAGAGAGGGAGACACAGAATCTGAAGCAGGGCCCAGGCTCTGAGCTGACAGCAAATAGATTGACGCGGGGCTCGAACTCATGAACTATGAGATCACGACCTGAGCCAAAGTCGAATGGTTAACTGACTGAGCCACCCAGGAGTCCCAAATTTTTAAATGAAACAAAAATGCAGAACAGTGTGTTTGGTATGATCTCATTTGTATATACTTTTAAATAAAAGCATATACATAAGACACAGATGCACATGCATAAAGCTTTTGAGAGAAAGTCATAAAACTGTTAACATTTGGGGACAGAAACAAGGGTTTAGGTTGGGATGGGAGATGAGAAAGGAAACATTAATTTCCCATTTTATATTGTTTTATTGCCATTTAGAATTTGTTTCACCATATGCATTTATTACCTCCTTTAAAGCTTCAACATATTTTAGTTAACTTAAAGGACATGGTACAAGTTGAGACACTCCTGAGGGAAACATATTTTTCCCTTTTGTACTGGTTCTTCTTAAAATCTTATTCAGAGCACCCAAAGCTCAGAACTGAGGTAGGTTCTGGCTAAGGTTTTATTGCTCTTAATGGCAATATTGTAGAAGAGGTTGTTATCTGGAAACCAAAAAGTCCATTAAAAAACCATCTGAAATACTGCATAGGACGGAACTGTGAGGGCTTCCCAGGAAATAAAACAGGGGGACCCCAAATCATTTTACCATCTACTACTGTTACCCATGCCCCTGCTCTCCGGGTTTAGAGGAATCTTTCACCATATAATAGCAAAGCATAAAAAAAGCCATGTGAGATTTTTAGCAGACACGGGCCTGATTCCATATGCCCACAGGTTAGCTTCTGAAACGGCTCCAGAACCAGTCCCCACCTGGGTTTGCATATTGAAAGCAGCTGCACCTACAATTTATGTGCCTTGTAAGCAGTTCCAGGGCTGCGTAATGGTGTCCAGGGCTACCCCACAAAAAGGTGCAGGTGACTCACGGCTCTTGCTAGTGGGTGTGTTCACGGAAGGTCAAGCTTTGGCGAAGCTTGTCACAGCTATGTCGATATGAGGAAACCTCCACTCTCGTTTGACATATGGCTTTCATTCGTGTTAGCTGTCAACTCTGGGCATCTACGTTTGGCCTAAACTATCTGCGCCAACAATGCGCTTCTCCAAGATTCACACAGGAATCGCTTATAGACCCAAACCCTCCTTCTCAGGCACTTACTTGCCGACCGAAACGCCAGTCCCCACATCCGAACAAGAAAGGTGGTTTCCTTACAGCCAACAGATCATTGTGAGCTCATCGTCTGTTTCTTCCTTTGGGAAATGAAAACGGAGTTCCTTCTAACAAAATCCCAAGCTTCTTAATGTTTTGGCAGTTTTAAGAAGCTATCTGGGAAAGTGGCAGACCAGGCTCAAGGATGAGAGGGTCAGATATCACCTGGCGCCACCGTTGATGCCAGCTGGAGGTCTGCGGCCCTGCCATCGTCAACCAGTCTATGGGCTTCTATGGAAGCTCGCACGTGGGCACAAACCCAAGTGGGTCTCAGAATATGTCTGCTAATCTGGATATCCTGAAGATGGAACACATCCACTCACTTCATACCACTACCTTGGAGGGGTTTGTCGCTTACATCCTGATTGTAGCATTTCTTCTATGATAAATTCAGCAACCAATCATAATAGTATTAGCAATACTTTGTATACCGTATCCTAATAGAATTAGCAGTTTCTTTGGTGTTTGCCACCGATAGAAATCACCCATGTATTCATAGGACATTACAGATGTTACAGGTATTTTAAAATATTATTTAGGGGTGCGTGGGTGGCTCAGTTGGTTGAGCGTCTGACTTCAGCTCAGGTCATGATCTCACGATTTGTGGGTTCGAGGCCCGTGTCGGGCTCTGTGCTGACCACTAGCTCAGAGCCTGGAGCCTGCTTCAGATTCTGTGTCTCGTTCTCTCTCTGTCCTTCACGCTCTGTCTCTCTGTGTCTCTCAAAAATAAATAATTGTAAAAAAAATTAAAAAATATTAAAAAACCCATCACTATCCTGAAATAACAGTAATTATTAGACCCTCCATCCTCCTATTTTCAAGAAGCACATGTTACTAAAAATTACTAAGAAACAAATTTGTTTTCAAAGAAAATTTTTGATAATTATATTTCAATATGATTGGTTTCCCTTGTACTCTTCTGTATCTTATTTTATGGATTTAAAATCAGTAGCTGAGAGGGAATCTCAGAAGGGAGTTCATGACACAAAGAATTGAAGAACCTCTGGTCTAATGATTTATGGTTTTCAAAACAGAAAGGAATTCACATAATACAAAAGCCAGTCGCATAAGGCAAGCAGGACACATGTTACCTTTATTATACAGAAGAGGAAAGGGGCTCAGAGAGATTAAGTTGCTTGCTCAAGGTCATTGATTATCAGTGGAGTTCAGGATTTGAACTTTGATGCTCTGATTTCATATTCTTTCCATGACGCCAGTAGTTCTCAAAGTGTGGTCCTTGGACCAGCAGCACCAGCACCCCCTGGAAGCTGGTTAGAAGTGTGGGTTCAGATTGGCTGAACCTCAGACTCTGGGGTGGGGTCCAGCATCTGGGTTTCACAAGCCCTTCAGGTGGTTGCCGTATATTTAAAGCTGGAAGACCACTCTTTTATTATATTTTGATTTTTATTATAACTGTCTCTTGCTTTTGAGTCCTAATCAACAGGAAAGCTTCTCAATCAAGGCAGGAATGGTTTCATGTCTCATATTTGGCTTTGCCTGGACAATAGGGCAGATACTGAGAATAGGGAAGACAAAAAGGGCCAGTCTGGAGGTGGTGGCCTTATTCCACCCTACCACCGAAGCTGTCACCGTGATGCCTGCCCTCCCTGGGGCATTTAGGATTCCCAGAGCCAATCTTCCCAGGGATTTCATTGTCAGTAATCAATCCTAGAGGGCACCTAGATTTGTGTGACTTTATAAACGAGGCATAAACCATTATGGGTTTGGGTGGTGACTGGCCCTGGGTAGGGCATGGTTTATAACAGACTCCAATTCAGCTCAACGATAAAAAATTATTTCAAGACACCATATAAGCCCACACACTATGTTGTTAAATCCTAGGATGCACAATTCTCCCCATTCTTACATTAGGGACACGGCATGTGTCTTAGAACAGAAAAGGAGTAGTTGCCAGGCAGATGATTGAGTTCTGATGTAGCTGTCATTTCCTGAATATGTGTGAGATTCATTTGATTAATTCATTTCAGTTGAGCAAATTTCCAGCAGCCCAAATGGTAGCTGTATCAATTTTTTTAAATTAGGATATAATTCATATAGCAAAGTATTTAAATTATAAGTTTATAGCCAGATGATTTCTTATATTTGTATTATATCTGTGTTACTACAACCCAAATAAAGATATAGACCATTCCAGACCCCAAGAAGGCTCCCTCCTGCCCCCTCAAAGTCATTATTCTGTACCCACAAGCCTCCAGGGTTATCACTACTCTGCCCTCTAGCACCATAATTTTGTTTGTTTTTGTATTTCAAATAAATGGAATAATATTCTTTTGTGCTGGACATCTTTTACTTAACTTCATACCCATGAGATTTGTCCAAATTGTTGCATTTATCAGTAGTTCATTCTTAGTATTATATGAATAGAAACTTAGTATTATATGAATATGCCACAATTTGCTTTTTCTATTATCGACTGGTTTGGGGGTTGTTTCTAGTTTTTGGCTCTTATAGGCAAAGCTGCTATAAACATTTGAGTATGTTTTTGCTGGACGTAAGTCCTCATTTTTGTTGGGAGATAGCCCCAGAAGTAGAATTGCTGGATCACGGGCACATATATGTTTAATTATAGTTGGCACTGCCAGTTTTCCAAAGTGGTTGTGCCCTGGAGTTGCTGTTGGAAGCCAGGGACCTCATTGTGGAAAAAGAGACATAAATATGGAATGGGGGGAGGCCAGACAGAATGCTGTGGAGATGGATTTGACTTTGAGATAGTGTAAATTCATGATCTTGAAATTACGTATAGGCATGTGCGTGTTTATATGTATGTGTGTGTGTGCACATTTTTATGTATGTGTGTGCATCTGTCCATATACATGTATATACCTCCTGGCTCTGTCTGCCAAGAGGGCTCAGAAAGCAGAAATGTGGGGCACCTGCTGGTTCAGTTGGTTAAGCGTCCATCTCTTGATTTTGGCTCAGGTCATGATCTCACAGTTCGTAAGATCAAGCCTCGTGTTGGGCTCTGTGCTGACTGTGTGGAGCCTGCTTGGGATTCTCTCTCTCGCTCTCTCTTTGCCCCTTCCCTGCTCCTGCTCACTCAAAATAAATAAATAAACATGAAAAAAAAAGCAGCAGAAACATGCTACTACCAACAAGCATTACTGTTATTACTTAATCTTGATGTCCACATCTATTTTTCAAAAGCTTCAAGCTAACTTTTGAAGGAGTTTGAAGGAGTTTGAAGGAGACAATAGCTAGAAATTTGATTAAGGGAAAACAATTGTGTATAATCAAATAAGAAATTGGGGCAAAGCCTCAGTATACTTTGATATGCTTTGAATTTCTACTGCCAGGTATAAATATGCTAAAGGAAGGCCTTGTGCACAGCTCACACTAAATCCTGCCACCCTGTCACCGTGATGCCCCACAAAACTGCCAAAGGCTGAAAGTGGTTCAGAATAAGTTTTAGGATTTGAATATGAAGAAAGCTTAGAGTCCAAATCTGATGGGGACAGATCAGAGGAAGGAAGTAGCATCTAGATAAACATGTATGTCATGGCTAGTTTCTATTATTAAGTTTATTTCCCTGCCTTATATTATACATTTACATACTGGCCTCCCTTGCTAGAGGTGAGTGCTTTAAAAACAGATACTGTTGGGGTGCCTGGGTGGCTCAGTCAGTTAAGCGGCCGACTTTGGCTCAGGTCATGATCTCACGGTTCATGAGTTTGAGCCCCGCGTTGGGCTCTGTGCTGACAGCTCAGAGCCTGGAGCCTGCTTCAGATTCTGTGTCTCCTCTGTCTGCCCTTGCCCTGTGCACACTCTGTCTCTGTCTCCCAAAAATAAATAAACATTAAAAAATATTTAAAGACAGATACTGTGACATATACATTTTTGCCCACTACTTGGCACTTCGTTGGCACTTAATAAATGCTTGTTGAATAGAAGTAAATTATGAGCTGTATTGTTCTGATCTATCAGATTTTAACCTTGGAGTTGAGATAAGAGATTCTTGGAAATTCCTTGAAGTCCTATTTATATCTGAATATTCCTGTTTAAGAATTCCAATCTCAAAAATATCCTCCACACCTCCTGACCAAAATGGTAAATACGTGTAGTGAGGCATAAAAATGCTGTAAAAAAAAAAAAAAAGAGAAGCACAAGTATTTCTTTTTAGGTAGCTCCAGGTCCAGTTTGATAAAGGATCCAAATTATGGTTTCTGTTAAATAACTATACACACGTGTCACACAGTAAATTTTCAGTTCAGAGTTGCATTTTGGAAAGAACTGAGCCTGTGTGACTTTCTAAAACATGATGTAACACGGTTGGACTGAAAATCAGAGTATGAGAGAAAGAAGACTAGCTCTCTCTTTGGCACTCTATGATCACAGGTTGAATAAAGGAAAATGCCAAGTCTCTGTTCTTACTTCATTGCTAAGTTAGAGTAGGTATGGCTAATTCTCATTCTTTAAAATATTAATATTTGATTTCTTTTGATCCAGATTTCCTTTGAATACTTACTAACTGTAAAGAAACTTTGTGTGTTTTTAAGCCTCAAATAATAAATAGATCCATGGTTTAAGTAAGAAAATAAACTGGACAAAGCACTGAGGGTGGGGGCTATAAAGATAAGACAGCCCACAATTTTGGGATCTCAGACTGTGCTGATACATGTGGACAGAGAAGCTGTCACAATTTCCTTGGTAGCATAGAGGATTTAGGAGAGGAGGTGGCACAGAAGTAGGAATTGGTAGGGTGAGGAGTTCACCAGTCAGAGGACAGGGGAGGGCCTCTGGGGACAGAGAGAGGCATGGACAAAGGCAGGGGCAGGAACGGGCCTGACCTTGGAGAGGTGGGGGACAGCGTGGGAGTGCTACAGCAGGGCCATCCTAGGGTGCTAGGGGGCTGGAGTGGAGTGGGGGTGTGCAAGGAGTGCCCTTGGACATGAGGTGGGGAGGAGAGACTTTGGGCAGACTGTGGGGCTGAGTTGAGGGCACTGGGGAACCATGGAAGGATTTAGTGACATCCTTGGTTAGTGACAACTGCAATCTGGCGTTGGAGATAACACTGGCTGCTGAATAAAAAGTCCCGAAGTTCATTTACACCGCAGTTCCTGAGTACCTACCATACCTTTTCCTGCCTCCAGGGGGCAGCAGGTCTGCCCCTGTGGCCTGCCCAGGCGCCTCAGGGCCCCCTGCCCCTTCTCCGCTCCACTGTCTACTCCCGGCAGCAGGGAAGCACCATGTTTCGGACCTCCCTTTAGAACTGAATTCCAGGAACGTTCAGTTCATCTACGGATAAACCCAGTTATCTTTGTCATCCTAAATGAACCGGCTTCCTAACCCCTCCATTGAAAACATTATTCTCCCATTACTCAGACTCAAGTTTGGCAACCACCTTCTGCTCTTTCCTATTTGTCTTCCTGCCAGCTGATTGCTCATCAGGGTATCATCCCCTTTGCTGCCACTTTGGGCCCCTCCTTCCCTCTCCTGCTCAGTGGCCTCCTGTCTCCATTCTCTGTTTGCCTCATAGCTGAACCATAGCAGAGAGTCATGGACCTCCCTGCATGCTACTCTAGAGGAAGCTTTGTAGAGCACCTTTCCTCCAGTCTCTCCAATGTCTCTAAATTTCCAAGCTAAAGGATAAAGCCCACCCTCCCCTGATTCACAGTCAAGGTCTTGTATGATTCACCCCTATCTTCAACCACTTCGCAGAGCCTCTTGTCTGCATTCAGTCAAATGTGGGAAATGTCAGTAATTTGTATGTCTGCTTTAAAAATTTTTTTCAGGGAGAGGACAAGATGGCGGAGAAGCAGGGAGCTCTGTAATCCGCGCACACCCGTATGGATTGAACTGAGAAGGACTGAAGGGATAAAACTTGGATTTGCAAGTGGGGGAAAGAAGAAACAGACGCCAGAAAGAAGACAACCTCAAAGATGCCTGAGTGAGTGACTGTGATCTGGGAAATTAGGGGACGGGCGGGTCCCAGTGGTAAAGGGGAAAGGGGCCCCCGAGCCCAACACAGGGAGAGCGCGCTGTGCCCCGGAGAGACCAGGGGAAGAGAAAGAGAGACGGAAAACGCACCTAGAACCATCTCTAAGGGAGGAAAAACTCGCCCGTCTCCCCATATATAACTGCCGAGCGCCGGGAGAGAAATTCGTCCCATCTGGCCGGCGAGTTCTTCCTTGGGAGCAGCGGCAGCGGCATCCACTCCAAGCGGCACCGGGAGCCTTGAAAAGCGGCAGCGGCAGCTCCGCGAAAAGGGCGGTGCAAGCCGGCCGGGAGGCCCGCCGCAGCGGGAACGCATCTCATCCCCGGTGACGGTGTTGAACTGCACGGACTGGGATTTGGAAGTGAGGCGGAGCTTGGAGAATACAGTTTGGCTCGCCCGCGGCACGGGGAGATCGGACTCAGAAGGGCGGTTGCAACGCTTGGTTCCGGCAAAGCTTTGAAGCGGTGCCATATTTCTCCCCGCAACCACCAAGGCGGAGCCTCAGAGAGAGCAGCCCCCGAGACCTGACCTGACGCCAGACCACGCCCATTCGCACAGGGGAGCTGTCTTTTTTTTTTTTTCTCTTTCTTTTCTTTCCTTTTTTCTTTGCTTCTCCTTCTTTTCTGCTGCCATCCAGATATATATCTCGTAGCATATTCTTATCTCTCCTCTTGGCTGGTTATATGCTTTTGGACTGCCCACAGACCTTTGCTGTCTCTGTCCCCACCTTGTTGTTGTTTTTTTTTTTCTTCTTTTTGTTTTTGTTTCTTTTTCTTCTCTCTTTTCTTCTCTTATTTCTTTCCTTTCCTTTCCTTTCCTTTCCTTTCCTTTCCTTTCCTTCTCTTTACTTCTTTCCCCTTTTGGCTTGCTTGTTTGTTTGATTTGTCTGTGCATTTGTGTGCTCTTGTTCCCTGTATGCTAGTCTGTTTCCTTTTCAGGGATACCTCAAAAAACAAGCCAAAGTATACATGGTGGAGAGTCCCATATAACTGACCAGGGAAATAAAACAATCAGAGG
>CM053560.1:106261012-106405919 GCA_028646485.1 Cryptoprocta ferox | reverse complement strand
CTCACCACTGTCGTTTAACATAGTGCTGGAGGTCCTAGCATCAGCAATCAGACAACAAAAGGAAATAAAAGGCATCAGAATCGGCAAAGAAGAAGTCAAACTTTCACTTTTCGCAGATGACATGATACTCTACATGCTATTTTCAAATTCTTAAAATGGCTAGAGAACAATCCACTTCATCAGGGCCTCTTAGATTTTCTCTTTAAGCCCCTACTAGCCCTAGGAAAGTTAATACTTTCTAGAGACTAGGGAGTGAGCCCAATGCTGTTCTCCTGCAAGTCCAAATTTCTTTGAAATTTTGTGTATTTATGTGCCAAACGTGATCATACATCGAAATGTTAGTTTCATCGAAAGATAATGTGTTAGATTATTATCATGGGAAAACGTTCCCTTGGGCACCTGCTCACTTCGGATGGACAAGCTGTCATCATCAGATACGTAACCCTCAGGACCCCAGACACATAAGTGGTTCAGTCTTAGAGGAGTATCACATGCATGAATCATGCTCAACAGTCAAAATAATTAAGCAGGAGTTTCTTTCCATATGTTTGCTCTCCAAGGACATTAAAACTGATATTCAATCTTTGCTCAGAGCTCTCATATTCAAAAACCATACCAAGGTTTAGGTTTCTTTGTATCTGTACAGTAAAACCCTTAGACTAAATTAGTATCTAAATACATCCTGTGTTCTTTAGATTAACTTCTTTTGCCATTACCAGTTCACTACTTAGGGATGACTTAGTGCCATCATCCTGGAACCTTGGGCAACAAGGCCATCAGATCAGTTTTTGGGAATTTCCCTCACATTCCTGAATCTTTTCATTGGATTTAAGTCATTCTTCAACCTTCCTATTTTGGATCACCAACTTCTTATTGAAGTATAATTAACATACAGTGTTAGTATATTAGTTTCACGTGTACAAAATAATGATGCAACATTTCTACACATTACTCAGTGCTCACCATAAGTGTAGTTGCCATCTGTCACCGTACAAAGTTATTTCAGTATTATTGACTATATTTCCTATGCTGTACTTTTCATCTCCTTGACTTATCTTGATAATTAGAAGTTTATACCAGTTAATTCCCTTTATCTATTTCACCCATCCTCCCACCCACCTGGTTGGTGGTTGGCAACACTCTGGCAACCACCAGTTTGTTCTCTGTATTTAAGAGTCTGGTTATATAAATGCAATGAGGTCAAGTTATCTACTTATTCTGTTAATTATCTTGAGAGGAATGCTAAAGTCTCTGAGTAAAATTGTGGAATTGTTGGTTTCTCCTTTCAGTGCTATTGGTTTTTGCTTTATGTGTTTTGGGGCTTTTGTTTAGGTGCATATGCATTTAATACTGTTATGTTTTCTTGGCCACTTTTCCTTTCATTATTATGTACTTTCCCACTTTATCTCTGGTAATTTTTCCTTGCACTTAAGTCTACTTTGTGTAATATTGATATTGCTACCTCTGCTTTTGCTTTCTTTTGATTAGTATTTCCATGGCATGCATATATATATATATATATATATATATACATATATAATTTTTTTACCTTTTACTTTTAGTCATTACATTTAGAGTAGGTTTCTGTAGATAGCGTTTGGTGTTTTGCTAAAAATCCAGTTGGACAATATTATCTTTATTTGGTATTTTACACTATCTACATTTAACATTTATTGACTGGATTTCGCTCTACCATTTTACTAGTGTTCTATTTGTTTCTTTTGTTTTTGTTGTTGTTTGTTTTTTTCCTTTTGTTCTTCTGTTCGCCCTTTTCCTTCCTTCTTTTGGATTTGAATAATTTTTAGATTTCCATATAATTTAGCTATTGGCTAGCATCTCTTGTGCTATTTTTTAGTTACTGTCTAGGGATTATAATATACAAGCCTCATCTGTCACAGTTTACTTAAATATTTACCACTTCAAGTAAAATTCTTGAAAACATATATGTCCCTTTTACCCTTTCCTACTTATGTTGCATTTGCCACAGGTATTACAGCTATATACAATGAGATCCTTCCAATGTTATAATTTTTTCTTTCAATAATCGTGCATATTTTATATGACTTAAAAGGATATGACCTTGGCTTTTTTTTTAAACATCACAATCCACAACGGGTAGCAGGTATTATGAGTTCAATTTTAGAGAGGAGGAAATGGATAAGTAAGGTGACTTGTCTGCATTCATACGGTTGAATAATAGCAGAACCAGGACTCCACCTTTTCCTTTCCCTTCTACTAGGTTGCATTTTGTTCTTCACATGTAAGTTCTAGCTTTGGTACAGAAACTAGAGTCTGTGCAATGCAAAGCTTGAGAACTTCCAACAAATACTATTTAAGCATTCTTCCTTTTGGAAACACCTTGGTTAGCTGGAGGAGGTGGCTCTTACATCTTACATGCGGCACCAAAATAATAAGTAGAAAGATCTGGGTCTAGTTTCCAAGGCACTGCATTAACCACACACTGGCTGATGCTCTTCATGTTCCCAACTAACAACTAGGTTAGGTCCATGGTCATTTACGTTGGCTCTCCTCCATTTGGAATCTGCTTTCTAGCCATCACAAGAATCAGGATTCCAACTACAGAATGCTGAATGCAAATTTCATTTCTGTGGAAGTCCTATTTCCCTTCCCTTAAATTTGTGGTTTTTAAAAACTGTGTTTCCTGGAGTCCTAGAGATTTTCGTTAAGTTCCCAGATTTCCATGAAGTCTCCTCAGGGGTCAAACGGACTTGGGTGGCTGGGTGGGGTTGTGGGGAATCCACTTCCTTCCTCTTTTGTTTTGAATATTTTATTTCATTTGGACAAATAGTTCCTTGGAACTGAAAAAGGAATTTGAAAACCTTCACTTCAGAGCCTGGACCCAGCAGCCTCTCAGGATGGGAGGGAATTTGAGGTCTGTCTACTTTAGCCAGCCACGGAAGGCTTGAGCTCATCACCCCCGTGTGACACCCGGCCAGGGTCTGAGCAGGGAATCTCCATGTCTCTAACAGCTCACCCCTTCTGGGCTTGGTTCTGGTGCTCTCAGTCCTTCTGTCGATCACTGCTTGGTGAACTTGGCTGCCCAATGCAACCCCTGGAAGAGTTTTTAAAAATACTGATGCCTTGGCCCCACCCCCGAGGCTCTGATTTAATTGGTTTGGAGTGCAGCCTTGGTAATGGGAGATTTAAATGCTCCATAGGTGATTCTAATTTGCAGCGAAGTTCGGGAAACACTGCCTCAGATGAGCTGAGACCTGTCCCTGTGAAGTCCCTACCCTCCTCTGGAAGACACCTGTCGCCAAAGCCATCTTCCTGACTCCTGCTGCAACATGTTATCTGGCTGCTCCATGTTTCTCTTAGTGAGGTGCCTCCCTGGAATGCAATAGGCTGGGATGGATTCAATCATTGCACAGGAGTAGACCAGGCATCCCTCCTTCTCCATACTCGACTTGGATTCCTGCATTGCCTACGTAGCCCCAGCACATGAGTGGTTTGATAAAGAGCCTTTATTTATTTATTTATTTATTTATTTATTTATTTTTACAAAGATGCTGCTGCTAACCTCCTTTTCCCCACCTTGCATTTGGATATGAACTATTAATTACTGACCATGGCCTAAGGACAGCCCGGAAACCAAATCAGCGGAGTCTGCAGATAAATGAGGAAATACATCTCGCAGCCTTTTACAATTCACAAAGTGAATTCACACACCTTATCTCAATCAGTCCTCCCCCTCAGCTGCTCTTATTCCAATCCTACTGTTCAGGTGAGGAAGGTGGTTGTCACACAAAGAGATGGGCCCCAAACCACCAAACCACGAGGTTAGTGAGTCGCAGAGCCGGCATGGGGGGTGGGGTGTCATGCAGAGCGTCTGCTTCCACAGTCAGCAACCTATACACCAGGCCGCACTTCCTTCCATGAAATCCCACAGTCCACGGCAGGCCAGGAACAGGACCTCATGGAATGTTCACCTCCGGGATCGCTGCTGCTTTGTGTGGCAGCGTTCCAGGGCCACCCATGCTCTCTGCGCCGCGAGTGTGCAGCAGAATGACCACAGGAGAGGGGTCCCTGCCACAGCGTTGAGAAAATAAGGCCAGCTTTAAGGCAACATTAACATACCCCTTGCTCCAAATGCTGACAGAAATTATGTGGTGGCTTAAAAATCTCCTTGGAGAAAGACAGCCATGTGCGTGGCTGAACCAAAACCAGAACCAAAAAATAAAAAATCCGCCCCCCCAAACAAAAAACAGACCAGGCCAGAGAGTGGCAATCTGTGTGGCAAAAATTCAGTCCATCTTGTAATAGATTCCTTCCTGTATATATACATGCGATGCCTCATTCTTTTGGTTCCTGACTCACCTTTGCCCTGGGACTTAAAATCTCTTCCAGCAACTGGCATTTTCACTATATGCCCTTTTAGTTTCCAGCTCAGCTCCTACTCTGAACTTTGGCTTTCTTGTCACTATTTGAATATTCTCAGGACTTTTCTTTCAAACTCCTGTTGCTGACCCAACTCTGGGTCTTAATTTCCCCTATTGCATTGACTGGACTAAAGACAGTGTGACATCCATTGGCTGGGCGGTGGGCATGGTCTGTCCCAGGCGTAGGCAATAAGGATGTGCATTGTCTATCGAGGATTTGATTTAAAAATAGTAATGAAAGCATCTAGAAGTTGATGCTGTCTATCATCACCACGATGAAATGCTACCCCTGTGGGTGGGAGCACTCCCACCGTCCGTCCCTTCCTGCCTTGGTGTCTATCTCAACCTCCCTAGCATGTCCATGCCAACCTGGGCTCCATTTCGGTCCTGTCGGGCAGGACAGAAGTCACATCTAACGGGCTTAAAGGGCTGCAACAGAACTTCCTGCACAGTTAGTTGAAAGCGAACTCAGTTAATTCTGTTAGAAATAATAAGCCCATGGAAGAGAGTGCAGACTCTATGGTGGAACTTGAAAAGCAGAGACAACGGGGTTTTAAATGTCTCTGAGAACGGAGTCTTAGATGATACCGGTTATTTCCAAGCACTGAGAAGTATCCTGCTGGAAAAAGAGGGCATGGAATTGTTTTTATTTGAAAGGCATTTGTTTGAGAAAACGATGCTTTCTCCAAGCAAAATGTTAGCTTGCCTGGTTAGAAGTTAATTACAGTATTTATTGCTTAAAGCCAGCCTGGAATTTTGGCTTGAATTCTTACAAGCCTATGATTCAGAAGGGAAATTATCTATTCAACCCAAAGCCAGGGAGCTAAAGTCTGATCTGATAACTGCCCATTTAAAAAGGACCCAAGAGATAAGAAATAAGTCCCTGAGGGAGGAAAACACAAAACTGAAGTTTTAAATCCTGAATGTTATCGGGAATGTTTGTTACTGAGGATGGAGATAAATGAGGAAATGACGTCAAGGAATAAAGTGATTAGTTGCCTTGATTCTCGAATTAATAATGACCTTGTTCTTTTGATGTCCTCACTAGTCACATATTGGTTTAATTATAATATTTGGAAGTGGAAGTCCAGTGTAAGCAGAGAAATCATGCATCTTATATGCTGCTAATGGACTTGAGTTTTATCATTCTAACCTGACTCAAAAGCAAACATTGTCCTTGTTGGTCATCCTCCTTCAGCCCTGTTTTCTGGGCTGGGTACCACTGACTGAGTTGTTTGTGCCTCTGGACATCACGACGATGTTTTCCAGCTGTTCCCTCCTTGGTGCCTATTTGACCTTGAACTTTGGGTCTCTCCCAAGGTTCTGGCCTCAGTCCTCTCATTTTCTTCTTTCTGCACCACTGAGTTGATTGGTGGGGCTTCAGTGCTTACCCCTGTGTGACTCTCCAGCCTGGCCCTCCCACCGCAGCTCAGGGACTTTCATTCCAAATTTCAACAGGTCATGTTCTTGACCTTAATCCTTCCTGCCTCCTTCCGCCCTCACCAGGCCTTCTTTCTCCCTTCCATCTCTTACCTCCCCCTCTCTCTGCCGGCTCCTCTCCATCTTCCAAGAAACATGTTTAAGTCTACCCTAGCCTTAAAAAAAAGAAAGAAAACCACATCTTGCCTCAGCTCTGGCACCCCTTAATCTCTCTCCTCCTCTTCACTGTCAGATTTCCTAAATAACATTGACTGTGGCTGCCTTGCACCTGCAAAGGTCAGGGGTAATGTTCTAGTTGCTGGATCCAGCTGTGTCATGTTTGCAGCATGTTAACCCTTTGTGCGAGGACAGAGACTGCTCCCTGTGGAACCTCTCCCATTACTCACCTCTGGGGTATTATATCCCCTGATCCTTGCCTACCTCTGACCACTCCTCAGGTCCTCCTCTGCCTCCTGCTCTCCAAAGAGTGCTGTCGCTATAGTCTTTGGTCAGCTTTTGTTTGCCCTCCATTCTATCCCTTGGGCAACCCCAACTCTCCACTCTGAAGAGATGACTCCCGATGTCTATCTTTGGTCCTGATCTCCTTCCTGAACTCCAGCACCAGGTTTCCCACGGCTTGCTAGAACTTTCTCTGGTGTATTTCATAAAAGCTTCAGTTCAACATGCCTCAAATAACACCACCATTTTTTTCTCCCGGCCCTGCTTCCTCCCTGTCCTGGCCCAGGTGTCCTCCCAGTCATGGGCCAGACCCCTCCATTTCCCCCCAGTTCTTCCTTTAGCCCTGACATCTAATCCATTACAAAATCCTATGTTCCCAGCAAACTGCAAACCTTATTCCACCATATGCATCCAGAACTTTCACACCTCCAGGTCCCTGCTACGCTCTGCTCTGTCTGGAAGGCCTGCCCCTTGTGAGGAGGACTGTGTGGACAGATGCTGCCTGGGCCTAGTAAGCTATCCTGGGCCTCAGATTCCCCACATACAAGATAAGGGGTTAGAAAGACAATCTTAAAGCTTTGTGGTTCTCTGGATGAAATTCCTCACCATGTCTATATGTCCACACCAGCTTCTCTTTCAAGATTCATGGTAGCTGCTCTTTCCTTCCAAAGCTTTCTCTAACTCCCACCCTGCCCCATCTCAACTAGAAGTAATGTCTCCCTTTCTGGATTCCTGTAATGCTTTATATATTTCTTTCAGGGAATTTATCACTGATTACTTATCTCCCCCATTGGATTAACTGATGACACACTCTTGGAGGGGAAAGGAGAATGTCTAGTGTTTTCTTCTTTAAATCCTTCTTGTGGATAGCAGGCAACCATGAAATAGTCGTTAAGTAAAGACATGAATGAGTACAAAATCCTTTCCCTTGGTGATGACCCACGATAGCTTCTAATTTTCACCTGGCTGCTGTCCTGAAATACGGCTGGAGTAGCCGGCCTGCCCTGAGAGCTCGAATGAAGACTGGGCCGGCCTGGCTGCTGCTCGGGACGTTACTGTGTAAGGAGCTGGGAGACATCCTAGGGCACCAACGTCTTACCGAAATGCAAAGATGAAGGAAGTTTTAGTTACCTCAACTCCTCTCAGGGGCTCCTGTGTGTGGGACAGTTTGGGTTGGAGGACCCACGGAGTGGTCCACGGAGCAACAACGGAGGCCACACAAGTGTCTTCCAAGGAAAGTGGGTCTGGGTATCTTAGGGGTTTTAGTTTTGCTAGTTTAGAATATGGAAACTGAGGCACTGCCCCCATTGGCTACCCTTTTCTCAGGCTCCGCCTGTCCTCGAAATGAGAATCAAGTATTTAAAGGCTCAGTACGAGGGACATCTGGCCTTTGCTGGTCCTGGGAGCCCACCTCTCTGGTCCTGCTCCTTCCCAGCGGGATCCTTCACTCCTGTCCTGCCTGTCCCCCCGACTGCCCTTCAGTGACCTTAGCACTATCTGACTCTTCGGTTTCTGCTTTTCCCTTCCAAACTCTCCCCTTTCTTCAAGGCTTGACCGATGTTCCTCTATGACCGCCACCCCCCCCCCCCCAAGATGGTGTCACTATCCACTTCTCACTCCGAGCTTCTCTTGGAGTAAGAAGCTAATAGCTAACAGGCATCGGGGGCTGGGTTCAAAGCCAGGTTTGGGGCCCAGTGCTCTTGTGACTTTTATTTACTATACTGTGCTTCTCCGGTTCCATCGTGTAAGTCATTGCAGGTAGGGGCTCTATCGAGTAGCCTTTGGGTTTCCCGAGTCCAGTGCCTGGTTCAGAGTGGTTTCTGGATAAATGCATAATAACTAAATAAATACTTAGGTCCTGATGATATCATTTAGTTTAAACTTATGCACTACCTCCATCTTGTCACTTGGCAATTTCATGGTAAGAGAACTGTTTTTTTTTTAAGGGTGAAATCACTTTAAATTACGTTAAAAACTTTTTAAAATTTTCATTAAATATTGGCTAAAATTTGAGGTACCTGGTGACTCCATCAGCATCTGAATCTTGATCTCAGCTCAGGTCTTGCTCTCAGGGTTGTGAGTTCAAACCCCGGGTTGGGCTCCATGCTGGGCATGGAGCCTACTTAAAAAAATTGACTAAAATTTGCCAAGATCTTGCCCCTCACCAGACAGGGCAGAAGACAGTCCTGACAAGGGAGAAATGGAGGGGTGCGTCCCTAGAATTACAGCTTCTCCAACCCCTCACCCCCAGGCAGTAGACACTTGACCTGAGGCTGAGCCCCACACGTGCTGAGGACCTGCCCTCATTCAGACCCACTTCTCTTATGCCATCTGTCTACACTGCAGGCCCAACTGAGCTGTCTTCTGTGGAAAGACCAGCAAGAAGTCAAAAGGCAGGGTTGGTTTTAGGCATCTGTCAGAGCACAAGTCCTGGGGGCCCCGTCCGTTGTGCTCCTTAGGACCTCCTGGAAACCCATCCCCTCTCTTTGTCACGTGCCTCAGGTTACAAACACACTCCCTGCAGACTCAGGTCCCCACCCAGGAATGACTGAGTAAAATAGTCAGGTGTCAATGGACAGCTGAGCCAACGACACAGCTCATCGTAGCATGTTCAATCTCCCTTGTAAGCCTACAAATTAAAATAATAAAGCTGTATAATTTTTCACTTCTAAAAAAATTAAATTACAATACACATTTCCTGGACTACATGAGGAGACAATCAATCACATAAGAGCAGGGGCCAGAAACCTTTCAAAAATGGGTATCAGATTTGCTCATTCATTCGCTTAGACTCTTTCTGAGCACCTACTGTGTGCCCTGTGCCGTGACAGCCATAAGGACACAACAAGGAAGACCTAGAGTCTGCTTTCCTGGATGGTTAAGGGTTGTTGAGAGGGAAGGTCTAGTTCACACGCAGTGGTCAAGGAAGGCCTCTGACAGGAGCCACCTGCATGTGGGGAAGGAGCCTGCCTTGTGAAAAGCAGGGAAGTGCATCCCAGAAGGAGGGAATAGTCTGTACAAAGGCCCCAAGGTCAGAAGAACTTGGTTTGAAGAAATGACAAGAGGTCTGGTTGATGATTTCTGTTCTCATGAAGAGAGGTGACTATGGTAATACCCTTTTGGAGGTGGACGGGCAAGAAGGTGACAGTAATGTTCTCAGATGATAGCAGATAGCCAGGAGTTGGGTCTCCTAAGACCCCGGAAACTTACAAGGCTGAGTCTCCAATTTCAGGGTCTTAAATTTAATACAACTTTTTTTTTTTAATGTTCATTTATATTTGAGAGAGAGAGCAAGCGGGGAGGGCAGAGAGAGAGGGAGATGGAGGATCCAAAGCCAGGTTCTGGGTTGACAGCAGAGAGCGTCTGCTTGGGATGTAGGGCTCGAACTCAGGAGCCCTGAGATCATGACCTGAACTGAAATCAGATGCTTAAACCACCCAGCCACCCAGGCGCCCCTTCATACAATTTACTAATGCTCCTTCTCTGGACCTCCAGTTCCTCATCCATAAAGTGTTAGGACTGAACTAAAAGATCTCCCATGTCCCTTTAAGTGCAAATTTCCCTTCAAAGATTGAATTTAATTAAAATAATGAATTTGAAAGGATGAAATGAATCCATTAACTGAGCGTTTAAATATGACGAGGCACTCCAGAGACTTAATGATGGGCTCCTCCTGCCTTTTCCTTGGGCCTGTGACAGGCTGCAGTTGACAGAGGAGCTGGGAGGCCATGGGTGAGGCAGTGCCCTCCCAGAAGAACCCTGAACAGGGTGGAGCAGTCCCTTGGGAAAGCCTGACCCCGAGAGGGAAGTCACAAGCCGAGTTTGAGAAGACTGTCAGTTCAGAATACCTCAGATGGGGAGGAGGCCTGGCAGAGCGCACCTGGTCCGAAGACGCTTTTCAGATTTGATTTATCGGCCGTATGAGAGCGTTACCTCTGGTGGTTTTATTTTCCATGTGTTTTTCATCAGAACAATTTGATTTACAAAAAAAATCACACAAGTAGTTCATTTAAAAAAATTAAGCATCTTAAAAGTAAAAAGCCAATGTTCTCACTCCTCCCATTAGCCCCAATCTCACTTCACTCCACAAGCTTAACCAATTTTAACAACTTGGTGCATATCCTTCCAGACCTTTCTGTGCATGTGCAGACACAGACCTATATAAAATGATGTATAATTTCATACAGTACATTTTTTAATACAAAAATGGTATCCCATTATAACTTCTTTTTTTAAGCCCAGCATCCTTTCAAGGATCTTCATTTCATGTCATGGAATGTAGTGACTCCAGTATTTTTAATGGCTGCAGAGTGGTTCATAGGATGGAAATATAACATTTAATCACTTTCCTTCAGTTGGGTGGTTAGACTTCATTTAATTTTTTCCAGCTTATAAAAGTGGTTGCAATAGACACTCTTGCTCAGGTCTTTCTTTGTAATCTTAAAGGAGCATTGCAGTAGGGTAACCAGCAGTGGAACCGCTAAGTCAAGGGCTTGCACGCTGTGGTATTACACACTTGAGAGTTACCCACTAGTTCAGCCTCCTCTACTACACCATATTTAAAATGTCTGCAATCTGCAAAAGCTGTAGTGGGACACTTTGCATTTTCCTGGCTACTACTGGGGATAGATATCTTTTCATACAGTTTTTCATCACTGGCGTTTTTCCCTCTGGAGATCACTTGTTTATATCATTTACCTGTTTTACATTGGGTTGTTTTATGTTTTCTTAGTGAATTGTAGGAACTTTCTACAATATTAAGGATATTAGTCATGAGCCCTTTGTTGTATATCAAAAATACTATCTTTCAGTCTATCACTATCTTATCTTATCTTATCCTCTCCTACCTATTCTATTTTATTTTGAGAGGGTGCATTCAAGTGGGGGAGAGGGGCAGAGAGAGGGAGAGAATCCCAAGAGGGCTCCACGCTCAGCAATACTGGGAGGTGGGCACCTAGGTGCTTTCTTTATATTCAGCAACCTGGAAGTCCCTCTATTCTTCTTTTAAATGATACTAGCTACCGGGGCACCTGGGTGGCTCAGTTGGTTAAGTGTCCAACTGCTGATATTGGCTCAGGTCATGATCTCACTGTTTTGTGAGATTAAGCCCTGAATCAGGCTCTGTGCTGTCAGTGTGGAGCCTGCTTGGGATTCAGCCACCCGGGTGCCCCAAGAAAGAAAAGTTGAAATCAAGAGATGAGGGTGGCTGGCAACTGCACACACACTAGGTCTCTGCCCCTACCCTCCCACCCCCACCTGCTCTACTTTCGGGCTATCCTGGCCACAAGGTGCACTTGCGCTCTGTGTGGATGCCATGGGGTGTTCTGCATGTTTTGTTGTGGTCCTGTGGGGTCTACTGGGGTGGTCTTCAGCACTATGGACTTCTGTGAGTTGGGCTTCTGACAAACCATAGTTCTGCCAACACACAGTTATGGCGGCAGGTCCTAAAAATGCAAGACCAGGACATATGCACGTTTCCATGGGGCACGACAATACTGGCACCTATTGTTACCCTCTTCTGTTCATCTGGTGTTAATGGCTCTTTTGTTTGGGACGCAGAAGTTTTCACTCTGTTAAAAGCTGAACTAATACTTGTATTACGTCTCACGACTGAATGTGAATCCACAATTCCTTCAATAAAAATGTCAATTAAACAGAGGAAAGGAAAAGTTGAGAGGAAACTTGTTGAATAAATTGAAGGAAAAGGTAGAATTCTGGAAAAGCTTAGCCATGCTAAAAGAAAATATGATAACTTACAGTCACGCTTACAGGGCGCCAGGCCTTTGTCAAAAGTCCTCAGAAACTGTGATGTGGAGGAAACTGATGGAAAGCTAACCAGATCGAAATCTGTACTGTAGGGGTAAGTAACATAAAGAAAACATGCGAGAGGAGAAATGGAACATTCAGAACTGGATGAACTGCTGTGACAGCACAGGAAGAATAAAGTCACTGGGACATAGGTGAAAATCCATTCAGTGGCTGATGGCTTTTCTAATTAGGGCACCTCTCCCAGATGGTCCTCACCAAAGGGTCAGCCTTCATCTGAAACATCTTTGCCCGCATCTCTGTGCAGAGTCCCACGCTTGACACTTGCTGTGTTTCTCCCCCTCCCTCACCAATGCAAGACTGTTTGTTGCCAGTGGACCCAAGGGAACATGTCGTGGGACTTGGGCCTCCTTGGCTGCTGCACCACCAGAAAGCATGTATGGACGTATGGATCACCCCATGACACTTCCCGCTAAGGGATTTTTCTGGGCTTCCACATCTTCGATAATGGTGAAAAATGCCTGGCTACTAAGAGGGGGAGGTTCTGCATTTTCCTCCACCATCCCCACTTCCTGAAATCAATTGCGGGTTAACATCAGGATTGACTCAGTCTCTAAACGAACCTATGACCAAACATCTAGAACCACAGCAAGAAACCTGAGATGTTTGTGTGTCTCTTCAAAAGCAATGTTGAATTCCCTCTCATTACTGGTTTAGGAAACTGCCCTCTCTCCATTAAGTGTTCCTTCTTTGCCCAGTTGGAGGTTTTGGGGATTATAACACCAGAGTATCAACTTGGAAATGAAGTTTATTCAACTACTTAAAAGGTAGATTTAAATATGAAATGTCACCCGGGTTAGCATTTCCAAATTGTCTTCTTCACTGGAAGTGAGTCCCCCCAGATACCAGGATTTAGTGGGGTTTCTTACTGATGGAAGCCAGCGAACCTGGTCTGAACCACCGAGAATTACTTCTCTCCTCCGCGCTTTCTCCTGCTGCTTCTCTAAGATACCCTCAGATGTCAGAGCTACACGTGAACTCAGATCTCCGGGTCCAATCCCCCAGGCTCAGAGGAGACAGAGGGGGCCGGCTGGAGAGATTGGCTCTGGCTGCCGAGCTGAGCTCACCACGGCCGGCTCCTGACCTCCAGCTTGCTGGTAGCTCCCCACATACTGAAGACCTAAATCTTACAACACAGTGAGTGGAAAAAAAAAATCCAGTGGAAGAATACGGATCCTGTTATAAAGTGCAGCCTCTGTCTACCTAAATCTCCTTGGCATCCAGCAAAGTAAAAAAGGAAAAAAAAGTTCTGAAGTGTTCTGAAGGATGGCCTGGGAGCATAATTCCAGTAAGATGACCTCATAATCTCTGTAATTCTCAAAACCCACAGCAGCAATTCCGTTTAGAATCATGGAAAAATCAAAATTAGACTCAAATGTTCTCCTACACGTGCACATACACCCACGTGTCATTTGTCAGTTTGTGCCTGGATGTTCTGGAACACTCATTTGTATATATTAATGTCCTGGTATTTTGTTACTTTTAAGCTAATTATATGGGAAACTGACTTTACGGAGGAGGCTCTGGTCACTTGAAAAAAGAACACACCATGTCACTCTGGGTGAAGGTCCCGGCCGAAATTTTGTTACCCCTCATGGAGAGGTTAAACATTCCAGCCCAGCCACATCACCACTTTCAGTTACTTAGGCTTTCACCCTGGATGGCTTGATCTTTGGGAATCTTGATCCTTGTTTGGTTTTGACCTTCCTGTGAATGTGCACATTCACAGAGACTTCATGTATTCACTGCCCTTGGAGAAGAGACTGTCCAGCTGCCCTGAGTCCAACTGGTGGTCCAATAACCCACGGTGCTGTCACTAGGAATCCCCAGAGCAAGGCTACCCAGTGCTAGACAGGGAAGAGCATGTCAATTTCCCACACCCTGAAACAGACACTCTTCCCAGGGGAGGGAAGGAGGAAAAGGCCTACTTCAAGTCCTCAGGAGTAGATGAGGTCACGTGTTGAGACCCATAAGGGGCCAGGCGCCCCACGATGAGTACCTTATGCAGTTTAATCCTTACGTGATACCCATTTTACAGATGAGGATAATAAAGGTCAGAGAGATGAAGCAATTGGAATAAGACCGGGCAGCCAGGGAGTGATGACACTGGAACTCATCCAGCTCTGCCTGGATTCAATGTCTGCGCTCCTTTCTTTCCAGACAAGCTGCCTCTTAGTGATGAGTTAACACCCTCGCAGTCAGTCCTTAGCCAGGTGACAGTAAAGAAAGACACACTCATGGTGGGGAGTGGGTTCGGATGGTAATCAAGGAAGGGGAGTGTATTAGTTTCCTACTGCTGCTGTAACAAATGACTATAAACTCAGTGGCTTAAAGCATCACACATTTTTTACCTTGCAGTTTTGGGGGGGGGTCAGAAGTCTGAAATGGGTCTCACTGGATTAAAACCAAGGTGTTGGCAGGTGCTTCTTTATGGAAGGTCTAGGGGATAATCCGTTTTCTTGTCTTTTCCAGTTTCTAGAGCCACATTCCTTGCACTCCTTGGCTCGGGACCCCGTCTCCCATCATCAAAGCCAGCAGTGAAGCACCTTCAAATCTCTGACACTAACTTGTCTGCCTCCCTCTTCTCACAAGGAAACTTGTGATTACACCGAATGCACCTGGATAATCTTGTCACAGATCTTATTAAAAATTTTAATTCCATCTGCAACTTCAATACCCATTTGCCAAGTAACCTACCAGGTTCCAGGGGGGCATTCTGAATGGGGTTTTTTTTGGGAGGGTTATCAATATGACTCTGCCTCCTCACAGTCCGACTTGAGGTTGAGTGACAGTGGCACTCAGGTCCCCATGTCTATCTCTGGCATGTGTACTGACCCCTGGCTCCATCCTGCTAGGCAACTTTGTGAAAGTCTATAAACATAGATTCCAGCATCATCCCAGCAGGTGAAGAGCGTGAGCTACAGCCCTATAAAGACCCAGCTCTTCAGCAAAGATTCTGAACTGATGCACAGTCATCCCAGAGAGGGAGCCAGTGACACCAAGGAGGACAGTTCTGCTAAGTGGTCTTAAGAATGGGACATTCCTCCGAAAAGCCAAAGGAATCCTGAGAAAGAAGAACAAATTGTGATACCTGGAGGTATCACAATTCTGGATTTCAAGATACACTACAAAGCCATAGTAATCAAAACAGTATGGTACTGGCATGAGAACAGACACATAGATCAGCAGAACAAAATAGAGAGCCTGGAAATAAACCCACATATATGTGGTCAATTAATACATGACAAAGGAGGCAAGAATATACAATGGGGACAAGATAGTCCCTTTGATAACTGATGTTGGTAAAATTGGACACAGCTGCATACGAAAGGATGAAACGGGACCATTTTCTTACACCGTGTACAAAAATAAACTCAAAATGGATCAAAGACCTAGATGTGCGACCTGAAACCATAAAAATCCTAGAAGAAAATGTAGGCAGTAATCTCTTTGACATTGGCCTTAGCAACATATTTTAGATATGTCTCCTGAGGCAAGGGAAACAAAAGCAAAAATAAACTTTTGGGACTACACCACAGTAAAAACCTTCTGCACAGTGAAGGAAAAGGTCAGCAAAACAAAAAGGCAACCTACTGAATGGGAGAAGATATTTGCAAATTTATATCCATTAAGGGGTTCATATCCAAAATATTAAAGAACTTATACAACTCAACACCAAAAAACCAAATAATTCAATTAAAAATGGGCAGAGGACCTGAATAGACATTTTTCAAAGATCACATACAGATGGCCAACAGACACGTGAAAAGATGCTCATCATCATTCATCATTAGGGAAATGCAAATCAAAACCACAATGAGTTACCAACTTCACACCAGTCGGAAGAGCTAGAATCAAAAAGACAAGAAAGAACAAGTTGAGGATATAGAGAAAAAGGAACCCTTACGCACTGTTGGTGGGAATATAAATTGGTGTAGCCACTGTGGAAAACAGTATGGAGGTTCCTCAAATACTAAACATAGAAATACAATATGATCCAGTAATTCCACTACTGGGTATTTATCCAGAGAAAATGAAAACACTAATTTGAAGATATTTGTACCTTTATGGTCACTGCAGCATTATTTACAATAGCCAAGATATGGAAGCAACCTGAGTGTCCATTGATAGATGAATGGATAAAGAAGATGTGGCACGTGCACACGCACAACACACACACACACACACACCCCAAAATATTACTCAGCCAAAAAAAAAAAAAAAAAGAGAACAAGATCTTGCCATTTGCAACAACATGGAAAGACCTAGAAGGTACTGAAATAAGTCAGACAAAGAAAGACAAGTACCATATGATTTCACGTATATGTGGATTCGAAAAAACAAAACCTAACAAAGTGGAAACAGATACATAAGCACAGAGAACAAACTGACAGTTGTGGGAGTGGGCAAAATGGGTGAAAGGGAGTGGGAGATACAGGCCTCCAGTTATGTACTGAAAAAGTCACAGGGATGAAAGCTATAGCACAGGGAATATAAGTCAATGGTATTGTAATAGCGTTGCATGGTGACAGGTGATTATGTAGCATAATGGACAGACTTACTGAATCACTATTTTGTACACTTGAAACTAATGTAACACTGTGTGTCAACTGTCCTTCAATTAAAAAAAGTAAAGGGACAAAAAAAAGGGAGGCTCAGAGACATATATATAACTATCCGCCCATCACAAAGCCTCATTTCTATCACCAGGGCCAAGACAAAGGGTAAGGAGAGAGCCCTTCTGTAAATATCCCTATGGCTGACCTTTCGATTGATTTTTCTCTTTATTTTTCCCTTAACGACAGACTTCAGTGCTTCACTGAATCTGATTCGATTGGCATTAAAAAAAAAAACCCTTAATTGGAGAGCGGCTTGGGCATTTATCCCATTTTACGGATCACCAGTGAGAGGGTTAAAGAGGCAGGTTTTGACTGAAAAGGAAAGACTTTTGAACACTGAGAGCTGTTCATGCTTAAAGAGGCTGCTTCATGAGAGAGTCAGCTCTCTGCCTCTGTTCGTGTTCAGGAAAGGTGGGCGTGGGGGAGCGGGGTTCAAACAGCTCCAGATGGGATTCTGGACTCATAATGCAAAAATGGAGAGCAGGAGCACTTGGAGAGTCCTCTCCATGTGCCGTGTGAGCACCTCTTCTTAGTCTCTGTGACCTCAATGTGGGTGCTACAATACTTGCTCCACTTAACGGATGAGCACACCGAGGTGAGGCACGGAGCCTTGCCCTGGGTACCTAGCTTGTTCTCAGGCGTGCGGCACCAGGCAGACAGCCCAGTCTCCTGGCGCTCAGGCCCCACATGCCTTTCTGGCCGGGAGTGAAGCCTGGATGCCCTTGGCTCTCCGTCCTGGCTCACTCGTTTTATGACAGCACTGAGAGTGGAGGCAGCGTTATATAACATCTCGCTTAAAACTCTCGCCACTTCTACCATTCATTCCCACGTAAGGCGGGGAGTCACAGAGTTGCAATAAGGTGCCCGAGATCACAGAGCCCCCGGGGGAAGGATGCGGAATTCCAGGACCGGTGGAGGCTCCAAGTCTGGGGCTCTCTCTGCTGCCCCTTCATGGATGCTGCTTCTGGAGGCCCAGCCGCTCCCCAGCTACCGAGGAACCCGGTGGTGGCCTCCAGAGTGGGAAGTCCACGCCAGCTCCGAAATCCATCCTTGGTCTGACTGTACACGTCCACTTGAGGATACCAAAGGGATAAACACTTTGTCAGAGTTAAAAGCACTTTGTAGAAACTTCCAGTAGGAGGAGGATTACTAATATTTTTTTGGTCATTTCGGACACATGTCTATCAGAATCTCAGTGAGGAGGAATTAAAATGAAGGTCTCTGCATGTCCTTATGGGGGGGGGGCTTCATGGTGTGCTTATGATCCCTCGTCCTGGCCTGGCACCCATCGATGGACAAAAGACGTTCATGTGTGTTATCTCATGGGCTGGCCAGGACGGGGAGGTGACAGTTAAACGACCCTGCTCTCCAGAAGTGCCGGATGCCTGTGGTTCTGGAACATCTGTCACCACTGGAAATGGAAATGTCAGAGTGAATGACTAAAAATAAATAAATAATGGACAGGGGGTGATTATTCCAAGATGTTAACATTTTGCCCTTGAAAGTAGGTTTTTAAAAATTACAGGCAGCTCACGAAAAGAGAAAAAAAAACAACTAAGAGTATTAAACAGGTAACTTAATAGAAAAGCGTTATTCTTTTTAATTATAAAGGTTTTCATTTCCCCCTTTCCCTCCATTATTTCGGCTAATAAGCTTGTCGATGGGGCTGGAACTGATTACGAAAGGCTGGGAACAGATTTTATTACCTGGAATAACCTTTTTTACACATTAGCATTTTACTTCCAGTTTTATGAATCAAATGCAATATGGAGTCTCTAAAAGTTAGGACACAATTCAGGTATTACCTCAGGATTACTTCATTTGAGCATGTACTAGATATACGCACCTTTAGGGTGAAGTCTGGGTCCTGGTAATTCTACACAAAACTTAAAGGCAGAGAGGAAAACGGTCTGCAACCTATGGGAACTATGGGGAAATTAAGGGAATAATTCTGGATGGGGCTTAAGACAGAAGGCTGGATTCTAAAGGTTTCCCAGCAGCTGGGAAGTCACACTCATGTGCTAAGTGGTTCACTGCACACAGAACATCCAGACAGGAACTCCTGAGCATCATGAAGAAAAGGGAAAATGCAGACTTTCATTCAAGGAGCTTTTATTATTAAAAGGGAAGGTAGAAGAAATTATTACATAGACTACATATGAACACATGTGAACAAAACAGACATTTACAAGATGCCATAACTAAAGTCATAACTGTCACCTAAAGCAGACTTAGCTCCTAAGAGACTCAATAAATGTCTGATGAATGAATGAATGAGTACATGTAATCTGCATACAGGCACTCAAATATTTTTGACTGACTGATGGTTGATACAGATTAATTTCTGAGATGTTGTTCATTAAGGTTAATTTGTGAGCTCTGTCCTTTAAGTTGTGGTTCATTTTTCTCTGATAGCCTTTTCCTAAAAATAGAAAGGGCTGCAGGAGAAAGCAATATTGCCCTAGTTATGGTCTCCTGGTCCAAGCAGGCAAGACCCTACACTTTTGAAAAATTAAGGTAGATCAGCCAAATTTTTAATATAAAATAAAGTTCTTATTTAACACAGCAGAACAGGGGCGCCTGGGTGGCTCAGTAGGTTGAGGTCTGACTCTTGATTTTGGCTCTGGTCATGATCCCAGGGTCATGGGATTGTGCCCTGTGTCGGGCTCTGCGCTGACCATGGGGCCTGCTTGAGATTCTCTCTCTCTCTCTCTCTCTCTCTCTCTCTCTCTTGCTTCCCCTGTCCCTCTCCCCAAGTTGCATGTGCTCTCTCTGTCTCTCAAATAAAAAAAAAATAGAACAGCAGAACATAACGACAGTAAGAGGTAAACTAAACAATTAAAGAAAATGAACATCTAAGATGTTGGCAGCTTAATTTTTATTCCCTAGTGGTGGCAGGTCGCCATCTACCCTTACGCGTAGAATTGACTATGAAACTTTTCTCAACTAAATGTTGGAATGAGGACTGAGCCCAGTTTTGGTACTTGTTAACAGGTAGGGTATGTGACTGTCTGCTGCCCTGGTTCATCTGGGTACTGGCAGAATATTCCTTTAAGATGATCAACTGAAGGTGAAGAATGAGATACTCAAAAGTCATAGCTAGTTTTCAGCTGTACCAGGCATTCGTTTAGAGCAGGTTGGCAAGTGAAAGCCCAATGGGCCAAATTTGGCTTGCTGTCTGTTTTTGTGAATAATGTTTTATGGGAAACCAGTCACTGCTTTTGCACTACAACAGCAGAGTTGAGTAGCTGTGGCAGAGACCATATGGTGTGCAAAGCTTAAAAGTATTTACTCTCTGGCCTTCATAGACAAAAATCTAGTATAGTAGTGCTAGAACTCTTCCCCTTACCCTAAGCCACTTTTTTCTGCAGAGAGCAAAACAATGGAATTCATATCACTGTCACTATCACCCACACTGACATCCTCACTATCACCATTACCATGATGACAACCACCACCACCACCACCACCATCCCCACCACCAACAATACAATTTCACTTTCTAGCAAGCATGGCTCCAGGGATTTTTCCCTTCTTTGTCCTTCCAACCTGAGTTTGGTTACATGGTGTTCGTGGATAAAAAACACATCATTACTCTCTCTGTCCCCATTGCGTTCTGATTTCATGGTTTATACAGAAAGACAAGTACTGATGAAGTGATGAAGAGTCCTCTGGCCATCTCAAGATCAGGGTGCTCTTATGTAGAGAGACAGCTGTCAGCTTTTTTGTTTGGTACAAACCCTACAGCTCTGATTCAATCAGTACAGAGAAGGAGAACAGTTTTCCTACCGTTCTGACTCCGACTCCTGAATTTATGCAGATCACCTTCTCCAAAGCGATAAAATCAGAGATTAACAGCACAAATGTAACCCTAAAACGTATAAATAAACTACTTCAATAATTTAGATTAAGAAGTAAATCAAAATTATACCTAATGGGTAGGGAGTTTCAGTTTTGGAAATGAGAGAAGTGTCAGGGCTGGACGGTGGTGGCGGTTGCACAATAATGTGATTCCACGTAACGCCACTGAACTGTACACTTAAACTGGTTACAATTATAAATTTTACTTTATAGATATTTTACCACATTAAAAAAAGTTAACATTAGGGAGGCAAGGTAAAGGGTATATAGGAGCTCTGTATTACCTTTGCAATTCGTCTGTAAATATAACATTATTTCACAATAAAAAGCTTTTAAAAATTATATATACTCCATTTGCTTAGAATAGTGTTTCTCAAAGTGTGGTCGCTGAAACCCACAGGGGTTCTGTGATGTCATGTCTACTTACATAATAACACTAACATGTTATTTTCCCTTTTATCCATAACCCTCTCACTCTTACATGAATGTTACAGGCATAAGTAGGGTATTGATATGGTTTCGGATTCAACACTGCAATTAATCTTTAAGAAACTACCATGTTTCTAGTTTGGTATAGTATCAAAGAAAAAGATCCATGATTGTCTGAAAAGACGTTCCAATTACATATTGATATGAAGCCCGATTTCATTCACGTGCTTCAGCCAAAACAACACGTCATAATGGACTGAGTGCACAAGCAGTCATGAGAGTCCAGTGGTCTTCTTTAAGCCAGATATTAAAAGAGATTTAAAATTGTAAAATAATGCCTCTCTTCTCAAATTTATCTTTGTCTTGGGAAATACTTTTCAAAAACAGTTATTACATAATGAGTTTATTATTGCTATTTTAAAATGAATCAAGACATAATTTTCAAAGTTCAGTTTAAGTTTTGAATACTAGAAGTATCAATACATACAACATATACACAAAGGTTTTTTAAGGTCTTTGATAACTTTAAGTGTGCAAAGGGGTCCTGAGACCAAAACATTGGAGAATCACTGACTGACAAAATAAGAAGAAAATGGACATGTACTGAATTTATAAAATATGGTCAAAGCTATCAATCCTTGTATTTCTTAAAAAATTGAAATCAAGGTGGATATCTTAGTTTATGAATGAAAAAAATACTTGCATTAGAAACTGAGAGCTGGTTCTTCAAAACAGTTTTTGTTTTGAATTGAAGATTCAACTCGACCCATTTTTAAAATCAAAGTATAAATAATATTTTATTATGTTAGTTTCAGAGGTACAACACAATGATTAAATATTTGTATATATTGCAAAATGATCACCACAGTAAGACTAGTTAACATCTGTCACCAAGCATAGTTACAAAATTTTTTTCTTGTGATGAGAACTTTTAAGATTTATTCTCTCTATGCAATACAGTATTATTAATTATAGTTGTGCATTCCATCCTCATGACTTATTTTATAACTGGAAGTCTGTACCTTTTTATTTTTTTATTTTAAATTTTATTTATTTATTTTGAGAAAGAAAGTGTGAGTTGGGGAGGGGCAGAGAGAGAGGGAGAGAGAATCCCAAGCAGGCTATGTACTGTCAGCGTGGAGGCCAATATGGGGCTCGAACTGTGAACTGCGAGATCATGACCTGAGCCAAAGTCATATGCTTAATTGACTGAGCCACCCAGGTGCCTTTTTAATAAGCAACTTTGAAAAAAAGCAATAAAACCCAAACAGGTGACATTACAACTAAAAAGAGATAATGCATCAGAAGACATTTAAATTATAAGTGAATTTTACACATAATTCTATACTATGCATTTAAAACTCTCCATGAAAAAGATACATTAAAAAATTACCAATCCTGACTTAAGATGAACAAGAAAACATGACAGACTAGTAACCACAGAAGAATTTTTAAAGTTACCAAAAATAATTTCTTCCAAAAAGATTCTAGGGCCAGATGTTTTTTACTGGTGAGTTTCCATCAGAATCTAAAGGACTAGGTAATGATATAAATTTTCCAGAGCATATAAAAATTGGAAAGCTAACCTAACCTAAGCTTCAGAGACATAGTATGAAAGAAAGCAACGGGCCAATCTCGCTGATGAATAATGATTTAAAAAATCCTAAGTAAGGTACGCAAACTCAATTCAACAGAGCATTAAAAGAACCACTGAGCAAGATGAAGTAGGTTGTAACCCCAGGAATGTAAGGATGATTTAATATAGGAAATTTTTAGGAAAACTAATTTAAATAGATGCCAAAATGACATTTAAAAGTCATCCTGGTAAAAACATTTACCAAATTAGAAACAGACTTTCTTAATCCAATAATAAGCATGTAATCATAAATACATTTAAAATATTTATTGAGCATACATCTATCTTTCTTGATAGTTAAAATTAGAGGTATTCACATTAAAATCAGAGATAGATTAAAGATGTCTGCTATCACTCATTTAAAATAGTTTTAGAAGTGTGGGTAAACTTTTGGTTAATATATCATGAAAAAGAAATCAGAGGTATGACTATTGGGAAAAAAAAGGCAACATCACCATTATTTCCACGTGATATGATTATATCATTAGAAAATCATGAGAGTCAATTGCTAATACTCAGAATTAATAAAAGTTCAATGAAGTGGCCAGTGGTAAATGTAAGAAATCTGTAACTTTTTGGTAGAATGATCATAACAATTTTGAAAATAAACTAGAAACGTATTTCACTCTCCATCATCATCATCATCCCACAACAAAATATAAGTAAATACTTAAGACCAATGTTCACAACTAATACAGAAACTCTACATGAAAAATATAAAAATTTTACTGGCAGATATAAAGTATTTGAATAAGTGGAAATAAATGCTATGTTCCTGGCCTGGATATTTTAACGATTTAAACTATTTTATGGTTTAACTATTCCTCCCAAACTGATTTATAGATCTAAAATTTATAGATTTATAGATCTCCTGGAATGATGTAGGTGCCAATTTAAGTGTGAGAGACCTTCTCTGACCACCTAACTCAAGTAGCACCCTGCTCCTCCAGCCGGTCACGTGTTCTCCTTTTTCCCGGTTTTATTTTCTTGGTAGCACAGATCACCATCCGAAATTATCTTTTTGTTCTCTTGACTTTGGTTTCCCCGACTAAGATGTAAATCAACAAAGGCGGTGTGCCTTTGTTCTCTGTGGTGCTATCAGTGCCTGGAGCAGAGCCTGGCATACAGCAATTGCTCAATACATGCTTACCCAGTGGATTTAACACAATCTCACATGAAAACGCTATTAGGATTTTTTTTTCTTGAATGTGACTAAACGGTTCCAAAATTCACCTGGAATAGAAACATGCTAGATTGTCTATAACATTATTAAAAAGAAGTGAAAGAGGGTAACTTGCCTTGCCAAATATTAAAGCACATCTTAAAGCTGCAATCATCAAAACGTGGTGTAGAAATTATATGACAGATAATTGGAACAGAACAGTCACAGAACAGATCTAGGATAAATGTGAGGACCTAGCACATTCTAACTTTCTAGTGTTAAATAAACAAACTATTCAACAAATTGGGTTAGAAAATTGGCTAAATATTAGGGGCAAATCTTTATTCTCATTTTATGGTCTACTCGTAAAAAGGTTTAGCAACTCCCCCACCCTAAATAAAGCCACAAACAAAAGAGTATATGTAGTGTTATATACCATTTTAGAAGGTTTTTTAGAAACAGGAAAAACTAATCTATGGTGTTACCAGGTAATGGGTCCTTTTGGGGGTGGGGCAGATTAGTGACTGAGAGGTGGGCATTCTAAGGGGCCGCTGGAATGTCAATCAAGTTCTATTTCTTGATATGGGTACTAGTTATGGGAGTGTGTTTGCTTCGTGAAAATCCATCAAAGCTGTGCAATTTTGAACTGAGGGCTTTCCTATGTATTATACTTCATTCTTCAACAAAACGCTTATTTAACAAATGAGTAAGTGCTAGGCCAGTTGATTGCTCTAGTCAGAGGTTAGGTTTTCTGCACTTAAACATGCATTTCTTTTTCACTCGTGCTTTCAGAAGAGGAGATAAAGTTCTATGATGATAAGTTAAGCTTATTTAATTGTAATCAATTAAGGAGACCGATAAAGGTTGAAAGGTCTCCATCCCTTCCAGCAGGGGTCTGTAACATGGTCTACCCCTATGCTGAGCAGCCCTGAGGGTCCATGTCTCCAGCCCTCACACATTCACAGCAGAAATTGTTCTGTGGCTCTCTGAAATGCAGCTGCACATTTTATTTTTTTATTTTTTTAATACACTTAAAAATTATTTTTAATGTTTATTTTTATTTTTGAAAGAGAGCGACACACAGCGCAAGCAGGGGAAGGGACAGAGAAAGAAGGAGACACAGAATCCGAAGCAGGCTCCAGGCTCCTAGCTGTCAGCATAGAGCCCGGCACGGGGCTCAAACTTACAAACTGCGAGATCATGACCTAAGCTGGAGATGATGCTTAACCGACTGAGCCACTCAGGCACCTCTTTAACATACTTTTTGTTTTTAAAGTTTATATATTCATTTTGAGAGAGAGAGAGAGTGGAAGAGGGGCGGGGGAGGGAGAGAGAGAGAGAGTGAGTGAGAGAGAGCGAGAGACTCCCAAGCAGGCTCCATACTGTCAGCACAGAGCCTGACGTGGGGTTTGAACCCACAGACCATGAAATCATGACCTGAGGCAGAGTCGGACACTTAACTGACTGAGCCACTGAGGCGCCCTGTCAGCTGGACATTTTAAAGAATCCAATGCATCACAGAACAGAAAATCAGCATTCACATTAAAAGTAAAGTGTCTAAAAGCCCTCTCCTTGTTTTTTGCCCAGACCTTAAATATGAGCATTGATCAACTTCTGACTGCTGGTATGAACATTTCAGTAACACCTCAAGCCAGTGAGCTGAGTTAGGGGACACCCCAGTGACTGGATACAACCCAAACACCTCTTGATCTATAGTTCACTATCAGTTATAAAAGTTTTATCCAGACAAAACCTCAAAGCATAAATATGCGGCTCTATAACCATACAATCCTGGACTAGTTTATGTAATGGTAACAACCATAAAAATAGTAACATCTGATGCTCGTTGAGTCAGTATTTCGTGCCACTGTGCTAAGTGCTTTACCAGTAGAATCTTATTTAATCCTCCCAATAAACTTATAAGTATTACTGACAGTTCATTTTATAGATAAAGAAAATAATATATGGAGAGTTCTAGTAATTGACTGGAGGCCACAGAGCCAGAAAGTCACATTGTACAATGTACACAATCCTGCTTCTATTGAATTGTTTGAGATCTTGAGAATGTACGCTGGGCCCTTTTGCCAGGGAAACTGGTGACTACTAATTTTTCTTAAAATTCCAAGTTAGTTTTATCCACTCACATTTTTGTAAGTAAAGCAGAGGCTAACCATAATGTGGAGTATTCATTTAGAAGAAAACTTAAATCTATTGATTAGATCCTTTTTCTTTGATGTACAAATTTCTACCATATTAGTAAAAAGTTATCTTAAGGGCTGATACTGGTCTTCTTACAGCAATTCTGGGAACTCATCAGACATATGACGTGTTAGGGATAATTGAAAATTCAATTTAAATAAAGCATTGATGAAGGATGGGGACAGGCTCTCTATTGCCTGATGAGAAATTGCTGTGGGGATTATGTCATTGCCACAGGTGAAGTTCGAGATGACCACTTAGCTCTGGTGTCCCCAGAACTCACCAACAAGGACAATGAGACTGAGCTAGGTTTCCAGAATGCTGTATCAGAGAAGAGGGAAGAAACTTAGCTTCTCTCAAATACAACTCAGATTCCCCTTTGCATATTATCTACCCACCCCCAACCTTTGTTTTTTAAAACCAGATTGGTCACTTACATTTCCAACTCCTGAAACTACTCATCTGTTCCTTCTATTTTCATTTGCTTCAGATCAGCTCAAAATGCCAAGTGTACTTTATCATTCTATGATCTAGCAAGACTTTGATGTGTAGTATGTTTCTGTATATAAGATGCTTAGCCTAGACTCATGGATTAAAGAAATGTACTTAAATTATAGTTTTTAAGCAGGTTCAGTTTGGAATCACTGGGCCCACTGATATATTGATATCTTTATCAGTTATTTCCTGTCATCAGACTCTTGGTATAGACCTGGTCTTTCAAAAACAGTTGCTCTCCATTTCTTCTCCTTCCCTACTGCTGTCTTTAGAGCAGAGGTTTGATCCTGTTGCAACATTCCCCCTGTGCAGCAGTTTCAGTGGCTGACTACTGCCCAAAGATCAATCCAAAGATGTGGAGTTTGGAATGAAAGGTCTTCCATGGTTAGCCTTATCCTATAGCTGCAGCCTCAAAAGTCAGGGCTGCCCTCACTTTCTTATAAGATGCCAGGCCTAGACATGCCTCACATTTCCTCCTTCTCTGTAGTTCATGTCGCTCCTTTGGACTGGAATGTTTTTTCTCCTATTTTTTTCTGATAAAATCTTACCCATCTTATAAAACAGGGGTTGGCCAACTACAGCAAGGGGGGTCGAATTTGGTGACAACCTTTTTTTGTAAATCGAGTTTCACTGTAGCACAGCCACACCCATTCATTCACACACTGCCCATGGTGCTCTCTCACTAGGACACCAGAGTAGATGCAGTCATGACCAAATGGACTGGTCTAGGCGAAGGACACCAGAGTAGATGCAGTCATGACCAAATGGACTGGTCTAGGCGAAGCCTAGAATATTTACTAGGTGGCTCTTTCTAAAGCAGGTTGAAAACCTCTGCTTTCTAAAAGCCCAGTTTAGACACCACCTCCTCATGCTCCTCAGAGTACACTGTTAGAAGTAATTTCTCATCCTTTGTACTCCCATACTGCTGGGTCTCTTACGAAAGTCATCGAAGGATTATCAAATGGATTATAAATGCCTGTGGGGCAGGGGCAGTGCACCGTTCAACTTAAGGTGTCTGCACTGCACTGCACACAGTGGGTGTATAGATATTCGCTGAAATGTTTTAACTATTTTGCATGACTATTAAGTCAGATAAAGAGAAATGTTTTACCTCATCAGATTATGTAACTACTAGATCAAGGGAGAAGTAAATATTGATTGAGGAGACAAATTATGCTCCCAGAGCATAATAAATATAGGTGTTACTGTCAGGCCACAGAAGAGGGTGGGGTGGAGGGCTATATGAAAGTCTCTTTTCCAAGAAAGGACATGAACGTTGACATAGACTCAGACAGAAGCAGTAAACCTTTCCCATACTGATCTTTATATGATTTCTAATCCAAGTGTCTGGCTTGGGAAAAGGGTAGAGTAGGATTAGGAGATGTGGAAAGTTCTTCGGAGGGCTGTTGATGTTTGCCTGAAGAGCTAATAGAAGCACCCCCCAGTGGAAGGAGGAAGGAGGTTTACCTTCAAAACACACTCCTTCAGAAACTTATTAGCCAAAGGAAGAGCAGATCTGACTGGAGATGTGCTTAGTAACAGAAGGGAAAAAAGATGTTCAGTTTCTCCTGTGGGAAGGTGAGACCTGGAGAGAGGAGGGGATGGTCCCAGAAGGCAGATTTCCCATCTCTGAATCTCTAACTCTCAAGGGAAAAGAAGGGACATTCCAAAAGATGGCATGAACCTGGAGAGCCAAGGATGGGTGGCCCGGGGTTCCTGGGTAAGAAAGCCTCAAGGTCACTGTTTCTCAGCTATCCTTTCAGTTTCAGTCATATATTTAATAAATGTTGTTTAAAGCCTTAGGTATGTCTTCCTTATCTTGTGTTAAGTCCCTAATGTGGAGGCTCAGCGATGTAACACAGGGCAGAGAGCCAGACTTTGATTCAGAGAGGGAAGGTTTAGCGGCACTTCCAAGTGGGTTAGGGAACGGGGAGATTTGGGATGACATTATCCATGCCAGACTCACAGATAATGGGTTCTGAGTTATTGCTGTAATCCAGGTAGGAGACCTGGGAGCGATTAGCAGCCCTGCAGATGATGTTCTCCGGAGGTGCTGCTGTCCATAGTGGGCTGGGAGAGAATCCTATTCTCCCTACAGGGACAGGGCTGTCAAATCACTTCCATAAAAATCCAAGACTCAGCCCCACTCAGCAGCTGTTTCCTGCATTTGAGGAAAGCATCCCATTAGGTACAGAAAAGCAGGTGTGGGTGCTCTGCATATGTCTGAGGCAGATGATGCAATTAGAAGGAAAAAAAAAAACCCAATCACAGCTTAACTATTCCCCATAAAACAAAAGGCAAATCCAAGTACAAACAGGCAAACTCGGTCTTACATTTCCAGGCAACTTAGGTGCTCCCTAAAAAGCAGAAAATGGGAAACAATAATGAGCATAAGGGGGTGGGCAGAGTTGATTTCATTTTATTCCAGCGTATCTGAAAGCTTTTCAAGGCAGACTGACTGCAGAAGTGAAAAGAAAGTCCACGTAAACAGATGCAAGGACATCAGAGCCTTTTTAAATCAAAGGGATGTGTGCTGTCAGACACCAGGTGGAAAGCATGTAATGCAAAATGAAGTCCAGGAGTGCTAAAACCAACAACAGCATCTTTCCAAATCACAGCAAGACGGCATGGTCTCTCTGGCACAGGATCTTGTTTGCAAAGATTTGGTTTTGGACAGGAATCATAAACGCTTGCTGCTCAAGAAAAGGTCAGAGCTGAGTCCAAATAACAAAAATCAAATACTCGGTGATCTCCTTTTCATGCTGCCATGCCGGCACTGACGAGGAATATCCAGCCATGATGTGTTTGCCGTCTGACTGTCTCCCGGGGCTGCCACTACCTGCAGATGGTAACTGAGGAAGGTCACAGCCCATCTCAGCATCTTGTTCTGATGCCTGAATGCAGGCCACCGAGGCATGTCTTACCATCTGCTTAAATAATCTTAAAGACATGCTTGATGTGTTGGCAAGGATGTGGAGAAGGTGGAACCTGTGTACATTGCTGGTGGGGACAGAAAATGGTTCTGTCACTGTGGAAAGCAGTCTGGATATTCCTCAAAAGTTAAACACAGAATCATCATATGACCCAGCAATTCCGCTCTGGGTTATATACGCTAAAGAACTGAAAGCAGGGACTCAAACAATTACCTGTACACAATAGCCAAAAGGTGGAAATAACCCAACCGTCCATGAACAGATGAGTGGATAAAAAAAAATGTGATATTATACATAAAAAGGAACAAGTTTCTGATGCGTGCTACAACATGGATGGACCTTGAGAACTTTATGCTAAGAGAAATAATCCAGACACAGAAGGACAATTACTGTATGATTCCACTTGTATGAGGTCCCTAGAATAGGTGAATTCATGAGACAGAAAGAAGAAGAGAGGTTACCAGGGATTTAGGATAGGGGGGAATGGGGAATTATGGTTTATTAGGTACAGCAATTGGGATGATGAAACAGTTCTGGAAATGGATAGTGATGATAGCTCACAATATCATGAATGTATTTAATGTTGCTCAAGTCTATGTTTAAAAATCATCAAAGCAAAAAATTTTATGTTATGTATATTTTACTACAATTTAAAAAAAAAGAAAGAAAACCATGATGTTTCATGTCTCCAGAATATTCTACTCTGTTGAAGAGGTGGATGTTCTTTTATGCTGGTTTCAGAAGAGCTCTGCTAAGGCAGATGGTGAAAGTCTAGTGACTAAGGTATAATTATGGCAACCTAGCACAAGGGCTCTTGGTGAGGACAGGCCCAGTGACTTTCAACAAGCTGGAGGTAGCAGTAGGGGAGGGACGGAACAGTGTGGAGTGGACAAAAATGTTGCAAGGAATTAGAATATATCTTTCTTCTACTGCTGGGGGAATGGAGAAGGCACAGTTTTTCCCCTCCTTCTCATCCCCTGGCCACATTTTTCTTGCCAACGACCATAGGCATATAAGTAGAATACAGGTCATGAGCAGCGACAGTGCCTGGATTTGAGTCCTGACTCAGCCACGCATGAATTGTTCACCTCAGCAGGTCCCTCAACCATGCTGGGCTCAGTGTCCTCAGCTATAAATGCAGGTGCTGAAAGAACACGCCACCCCCCTTTCTCCAGTTTTGTAAGTGCTGTGTGACACAAAGGAGGTGGCCCCAGAATTCCAACAGCCTAGGAGTAACATAGGACTCAAGTGCCATGAAGGAGGTCTCATGATGAAGGTAGGCTAACGGTGTCTGAGCACAGGCCCACAGATGGGCTGCACAGCACATGTGTAGTCTCAGGAGAACCTTGATTTCTGTATCTCACCACTCAGCACAGTTGAAAGCACACAAAGGGTAGTTGAAAGAAGGAATGTCTAAGGCTGAACTGTTTGTCTTCAAAGAGTACACGGCCTACCCGGGGAGAACACAGGCATGTGAACAGATAAATTACAGTAAAATAAGGTAAGTGCCAAACCGGAGACACAATCAAAGTCTTATGGGGCTTCAAAAAATAGTCTAACTCTTTGCTGTTCCTTTTCTTGGTCTTTTATTCTCCTGCCTTGTATTAAGAAAGCAAGCAAAGGCTCTGAATGCTGGAAAGACAGGCTGCAGGAAGAGATTTCTGTTGCTGGAGATGCATGCAACTCAGGGGCCCATGGCCAACAGACTGGGTAAAATATTGAAGGGAAATGGAAGGAAGGGGCTTAGAAACTAAGAATTCATAGTGAGTTGATCAACGTAAACTTAATGGTAGATAGAACTGTCATTCCAATAGCACCTTTGACATTTATTATTGTTTAGACAGCATTCTTAGATAAGTGACCCATGAGACTTCAGCACCAAAGGGATCTGAGTGAGCACACAGGCCATGCCACTGACATTTGGGGCTGGACAGTTCTTTGTTTAGGGGGTGTCCTGTGCATTGTAGGATGTTCAGCAGCACCCCTGGCCTCTCTTTGGGTTGGGGAAGCAAAATAGCTCCTAGTCGAGACCCAGGGTAATATGGAAATGGTCTTTTAGCCTGCAAGGACACTGGAATCACCAAGGGAACTTAACAATTCTGACACCCATGCTATGCCCCACGCCAATTAAATTGGGAGGTAAGAGCCAGCCACTGGCATATTTCAAATAGGCCCCAGATAGCATACCTCCTGGGATTCCAGTGTGCAGCCAGGGTGAGAACCACTGATCTAGAAAGACTAGGGAATGAGCAGTTATTGAGTACCTCTAAGATGGTAGGTATCTTACCTACATCTCACTTAAAGTCAACAGCTCCATGAAACTACAATTGTTTTCCTAATTAACCTGTGAGGAAAGGAACTCTCAGAAAAGTTAAGGAACTCATCCAGGAACATCCCAACCAGGAATGGTGGCTCTGCAAAGGGCAATTTCAGTGGGAAGTGATGGGCTATACATGGAAGGCAAAGCCAAAAACTGGAAAGTAGACAGGAGCAGAGCAGAAAAATGCACTCACAGCACAGGATGCAGTCTGAGGTGGAAGGGGTGAGCCCATGATTACAGATGTGTACCTCAAAGAAGCCATTTTCTGATTAGAATGAGGTCAGCACAGGGGAGAGATGGAACACATGTATCCATTTGTTTCCCCCTTTGCTCCGTGGGGAAAAGGAACTAGAGAGACAGTGGGACACAGAAGTGTAAGGACACAACTAGAGCAATTAAGTGAGATCAGGTGGGCTTTGGATGTCTAAGAAGAAAGATACAACATGTTATACTCGCGCTGGGATAATCCTGGAAGCCTCTAGCAGTGGGGTGGAAGAGGAGGCTTTTTCCTGTTTAGCCATACAAGGACAACTTGAGACTTGCTATAAGGTAAGTTAAAGGTAGATGCTTCATGTTTATTATCCTATTGAATCCTTGCATATCTCTAAGAGACGGTGGTTGTGTATCTGCTCCTTATGTGTCCCATGCCCATACACATTCAAAGGAGGCCTGTCAGACAGCACAGACACCAGAGTGCATCTGCTCCGTTTGAATGAAAAGCCTGTTGCATAAACAGATGTAGGTCACTTAGTCCACTTGAGCTGCTATAACAAAACACCACAGACTGGGTGGCCTGTAAACAACAGACATTTATTTCTCACATTTCTGGAGGCTGGGAAGTGTAAGACAAAGATGGCTGTCTTTTCCCTATAACCTCTCCTGGCAGAAGGGGTCAGGGATCTCTCTGGGGCCTCTTTTATAAGGATACTAATCCCATTCATGACGGCTTTGCTCTCATGACCTACTCATTGCCCAAAGGCCACATCTCCTAAAACCCCAACCTTGGGGGTTAGGATTTCAATAAATGAATTTGGGGGAGCCACTGCAGTAACTGGAGGAAATCCACTTAATAAGAAAACATCCATGAACTTTATAAATATAAATTGAGAAATAATAATCAGACACTGGGGAAAAGAAAAAGAAAAAGAGCAGGTTCTAATGAAAATTGTTAAAAGCTGGCTACAGAAAGAAAATTGCTTACTTTGATAAAAGTTATATATCCAAAAACTCTGCAAACAGCTATTAGAAGCATTCCCAATGTTGGGAACAAGACAAAAAAGTCCACTAACATTATTATTCCAAACTTCTGGGTTAGTCCAAAATTTTTTAGAGGTCTAAGCTTTTAAATGCCACAAGACAAGATTAATAAGAGGTAGCATATGCATAAGAAGATAACATTATTATTATTATCTATAGATGTCAAGATTTTCCACCTAGAAAAATCCATGTTAAATAGGTGAAAAACTATTAGAATTGTTAAAGAAGTGTAGAAAGATGTCCAGGTAGAAAATAAATATATGATTTGATATATACTGGCATGACTAATTGGAAATATAGTGGAGAGATCTTATACTATATTAGCAAAAACTATAAAGAACCTAAGAATAAACCTAATAAAACCTATGCACACTCTAGATAAAGAAATTTTATTAAAGAACACAAAATAGGAAGATATGCTCTACTCCTGAATCAAAAGGGTCAACATTATGAAGACATTTCTTTTCTTCTTCAAATTAATCCATAAATTCACTGCAATCTCAATTAAGAAACAGAAGTTTTATGGATTTTGGCAATTTTGAAGTATATGTAGAACAAATGTACAAGAAGACTCAAGGAAATTTAGGAAAAGAGAAAAGTGTTTGGGTAGGGAACTAGGGAAGGGGAAGAAAGTTGACTTATAAAAAAATAAAACATAAAACACAGTAATGAAAACAATATGGTACCAAAGCAGGAAGAGATAAATAGATCAATGGACTTGAATCAAGAATCAACAAGAATAGCTACATATATTTGAATTTCTAATATATGGTAGAGGTGGCATTTCAAATTAGTGGGGAAATTTTAATAAACGGTGTTGTGACAACAGTTTATCTATTTGGAAAAAGAAAGTTACATCCCTACCTCACACCACACACACAAAAATAATCTAGATAAATCAATATTTAAATATACAAAATGAGTATAAAAGTAATAGAAGAAAATATTAGAGACTAATTTTATAATGTGGGAGGTGGGCAGGTCTTCCTAAGTAAAACAAACCCCATAAGCCATAAAAAATGATCAAAATATTTGACAAAAAAGATTAAAATGTTTCTCCACAGAATAATAGATATGATAAGGACAGTTGAAACACAAGATAAAGACTAATATGTATATGAACAGAAGATGGTTATTATCCATAACTTATATGAGTTCTTAAAATCAGTAAGAAAACCACAAACACAACTTAAAATAGAAAATTCATAGGAGTACAAATCACAATAAAAATGAGTGGTCAGGAAAATGCAAATAAAAAAGATAGAGTAAAAGTTAAGTACATTCATAATATTTTGTGTTCGTCCAGGTGTGGAGAAAGGCACTTTGGGTGGGGGTACAAATTGGTACAACCACTTTGGAGAGGAATCTTACTTTATCTGTCAGTGTTCATTCCATTTGACCTACAAATTCTATTCTTAGGAATCTATCCTACAGAAATATTTATGTAAGTATGAAAGGATATACCTATTAGGATATTCATGGACACACTACTTGTAAAAAGACCTTTATTAAGTTTTCTTCTCCAAGAATTTGCTCTGTTTCTTCTAGAAACAACTTTTCCAGTTATGTATCTTGGGTTTTCTCTTTCATGGTATAGGCTTTAAAAAAAAGTCTGCTGATCCTTGGTTGTCTGCTTATATTATTGTCCATTGAAGTTTAAGATGAAAGCAATGGGAAGGCTGCCTGAGAATTCTGTACACATCGGCAGAGCTTGCCAATAGGCCAAACTTTAGAGGGTGAGAAAATGGGGCACTGGTCATTGGGTTTCTTCTTCCTCCAATTCCACAGTGGTTACTGAGGTCTTGGGGCACCAATCCTCACAACCATGCTCTAGTTCCCATCAGCTTTTGGATGAGGAGGTTGATGCCAGCATTCTGAACGTGCGTGCCGGGTGCCTGTTCATATATTCCTCCATTTTTCAGTTCCATTCTCTTCTCCCACCCTCCATTTTATCTGCTGCCCCCAGACCCAGAGGCTCCTGGGCTCTGCATGTGGGCTGGCCCTCCTCATTATTATCCCCTCTGCTACTAGGGCTGTGATTTCCTCTGCTCTATTAGAGAACATTCTTCCATCTGCTTTCAGAAATGTGTTCCAGAAATTTGTTAAAATCATTTCACAGACGCCCCCTCTTCTTTTCTTGGTGGTTGTAGGTTATATCCTGTCTTATTCCTTTAGTATCATTTTGATGGGATCTTGGGAGGAAGTGGGCAAAAAAAAAAAAAAAAACCCTCATGTACTCAGTCTGCCATCTTGAACCACAAATCGAACGTATTATTTGCAATATTAGAAAATGAGACAATTTAAACATCCCTCAATAGGGAGCTGCTGAACTAGATTATGTTACATCTGTTGTACAGAATACTCTGCACTCAGAAAATAATGAATTAGCTCTATGTAGTAATATGAAAAGGTATTGTGATATAATACTAAAAAAAGAAGCAAATTGCAAAAAGTATGTATAGTAACACCACTTTTAGAAGATCTATGCTTTTGTGTACTTCCACAAAGGACTGGCAGATGTACATGGAGCTGTTAAGGGTGGTCATTTATCTGTCTTCATTAACACCTGAAGGCAGTGGACCCGGTATGGGCTTGGCATGAAGAGGGAATCTTATTTTTTTACTCTATATCATCTGTATTGTTCAAAAATTTTACAACGCATGTGAAAAATCTTTGGGATTAACTGTCATACGAATGTAAGACCTCCTATTATTTAAATACTCCAATCTTTCCCACATAGAGAGCAGCTCAGCTAATAAACGAAAGGTTGGCAAATTATAGATGATCCATGATACTTGATGTTTTAAATGCTGGTGATTATTATTGCTTAAAACTTTTAAGAAAACATGTTTAAAAGGAAAGATATTGCCAGTTTATTTTTAAAAGCTTACAGACCTTTAACAAATTCCTTCCAAGTCTAAGGCTCTATGACATGTAGCATGTTGGCAGGTAGAACATGTCCTGTAGAATCAATTTTGCTTGGTATGCTTTTATGTCTGATTTCTCAACTGTTACATAATGACATTAGTAAGCCGAGCTAGCTGCACTCGCCAAACTTTGATATTTCATCTAGAATAGTTTTACAACATCTTATTACTGAGGAAGAGGTAAGTAATATAAAATGTCAATCATTTTAATAAAATTAGATTTAACTTTTTATTTCCAAAGAGCGAGGTTCAGAATAACTCATGCAAAAGGAGAATAGATAGCCTTTAGCAGATCTATGAATTCCAAAGTCTTTTCCATTAAAAAAAAATCTATCTATCTAGGAATCTATAATTCACCAACTAGTCTATATTTTGGAGCATGTGGACAAATTCAAATAAACACTAAAAAGTGGAACTTGGGGTGCCTGGTGGCTCAGTCAGTTAAGCGTCCAACTCTTGGTTTCGGCTCAGGTCATGATCTCAGTTTGAGAGTTTGAGCCCCACATCAACCTTTGCGCTGACAACACGGAAACTCTTGGGATTCTCTCTCTCCCTCTCTCTCTGCCCCTCCCTCCTCCTCCTCCTCTCTCTCTCTCTCTCAAAATAAATAAATAAACCTAAAAAAAAGTGGAGCTCAGTTCTGCAGAAATTCATTGGTATCCACCCTAAGATGAGACAAAGGGTCTATCTCCTGAAATCTGTGCACCATTAAAGGTCAAAGTTTCTCCAGCTTTGCCCAGAGAAATAGTGAGCATCATGAGGTGCTGAGTTGGCCTGTTGCCCCAGCTCCATGTGGGTCTGTCCCCTGTGGGTTATGGCAGGACCAGGGCTAGAATCTCTGGCCTTCGGAATCTGAATCTAGCAGGTCCAGTTCTTGATGGAAAAGAAACAAATTCAGCCCTAAACTCAGAGTCAGGTTGAATGCACCATTACTATTTATATAGTAGCCAAGATTTGGGGGATGTATGCCTCCTTCTTCTGCATGTGTAGTTTTTGATTTTTAAATTTCAATTTTTACATTCTCACTCTATAACTACACTTTCAGTAATTCTAGATCTTTCCAGAAGCATGCAAAGTAAAGAATGCCCTAATATAAAAATCAGAAGGCCACGCGTGTCAAAATGCATGGAGACTGAGGTACTTACTATACATGTAGCATGACTATTATCATTAACTAAGTGACTGGCCTACAAAAAGTCACTTACGTATTAAGGGTTTTAAAAAACCTTTTAAAATGAGGTGACATGACCATCCTTTCCAGCACTAATAATACAAATCCTTCTGTTTTCATAGAAAGCTACTTTCTATTTCTATCAAGTTTGGAGAGTTAGTCATTAAAAAATCACAAATGTTTCACAAGAAAAAGTTTGATTTGCACCACAAATAACTAAAGGCAATTCTAGGAAATAGAGCAACTGAAAAACTTTGAGAAGCTGTGCATGTTTTGAAAGCAATGGCACAAATTTGAACTATTCCTTCCCTCTCTAGGGCCTATTCTACAGAGCAACTGTACACAAACAGCCAAATCAATTTTGTGCATCAAGTCACATTTTTATACAAAACAGTTTTATGAGCCAGGAATTAATAAGGTAAGAAAACCAAAGCCTTCATCATTACCTGGAAGATTGTAGAGAAACCCACCACATATCTCTTCAAAAAATGTTTAAGTGTTTGAAAATGTATAATGTAAAACACAGTCGTTGAACAGTTCAAAAAGAGCTAACGACACCTGTGCTCTAATGGCTTCTACATAACCTCAAGCAATCCCATGCAATTTAACTTTAAATATAGACAGACCTCATGGAATAGGAGATTTAGCAGGATAGGTGAGATAGGTAAAGAGAACACCTGTGATGAGAAAAATACCATCTGAACCATTGTACACTTTAAAAGGTTGAGTTTTATGATATGTGAATTACATCTCAATAAAAATAGGATAAAAGGAGGGGTAAAAAGCATTCTAAATAATTACAGTGCTGCAGACAGAAGGTCCCATTCATCACCTCTGGAACCTCCTTTTTTTATGGCCTGTTCTTCTGTTTCCATTCTCCCTCCTTCGGCCATATGGCATCCTGTAATATTGCCAATGGACTCTGGATTTCTCATGTACCCAACTGGTACCCAACTGACTTCTGAATCACCCTCCTATTGAGCCTTTTTTAGGGGGAGAGGGAATTTTGATTCCACGAAGCTTTGATGTACTGACAAGTTCTCAGAGACAAACGCACATTTGTCAATTGCTAGTAAGTGATTGGGCTCTGCTGGGTTCTGAATATCTGTTATCCTATTGATTGTCCTGAATACTTATAAGGTCAGGATTCTTCTCCCCATACTCTCGATGCAAACACTGAGGCTCTGAGAGTAATTTCTATCCAGACATCCAGTGGATATTCACCCAGGATTTTATCTTCAGAGGGCACAGCTTAAAAACTATTTCCTGAACAGGACTACATTGAGCAATGAGAATATAGTAAAAACAACACAAAGCTCATGAAAAGTGGCATTGTTTGCTGGTGCACTTACACCTGATGACACTTCAACTAATCCCCTGAAGAACATTTTCCATTCTAGAAGATGGGATGTTTATGGAGATGTGATGTTCTAATAGTCCAAAATAAAAAAGAAAAGAAAGAAAAAAAGAAAAAGGAGGAAACACACAAGGACTATTTCTTCACAAATAAAAAGAACACACAAACCACTCATTGGGAAAACTGGGCTTATTGCCACTTTGGTGGCTCCTGGGTTTGCCAGAGCAAATGGGTCAGCTTTCTACTTTAACTGGACTTGTCTCAGAGTGTCATCCGCCATCCCTTCCTCCTTCTGAAGCTAATTCTGGTTGCATTTGTCTGGGTGCAGAGAGAATAGCTGCAGCATCTGGAGTTGTCAGGTCTGGATTTATCTCCTGGGGTGTTCCTGGTACTTGAAATTTGCAAAATTAACCATCTCTCAACTGCTGCAACCATTGACTGCTGCATGGCCAATGGTGTACCAGAAGAACCATGAGAACTGCTCATAGGTATTATATCTTGGTAGATGACCATACTTGGAGATAGACTGCCTGGGTTCAAATCTCAGCTCCACCTCATTCTTGCTGTGTTAACTTGGCAAGTTACATAATCTCTCGGTGCCTATTTCCTTATCTATAAAATGGGGATGGGAACTGCTCCTATCTCCTAGGGTTGTTGAGACTGTTCAATAATTTAGTAGATGCAAAGCACTAAGAATAGTGCCTGGTACATAGTGTCTGTGCTATTTAAGTTAAAGAAATAATTAAAAAATAAAAATAAATATTGCTGTTCATTAAATGACTTTAAGAAATTGCTTTCCTTGTATTATTTTGTTGACTCATCTGTACATACTTACATGAACTAGAAATTGGTAAAAATTAATTTGTATGACCTGATCTGCTTTGTGTAAAATGCAATTAGCCAGAAACTCAGAAGGAAGTATCAACAAAGATCTAACTTTCAGCAGGAAAATGGGTTGAAATGGCCTCTCAATATTGATGATATTGCCCAGAATGACTGCAGCTGTTTAGAAGATACACACATACTATACACATCCCATTACCCTAGGCAGATGAAGCAGAAAGAAGAGAAAAATGGCTTTTACTTTACCCTTGTAGGGAATAAAGCTCCAGACAGGATCATCAATGGCCCCTGGCCACCTTGAGCTCCCAACAGAAGAAAGACTGGCACATACCTTGGCTTTTCATAGAGCCTCCCCCATCTCAGAGAAACAATTTTGCCCCTTATCTGTTTCATAACCATGTTTCTCTTGGAAGGAACAAAGGCTGGCTTAAATGTGTAGATATTAAATATTTATTTGCAAGAACTTTTAAAAGTTTCTCCACCCACGCTTCTTACTTCAAGGGGGAGGCCCAGTGGTGCTTTGGCGCTCCCCAGGGCCACCTTCTATGTGTCTAGGGACCTCTGGACACTGCTGTGTCACGATCCCGGGAAGGAATGAATCATCTGGTAGTGACAGATGGTTTCCTCTGGAAAAAGACCAAGCTTACCCAAATAGTTGTTGCTCTTGTACATCTCAGTGATGTTGATTTTGGTGGCTCCTTGGGGGATCTCCACAACTCGGTGGTAGCCCAGGCTGGTGAGGGCATGCTTGAACACGCCTGACACAACCTGACAGCCTGTGTTATCGCCTCCACACACCCCGCATTTGTCCACGACTTTGTCGGAGCCTAGGTAGTCGTCGCAACCAATGCTCTGTAAAGAGGCAGAAAACAAAAGACTCTTGTAGCTTATAACAGGAGCATGGGGGGAGACAGGGCAAGGGGGTGATGGAAGATCTATAGGTGGGTCTTGAACTGACCTCCCTCCTGCCCCATTCAGCTCCTGCAAGTGAGCGAGTTCATTCTTCCTTCATTCGATGGATAGTCACAAAGCCCCGACTCTGGGCAAGGGATGTATGAAATGTACATTCTAGGGGTGGGGTGCAGTCCCCAGACAGTACACAAGACAAGTAAATCAAACAGTACGCTTGGTGGTGGCAAATGATAAGGAGAAAATAATGCAGAGAGAAGGAATAGGGAGGGTGTGGGAGCTGGTCACTTATTTATATTGGCTGGACAGTGAAGTTGTCCTGAAAAATCCCCCCTACTGGAGTCAGAGAGGAGAGACCATCTGGGATTTTTTTTAAAATAAAGTTCTTTGGCTCCATGATAACTACTAACCTAAAATTGGGGTTTGTCCCCAAGTCTTGTGTTCTAAATGACAGACCGTATAAATGTGTATAAATGCTAACAAAGTATGCTCAGAAGTGGTACTTGCGGGCTTAGCGTCTTAGAGCATTAAGTAGTCAAATTGGTTGAGATCTGGGTCTCTACTGGCCAATGTGGCTCCGAGGAGCTGAGCAGCAGGATTTGGCTTGGCTCCCCCAAAGCACTCTTCCTAGGGGGAAGGGGGGAAGGGGGCAAAGGCCAGAAACATCAGCAAGCCCGACGATGATCTTCCCATTACTCGTTCTAAGACTTTTTTGCTTTATCTTTCCCCTCCCTGTTCATGTTTCTGTTGGGGCCATTTTATTTTGCACTAGGAACAAAGTGCAAAAGCATTACCTTTATGCAGTCCTTTCCTACTTCTGGGGCTCATGACCATGCTTCCCGCATCTAAAATGTGGACATATGGTCGGAGCAAAGAATTCGGTCACATTTCTATGGGCAGATGGAAGCGAGCAGATGATAGTTTGGACAATGAAACACTGTGATGACAGGATTAGTTCACGGGGTTATGGGGATAGGGAATGGTACTGAAAATCAGAATGGGACTCTAAAACTTGAGACACATGTTTGCTTATGTTGGTTCTTGAATTAAGAGCAATCATCAGAGCCCATCCCAGGGGGGAAAAGTGGTCGGCAAACCATTCAAAATCCAATTGTGATTTTGTGAAATAACCCTGGGTCTGTTCACGCAGGCCCTACAGGTCAAATCCTATATGCAGAGTCAAATCAGAAGGTGTTCAGGCTTTCCCCTCCAACCTCACGTTTGATTGATATCTTTCTGTAGACACTGTACATTATTACTTCCATATTCCTGAGTGCAGATTATTCCATCAATAATAACTGGTCTCTCCTCACAAATAGCTTCTCTGTAAAACATTATTTCTGACAATAACAGAACATCATCTCAATATGTTCATCCACATCCAATTAACCTTTCAAAATGCCATGTTTGCTGTGTATTTCTCCTCCCTCAAATATTTCTTGCCCCTGCCCCATGCACATTTTAGCAGGAAAATAAGGAAAATGTTTTCCATGCATGGTTTCCATCTCTGACCCCTTGGGTTCTCCTTTCCTTTAAAAAAAAAAAAAAGAAACATGCAAAATGCCACACTGCCAAAGCAAGATTCTAACCAAATTAAGGACACGCCTCTGATGATCACAGATGGGGAAGATGGATCGAAATGTTGGTCAGCACACAGTCCTTGCCCTGTCCAGCAAAATCTCACTCTCCTCCCTTTCCGTTCCTGCTATCCCTTGACCCAATTTGTCCCAGACCAAGCTCATCCTCACAGGGGATTCTGGTAAAGGGAGCACTTTGCACAAAGGCAGAGAGGAAAGCATGTTCACAGAACGACATGGTTCAAGTGGAGGGCTGCTGGGAGGCATGAAATCAGGTTGGAGAATTCAGCTGAACAGTTTAAGAATAGTGTTTGCCAGGAATGAAGAATTAGAATTTTACCTGATGGCATCAACAACCACTGAATGTCTGATGAAAGGGAGGGCCATGCTCAGATTTGTTTCTCAGATGATAATTTTGGTTTTGTGGAGAGGGTCCTAGAGTGGGGAGAACAGGCAGCCTAGCAAGTCTCTCTCTTCTAAATGGGGTGTAGGGGACATTTCAAATATGAATGAGAGCCGCCGAAGATCAAGACAGACATCACATGAATCCTTAGCCCCCAGCCCAATTAAAATGGGAGGACCACAAGGAAATTACACAGCCATGGTGGGCTTCAGACAACCACAGACACAGACTAAATGTCATTTTATCTTGTGAAATAGATATTATATTAAGGTGTTCTGCAAAGTTCTATGAATGACACCCCCACATGCCAGATTTCCAATGTAGCATGGCCACTCTGCAGGAATCTAGACATGGGAGGGAGGGTTGTAGTAGTTTTTCCTGACAGATGTCCAATGGCCTTCAGGTTGGCTTCAGTGAAGCATGTAGCCACACAAGATGCCAAGATGACACCCTGTTTCCTCAGGGCTGGAGGGTCACTTCGCTCTGGGCTCAGCACTGAGAACATCTCCACCACCGTCTGGGTCCTTCAGGGGACAATGCCCACAAATGAATTCTGAATTCTGGCTTGCACATTAGGAAGCTGGTCAGTTGCTCTCTGATGGGGATGACTTAATAGCGCTGGTCTCCATCTCCAAACTCAGAGGCACTACAAAAGTGCTTTCAGTAGGTGCTCAAAAAAATGGGCATTAGAGTCTGTGGACCTGGGTTTTGTGCTGGCTCTGCCTCTTAGGAGTGCTCATCTTTGGATGTGCTACTGCTACTTAGCCATTCTGAGCCTCCGGTTCTTTTCCTGTGGCTGGGGATGGTATGTTGTCTACCCGACAGCAATGTTGGGAGGATCCAAGCAGGTAAACACAAAGGTACCTAGTAGCATGGGTTTTGTTAATTATGGTCTTCAAATACTGCTTTCCTCTGGAATGCATCCACTTTCAAGTAAACTCCACCGTCATGTAACCATAGACCCACCCCTATTTATATAATACTCTCTATTACTTCTCAGTCACAGACACTCTCTTCTTCATTTGGAGAAAGTCAGAAAAATCCAAAAAGCTAAGGAAAAGCCAATGTTCACAGTAAAAATAAGGCACACTAGGGGCCCCTTCACCCTTACTGTTCCTACAGCACCTTGTGAAAACGGACAGGAGGAACATCTGCTCCTTGATCTACCTTTTCTACCTTTATTTCATTTTTTTTGCACCATGTACTGCAGTTCAAAAGAGACATTTCTTGCTGTTACAAAGGCAACTGGACAACTGGACCCTTAGTATTCTTTCAGTGATTTCTGCAACATGTTGTAGGAAAATTTTACATGTTGCAAGCCATCACAGAAGAAATTGCTCAAGAATTGCCCCCAATTGTGTGTCAGAATTAACCTAAAGGAAATTTCCTGAGGGAAATGAGTGATCTGGATGACATATCTGGTGGTGGATTTCACAGGGAGGAGGCCTCCGTACATCACGGCAGGGCAGGCTGGTGCCTGGCATGCAGATAGGGGAGCTTCTGATGCCCTAATGGGGAGCAGATGTTTCTGTGTGTGTTCAGTAAACACACCAGATAGGGTAACCTCCACTGGTTGGCTAGATGACACGGACAGATAGCACAACATGCCTTAATCATCACGCTGTCACAACAGTGTGGGAGAACGTTAGTATTAAAATGATTAGTAGCTAACACCAATGTACTTTTATTTGCAGTAAGCTAGTTCGTGGAAATACATTTGGATGCCAAAACTTTTATTCATGACATTCTGTTGAAAGAAACCCTTTGCATAACGATAAATCCCTCCCTCTGATTATATTAAGAATGTACATCCATACCACCTTGCTGGAAAGCAACTTAGCAATATATACAGTTTGACCCTAATTCTTCTTCTAGGAATTTATGCCAAGGAAATGATAAGAAACGAGGCTAACACTTTCTGTATGAAGGAACTCATCACAGTCATTATTATTAATAAGAAACAATCAGAAGCATCCTGAATGTCCGACACAGGAAAACAGTTAAACAGTATAAAGAAATTCTCTGGGAAATACTGGATCTTTTTCCAGCCATTATTCTCATTAAAGTCTGCTAGCACTTGTTCCCACACGATTGACCCTCAACATAGTTCAGGGAATATTTTCTGAGGCAACCCCTACTATGTGCCAATAGGGTGTTAGGCACGGAGACACAAAGGTAAAACACACACAATTCTTACTTATGGTCTAAATCAGGGGTTGGCCAAAGACAGCCCACAGGCCAAATCTGGCCCACGACCCATTTTTGTAAATAAAGATTTACTGGAACACAAACTGTCTAGGCTGCTTTTGTGTGTAACAGCAGGGTTGAATAGTTGCAACAGAGATAGTATGGTCCACAGCGCCCAGGATATTTGTGATCTGGTGCTTTACAGAAATAAATGCCAACCTCTGGACTAAACTAGAAGGCAGACGTGATCCCGTCACTCAATATAGTATATACTGGTGGGAGGGCAAGACTGAGGCTCAGGCTGATGCTTCCAGATATACCTCTGATTGCCCTCACCTGTTTCCTATACGCCACACACTTGACTTGTCCCAGTATGTCTCAACCCTAAAATAGAAAGCAAAGAGTTGTCATCTTCTACCTCAGTAATCTTCAAAAGTTTTTTTTAAGCAGAAAAAAAACATACTTTTCAAACAAAACCTCATGCAGAAATGCTAAACTCCAATATATAAAATGAGGCAGGGTTTGGAAGTTCAGCACCTCACTTCTCTACCTTCTTGCTCATGGCCAGGGCTTCTCAGCCATGGCTCTAGGGACATTTGGGGCCAGATGGTTCTTGGTTGTGGGGGCTGTCTTCTGCACTGTAGGGTGGTTGGTGGCATGTGGCACCCTTTCCCTCAGTGCGACAAACGATAATGTATCTAGACATTGCCAAATGTCCCCAAATGACCTCCAATTGAGAATCACTGCTCTACTGTAATACTCAGCTCAGGGGACACCAGAGATGAACATGACAGGTCCCTCAGAAAGCATTAGAACAATGGCAGCTCCAAAGTAGTGCAAAAACAGCACTGTGTCAAAGTCAGAGAAGCTAATGAGCAAAGAAAACTTAATTATCCAGTTAAAACAACAACAACAACAACAACAACAACAACAACAACAACATTTCCTCACCACCATGAGACCAACCAGTAGGCTAGGGCTCTTTAAGCTTGCTATTTGGTCTAACTTCAGTATGGACAAGATTATATTCCAGAAAGAACACAGTGCCTAGTATACAGTAGGCACTTAGTAAGTGTTTGCTGAATGAAAGAGCAGCTGGCTGAGGCATCAAGAGATAGATCAAAGTTATAGGACCAATTTTCTCCCTCAACTGGACCATCTCTAAGGTATCTTCTGGTGCTAAAATGTTTCTGGGGGAAAAAAAAAGGAGATACAGCTCTGATGTAGGAATCTCGCCATGTCTAAAGACAGAGGAATTTGATATACGTAGACAAAATTAAATTGGAAACAGGGACCAATGGGAAACAAACTGACAATGTCATTCATTTGAAGAGAAGAAACGGTCCACGGGATGAAAGGTATTTTGGCTTCCCTAATGAAGGCAATTGTGAAACTAGAGATCTGGTTTTAATCAAGCTTATGGTTGTCGCTTTTCAGTACCTCATCCTATTTCATTAGAGAATAGCACCTTACCAAGTGACTTAACTGGAAGAAAATGTTGGCACTCTTGTAGGATAAAATTGGGTGAGGATCAACTACAGCAATGTTTACAAATCTGATGAAAGAAGCCCCGAGAGGGAAACCTTTCCCATGCTGTAAGAGAATTACCATTCTGCTTGCCATGAGGGTCGTCTTTCCCTGGAGAGTGGGGGTATTCCAAACTCTAAAATTCCCGTGCTTTACTTTCATGGTCTTCGTCCCCAGTGGATTAAAATGGGGGGAAGGGGCATGAATGAATTGTGACAATGATAACTGCTTTATTATAAAATAAGGTATATATATATTTTTGTATAGAATTGTAGAAACCTCTGGATTTCTGTGCTACTCTTAAAATGTAAGGCTGTCTGGTGAATTCTCTAAAGAGAATTCTGTCTTGGCGCACCTAGGTGGCTCCATTGGTTAAGTATCTGACTCTTAATCTCAGCTCAAGATCAGGCTCCTGCATTGGAGCCTGCCTGGAATTCTCTCTCCCTTCCTCTCTCTCTCTCTGCCCCTACCCCACTCATGCTCAGTCACTCTCTCTCTCAAAATAAATTAATGTAAACCAAATTTAAAGAGAATTCTGTTTAAAATACTCGGTCAGATTGTATGGAAACTCTATAGGTCCCCAGGAGGGGCCCATACCATGTGGGAGAGTTCTGTTAAACGCTGTGGCTTTAGCAGCCAAGGGGTCAGGACTAGGAAGCTTCCTGAAGAAAGGAGAAGACATGGTCTACATTCTATATCGTGAACTTCTGGAAGGAAGTATTAGCAAAAAGACAACAGTGTTGGGTTGATGAATGAGTCCCAGGATGGAGACTGTTTGCACCTTGGCCTCATTTACACGGCCTCCTGGGCTCAGGCAGCCTGAGTCTGCACGTGTGGGTCCAACCAGAAGTCCTCAGTCCTCAGAGGACTGTGGGTGGATCCGACGACCTATCAGAAGGCAATAAAGGAGACTCATGCTTTCATCCTTGTCATTTCCTTGACACACAGCTTCTCTCCAAATGTGCCTGTTTGCATTTTTCTCCACAAGAGGGCACCTACAGGCCTTCATAAAAGGGTAACTCCGTAAGCAATTAGTTTAAGGACAGGAATCCATGGTTAAACATTTAAAGAATGATAGTTGAGGAACGCCAGAAGGGTGGGCTCAGCAACTCAGGCTGATTGCATATTGATTGTTGTTAAGATACGACTTTCACTTTTCAAAATGTTTTTGTGGAGCATTTAAAAATGTGAGTGAACTAATCAGGTCTTTTATTTTTTGGATCGTTCAAGAAAAATGCTTAGAAATATGTGTAAATGTGTTAAACTTTGGGAGTTAATGGGCTTTTGGGATGTCCAGGAGAAGACTGGCTGGTTGGTTGGTTGGGGGTGGGGAGATGAAGAGGGAAAAGACTGGTTATACCGAACTTCGTGGGGGGTGGGGGGTTGGGGGGTTGGGGGGTGGGGCGGCGCTTGAGTCCCAAGGCTGTGGAGTTAGGGAACAGCACATGGAAACACTGTTTTCGGGAGATGCTTAGCAGACACAGGTGTTCAGTGGAGATGGAGAGACTAGAGGTTGAGAAGCACAAAGACGGTTATATTTGGATGCGCGCAGAGGGAAGGGGGGCTTGGATGGGGAGAGGGAATTAGAATGGAGGATCAAGGCACACCTACGCTACACTGAAGTAATGACCAATGGACTGAAGAAGGATGCTCCTTTAAAGGTAAAGTAGGGAAGACTTCTAGATCCTGGAAGAACAGTGGTGTTGTCTGTTTCCAGCAGACGCCTTACTTGGGGGGAGGGGGGAAGGCAGGCCTTTGATGGAATCATCTTAGAGCAAGTATTCAGGTATAGATCTTGGTGATCATTGATTTGCACATTGGATTCAGTCATATTAATTCTCTCTCTTTCATTGGAGCTTTCTTCTAGCACCCTAAACGTTTTCATTTTAGCTGACTGGATAGAAATCCTGCCAATCCTCCTCTGTCTTATTTTTTTTTTAAATCAAGAATAAACATTAGTTGATCTTTTCTAGACCGCTGTTACTTGTTACTCAAAGTGTGGTCCGTGGACCAGCAGCCTAGGCATCCTCTGAGAGCTTGTTAGAATCTTGGCCCCCATCCCAGCCTTACTGAATTGGAATCTGTGTTTGAGCTGCATCCTTAGGTGATTCCTGTGCAGTCTGGGATTATTTGGCTTTTGGATCACTTTTTGTTTCCTTCATGTTCTACTTTTCTCAAGGTGCACACCAACCCCCAAGTGACAGCCAACTCTCCTATCCAGGCAAAACAAAGACAGCACAACACTGTCACCCTTGGTTAGAAACTGGAAAGAAACAATACCTTGAGAAAGCTTTTCTCTGTGAGATTTGTAATGGGGGCCAGGGTGGAGGGAAGACGCACATTCACACTCAGTCTCTTGAGAATCCCAGTGCTGGGCAGCAGGAGGCTCTGGGAGCCCCGGCTCCTTGCCTCGCTGAAGAAGACTCAAGTCCTGTGAGGGGAAGTGATTTCTCCAGGATGGGAGAGAGAGGACTTCCTGCTAGGGACTCCTTTTTATGACACTTCAGATGCCCTCCTGCTCCTTCTGAGGCAGGGTTTTACTGTCTCCACACCTCAAATGGTCCATCTTCTTTTCTTTGTGCTTATTATGTCCCCAAAACCACGTGAGGATGCCCTTATCTACCAGCCAGAATAACAACTCCTTTTAACAAACTGTATCTGTATAAATACTTTGATAAACTGCCTGGGGTGGGGAGTGGGACCCTGAGGCCTAGGGTCGGCAGAAACCAAGGCAACAAGAGACAATGGCCATACTGAGATACGGCTAAATAGAAGGAGTCTGCTTCTGGAGCTGGAGAGAGAAGAAAGGGACAAGGAAGAGGAACAGGAGAGAGGCTAGGAGAGGGTGGTGGGCCAGTGAGAAGCCCTAAGTGGGTAGGAGGACCAGTGATGACTGACCTTGCATCTGGAGCTCACTTGCTGACATTTAAACCTCTCTCTGTTCCCAGCCCTCCCACGTCTTTAGTGAGGTTCTACACCTGCTTTATGCCTATTTACCTGCCTTTAGGGTTCCTGGTTTAGATTCCTTGAAGCCCCCATTCTTTCTATTTCCATAATCTGAGATGAAAATTTCTCTTCCATGTCCCCCCATCTCCAAAAGTCTTTTCTTGTAGACACATACATGTTCGTTTGCCTAAGAGTATCCTTAATGTGCTCTACACCTGCAGGTGACATCATTTTTTCTGAGTCTTAAACAAAGCCATGGAGGTATAATTCTCAAATCTTTTGTGACGATTAACTGAGAACATGCAGATGAAGGCACCTAGTTCAGAACGGGCATGCAGTAGGGGCTGGAAAGATGTTAGTATGTTTTCCTTCTTGAGGGTGTATGTGCCCCACTTCAGTGACGTCCCTGGGCACGTGCAGGCATCTTTTCTCTCACATAAGGCACACACATTTCTATACTCGTAGAGGGGCCTGGTCTGTTTGCACTGTCCACGAAACCTCACTTCTATTTACACATGAGTCTCAGGCGGTGTTTGAAGCCAGAACTGTAACAGGTTAACTGCCATGCTCATTTGCCTTTCCATGGCGTTCTGGGACAATGGTGATCAAGATTTTCAGAGATTTTCTTATAACTTGGTTATCCCTCTCTCTATTTTTTTAAAATGTGTTTTCTTTTATTAGTCTTTCCTGGCTTGTGTTAGAGACAAGTTATGAAAAACCTCAAAAACTGTAAAGGGGTTATGTTCATTTTAGAAAGAGCAAGGGATGTGGCAGACGGGGCCTACAGCTTGGGCATGTTGGAGCACAGTCTTACAGGAATTGTGGGTGGAAAACAGATGCAGGTGGGGATGCAAGCAGTTTGCAGGGAGGCAGGCAGTAGGAAGCCCCATGTCTCTAAGTGACAGCTATCACAAAGAGAGCGCTCACCACTTGCTAGGCATCTTCTACATGGTAGGCTATTTAGTTATCTTGACTATCCGTATTTTATTGAAGCTCAGAGAAGATAAGGTCACACAGAGGTGTGATAGAGGGTTTGAATGAAAGGCTTTCTGTCTCTAAAGCCCAGGCTCTCTCTCTTCTGCTGGTTGCATAGTCTCCTAATCCAGTGGAAACCCTTCCTGTAAAAACAGGGCCTATGGGCCGGGGTCACACGTACCAAGGGCTAGAATGAGGAAGAAATCAAATAAGGATAATTCCTTTTTATTGCTTCTGTCTCTGGGGGCTGCTCTCTGGTTTTCCCCAAGACCCTTCCATGTGGGCTCCACTTGTAATCTGTTGCCTCCTCTCTCGCAGGAATAACAACTGATCAACATCTCCATTAGCTTCTCTTTATTCTCCTGCTCTCCCATTTTATCTCTTTCTAATCATTCAGTGTGCATTCACCCAAGGGAGGGAACATCTATAACACTATGCTTTCTTTCACAGCAAATTCCTCAGTCCAAGATTATTCATTGAAATAGTAACTATTTTTCTCATGTGTCTTCCTGGGAATGGAAACTATTGGTTTACCAAGCTGAGAAATATTTATGACTCAAGGAAATGCATCATGTGCCACAGAAGATAACATTATTCAACCCAAGAGTTTGTTCTTGGTACTAGAATGACCAAGAAAACAAAAAAGGATAACTTCTTCCTATTCTCTTCTAACCATCGATGCATCCAGTATGAATATTCATTTCATTAAGAAATAAAGACATTGTATTCCATGCATGCTCAGAAGGAAGAAATTTGGCTGAAATATTTAAACATGAAGGCTCCTTCATGCTTCTTTTGAAGGATGGCTAAGAACAGGGTTATCTGTCAAACTCAAATTATTGTTCCCCAACAATAATTCAGGTGGCAGCCAGATGAGTAATTCTCATGCTTGCAGAGAATTTCCCTATTCTGCAACTTTAAACTGAAAGGTAAGGCAATGGCAGTTACGATACATAGCTTCCAAGTGACCGCGTTAACCATACTCACTTGTGTATGTAAATATTTAGGACATGCAAACCAGTTGGATAAACACTGATCCTTCACCTTCTTTTGTGGAACCTTGAAATTCTTAATTTTCACCAGCCCCTTCTTTAACCAGATCATATTTATGAGCTTTTAAATCATGCCCCCCAGATGCGTCAGCATAAGAAAGGCTAATGCTGTGGTTTCAGGTAATCTATCCTGCATGTGGCTATGAAATTTATCTTCCCGAGATACTGCTGTCATCATGTCATTCTTCAGGCTCAAAAGGCTTCCTGATGTCAGCTGTCACTTAAACAAGCTGATTATTTCCTCTCAGGCTTTATGCCTCTATTTGAGTCTCTGATTCCAGGTGGAAAGGACTGCCTGGGGCTGTAGCAGTCCAAGAAAAAGCCCTACCCCAGGTGCGGAAAACTGAGTTAAAGTAGGAATTTTGAAAAAGATCCAGCCTCCTTAGGCTTCAACAGCAAAAGTACTTTGTTAAAGTGACAGTACATGTTAATTAGAAACACTAATTATCAATTATATATTCTGATTTATATATTCTAGGTTGGTTTTGTGATGCTAAAGGGACATAAAATTTGCAAAAAGCATCGGACACATGGAAGGAACCCAATACATATTATGTTTTATTTAAAGTCAAGTTAAAGATAACATAGAGGTCACATTCAGCGAAATACAAACAAATGATACTCATTCCAAGCTTAAACAATAGCCTCCTTGGAATGTTATTTAGTGAGAGAATGGCCTGCATGTACTTTAAAGAATGTGGAATGGCAGCAAATATGGAAGTAAAAAGAAAAGCATTTCTCTGGCAGAGTAAAATAAACCCTAGTTAAAAGAAAGCCAGAGCAAAAGTCAAAAAGTCAAAAATTCACTGTTGACAATTGATGGGACTCCCTGGGCCCTATGAGAAAGGTGTGCTCTCATGACTCAGAGAGGTCTACAGAGGTTCTTCTGAGCACCAAGAAAAGCAATAGAAAAAAAGGAAACTGGTGCTTGTTAAGGATATCTTAGGGTGAAAATATTTACTACCATTTGAACAGAGGAGGAAAAAGGGAAGTTAAGTGACTCATTCAAGGTCACGTAGCTAGGCATTAGGATAGAGACCATATCTATTGAGCTCGAGAACTCAGAAGCAGGGTGATAAGGTGAAAGAAAGAGATGAGGGTAGCACAGTGATGAGACAGGGACTATGACGGTGAACAGCACATGCTGGCAGGTGAGGAGCAGGGGCTGCAGGAGAAGGGGGTGCAGACAGCTCTTGACGTGAGTGAACACAGTGACCACAAAGGCGAATGTCCCCTAAATGAGGATGTGCAGCCTGGGGTTGACAGGTGCTAGAGGGAAAGGTGGCTTTGAAGAGTTTGCTCTTCCCTGACATTTCATGGAAAGGAGTCATCTTCATATCATCTTGGACTTCCCCTTCACACTCAATGGAAAGCTCCAATTCCCCTAGAAGCTTTGAGTCCTCTCTTATCCACTGTCTCCATGTGCTGCCAGGAGCCCTGGGACTAAAAACTCTCCCAACCACTTTTTCCTGCTCTAACAAAAGGATTCGATGGAGGCTTTCTCTCCAGGGCAGACCCAAGGGTCTAGGACATTAAATGCTTTGGATAGCTTCTGTGTCCTATGAGGCTCATTCAGTCTCAGGTTCCAGAATGTTCTCCTTTGATGAGCAGAAAGGGAACCATGAGCTTATAGGGCAAGGTTGCCGAAAGACCGCCTTTCCTTTGGGTTTATGTGATCATCCTGGTGATCCTGGGGATTTTCAATCCTTTTTGAAATCTAAGGTCAGCCTTTTTGAGATTGCATTCTACTTGGGTTTGAGGCTTCTGAAGACATCATTGTATGACTTCAAGTTTTTCAAGTTGTGTTTTTAAATGATAGGAAACAGCCCTTTAAGATAAAGAAATTTCTGAAGATCTTGAGCAGAGAAAGGCTATAAAACTATAGCTTAACAGGTGTTCCTGTAAAACACGGATTTTGAGTTGTTAATGCCTCCTTGGGTTCTGTCAGTTAGCCAAGGCATTCATCCTGAGATAAGGAGTGAACTGGACTTCTTGAGCAAGTGGCTACTTATCCTTGCCTCAGGTAAGCTGGTAATGGTGACACGACTGACACATAGCTGTTAAGATAGTAACTGGCAAAATGATTTATTTGCTTCTTAATGATTAGGAAAACAACGTCATTAGCTTAGGTGAGGATGTCTGTCTTCCTCTCTGTGGTGGCTGAAAGTCATCAATAAATTGAACCAGGTTTTTTGATAGAAGCTAAATGTCAGGGAACAGAACACACACCAGGGGGGCATAGGGCACGGATTGAGCTGGCCATGAAAATCAAATTTGAATTTCCTTATAGATTTGGACCTTACAGTTAATGGTGAGAGTTAGCAAAAAACACTCACTACCCTTGCTGTAGAAGACCAGAGTTCTTTACTTTTCTCAAACATCACTAAACTAGATTTAAAACAAAGGTCATCAATCCTTTTCAGAAAATCTAACTTTGAAATTTCATCTCATAACAGATTTTTGTAATAGAAGAATAAAATGGCCCAACTAATAAGATGAGGAGGAGGCTCATCATAGGACAATCAGGCATATTGGCAAGTGCTCCTGCTACGTACAGAATGCTGGAACCACAGAATCTTCGAGTAGAAGGAACCAGAGAAGTCACATGGCCTAACCAAGGTCAGAGGAAGTTCCGTTGGGGTCAAGTTCCATACTGGCATCAGCCTAGGAACTGCTATTCCCTGTGTAGACCCTGGACAGGTCACAGGACTACTTTAACTTATAAAATGTGTCCGCTAGCTGAGATAGGTCAGGGGTTTTCAGGCCGTTTTAAGGTTTTCCTAAAATTTTTTTTTGGTTTTCATAATTTTTAAAACATATTTTTAAAATAGGAAGAGCTAGAGAAATATAGTCCTCAACTGTGGTATACCCGTAATAACAATGGATGCACTGTACGGACTTATTTTTAATGCAGCCCTCGGACAAACTGCTCCCATTCTTACTAAAAGAGATTACCTGTCTGAAATTTGCAATTTGTTGTCTGCCTTAATCAAGAACTCCTCAAGAGCTGTAGATGGAAACAAAATTCAGAAATGACTTGGATGCACAGGCATCTCAACCATTTTCCATATTCCCTGTGCCAAATTTTCTATTCAACAAAATGGATACATACTCCCTAATTGCCATTATAATAGTTAGATGCGAATGTTTTAATTAAAATTAATTTATGCTAATAAAACACAGTGGGTTTTAAAAATTTGTTTTATGTATTGGAATCACTCATGCCACTTTCTTTGGAAAAAAGAGCATTTCTGTTAAAAAGCAAAGACTGTAAGACAAAATGATTTATCTAATACATGCATAGCACTTACTTTTTACAATGACTTACATAAATTAACTCAATGACTCTTTCCAGAACCCCAAGAGGCAGATGATAGTATAATTCTCATTTTAGAGATGAGAAAATTGAGGCACAGGGAAGTTGAGGACATGGTCCATGATGAACAAGCTGTCAAGCAGGGATGGAGCCTGGGCAGTCCCGTTCCAGAATCTGGACGACTGTTAACCATCACTGCTTCTCCCATGACCTCCCGGGTGCCTGGTAACCCTGACTTTGTAATACATTTCCTCTCTTGGCAAGAGCCTTGTCTATCTGGCTTTGTTTGAGACTCTCACAGTGTCAGGGAGCCCCCGCCTGCTGGGGAAGCTCATTCAGCCTTGAAAGGCTCCAACTTGTAATGAATCCTCCCTTCCAGCCACTGGAAACCTCTCTGTGTACTGTCCACTAATGTTCCATGTTCTGATCTCTGGAGACCTCTGGACACTGGTCTAATATTTTTCATTTGATTTGATGTATTTGCCTACAACAGGTGTTTTCCTCCACATTATCCCCTCTTTGTCAGGACTGTGAGATGAGACCCCGGTGCAAGGAAAGCCAAGGGTTTCCAGCTCTAAAGCTAAATTATCGGAAATAACTAACTGTTGTGCAAGTACAAACGTTTCTAGCATTTGGTTTTCCTGAGAAAATGGTGGCTTAAAAGTATCCCTTTCATTAATCTGCCCTTTTTGCTCTTTTTATTACACAGGTGACATAAGGAATTCTATTCCGTTAAAAAAGATAAAATCACCACTAAGTCGTGATGATATTGAGTAATAATTAGAAACTCTGTCTTGGGAATGAGGCTTTCCTGGGACTGCTGTCCTATTGGTCACTCACTGGCTATGTGACCTTAGGCAAGGTGCTCAAGTAAGAAAAATTACAGTAACGTAAACCACAAAAGGAAAACGTTTATCACAGTATCAATACAAGTTTGTTACTGTTGTTAACAACAGTATAAAGGTCTGGGGTGTTTAACAGGCACAGAAAAAGAGAAGACAGACAGGCTGATGGCCCCAAGTATTCGTGGCTCTGTCAGAGTGAAGAAACACTTCCTCTCTGTGGTCCCAAGAGAATGGACTGGGACAAATAGGAGGATTGTACAGAGGACCTACTGCATCTACTAATCCCCGAATGGAACCCCAGTCAATGCCTGTCTCATCAGGTTGCTGTGAGAGTTGAATGTTCCAATCAGTGTTAAAGGGCTTAGCACTGTGCCTGGAACATAATAGACACTCAATAAATGTCAGCTATGCTCAGCATTCACAGAGTTGACTTAGGATGGGGAGGATATGGAAAGATTTAAATCATCAAACGAGTTACGACATTAATGAAAGATTAACTGAACACCTAGCACGTGCCTAGCATGGACCCATTCCTTTAGAGAAATAAGAAATGGCACTAGCCAGGGGGACAACATCCATGAGCAAAAACAAACGAGATTGGCCACATGGCAGGTGAAAAAGAATCTGATGAATGATGGGCAGCAATGGCTAAAGACTTTACGGATGGCTTCAGGGCAGAATCAGGTTTGTAAAATAAAGGATGGATTTTAGATTCAAATAAAATGAGAAGAAATCAAACATTAAAAAAATGTCTAATGGAGTGACCTGGCTCAGTGACCTCAACTTACATCATGGAAATAAAACTTATCCTGGGCAACCCCTGGGTAACCCTTGGCCCTCCTGTTATAACTTATCGGCTAGCCTTTGCTACTGTCTGTCCCTCTCTTTACTACTGGATTATAAAGTTACCTTTGTTACCAGTTTTCAAATATGCCCCCAATACTACTATTTGGTGGCTAATAAACAGTACCATTTCCTTCTTGGCCTGTTTCTACTGAAATAAGTCAGTAATATACATTGTAAGATGTATCATTCCTCATGAAGACAAAGTAAATTTTATTTTGAATAAGAAAAAAAAGAACCTGAACATATTTTCAAGTCTTTCTGGCTTGGTCTTTTTGCTAAATAGGTTACTCATAGTTGACTCAGACCATCCTACAAGAATTAGCAGACAAAAATCCCTGGGATATATGGGCAATGGGTCAGAGTGACACAGAGCCACAAAATAAAGATCATAATTCTTTGTTGATTAACAATTTAATAGCAAGTTGTTTACAATATGCAAACCCTAACATCATTAGCCTTGTATTAAAGTTACATCTAAGTATGTGGATCAAGAACCTATAAAATTCAACTCTACATTCCTTTCAGAACTAGCACATATGAAGTGATACCAATTCTTGAGTTAGGGAAAATTCCATGGCTGTGGCTGGGCTTCCATTCCAGTTCAGAGAATGTCACATTTGAAGAATGAAGAGATTATAGCCCTGTGGAGTGGAATTTTGTGGTTTAGTGCCTTTTGGATCTAAATTGTAAATGTGGTGTTTAAATCAATGAGATACTCTCCTACCTTAAGTGAGTGTCATTCCTGAGGTAAGCCTCCAAGGCAAGCCACCAGAAATTACTTCAAAATTACAGCTTACAAAGTTGATGAAAGTGCTTATCTTCTCTTCTTAGGCAAAGGGAATGGTGGAATAAACTTCTGTTCAGCACTACTGATGTTTCTCAGTATATGGTTTTTTCACTTCTAGGTAAATCGAGGATTACTGTTTCCTCTCTGGAGTTAGGCATGACAATGTGACTAGTCACGATCAATGGGATGTGAACGGGAGTGGCACCTGTCACTTCCAGGTTGAAGCATTTCATTGCTGGTGCTTAAACTCTTCACCCTTTCTTGTCTTTGGGTGAGATGGCAGCTGTCCAAGATGGTGGAGGCAATGTCAACCTGGGTTTGAGGGGCTGTGATGAATGGAACCCCTCCTGGCCCTTTAAGAACCAGAGAGAAAAAGGAATTCGTTTGAAGCCACTGCTATTTCGTCATTGTCAGTCAAGTATAACACAGACTATTCTGACTGATACATAACTTCTGGTTACATTCTTTTTTTTAAATAAAATTTTTAAATGTTTTATTTATTTTTGATACAGAGAGACACAGAGCATGAGAGGGGGAGGGGCAGAGAGAGAGAGGGAGACACAGAATCAGAAGCAGGCTCCAGGCTCTGAGCTGTCAGCACACAGCCCGACGCAGGGCTCGAACCCACGAATGTGATATCATGACCTGAGTCTAAGTAGAAGGCTTAACTGACTGAGCCACCCAGGCGCCCCACATTCTTAAACCTACAACCAAAACATTATGTAGAATTTTATGCTAGGTGACAAAGACTAGGTCAGTCTAATTTCTAATATCAGATGTAGTCAAACTATGTTCTGAACTCCTTCTTTGTAATGCCTGAATAAAAGTGTACTATTGTTGCATCAATATATCTTAAAAGAAAAGTGCTGTGACTAGGAGAATAACAAAGTTTTAAACTTAGTAACTGGAATTGTTTTAAAAAGATTTTTTCTTTATTGTATAGAAAAGACAACTGCTAATAGATACAGATGGCTACTTGCCAATCCCACACAGTTCATTATTTTCATGTATTATGTTAGTCTTCAAGGGTTTAGAATTGACCTCTAACTCAGTGCTTCTGGGTTATGAGACATAGTTTGCAAAGCCCCACAACAGACCCTGTGGGGTATCTATAGGCCATTTTATCACAACCTTTATGTATCATACTAAGCCAGAGTGAAACAGAGGCCCAGAAGTATCTAAATGACCTTCGATCTTCTGAAAATACAACCTGGAGAATTCTGCATTCCCTGGCCCACCCAACTTACTATCCATTTAACATGATGGCACACAAGAGTAACTGTCCTGCAAAAAGTGTGTCAGGATTACTGACAATTCTTACTTTTACCATAGCCCCAAGCTTGATGCTGTGTCACTACTGAAGTATCTCAAATAAGCACTGAGTTTTGGACAATCATGTCTCCTTACCCTTTGGCCATGGAGGTTGACCTCCATGGACGGTGACTGTACCACATTATGGAGGTTTTTTCCCTCAAAGATACTAATGACTTTATTTTCTCTGAAATGTGGGGTTGTCTCAGTTCTTAATCATTCACAAGGGCATTGCTCATGCCTTGCTTCTTGAATTACTCTCTGCCTCTGCATTCCATGACAGTGGCCGCCTTGGGCTTCCATGTTCTCCTTCCTTCCTTTCCTTAATTTGTCTCCTAAGCGTGGGGTTCCAAAGGCTTGGTTCTTGACTATACTTTCCCAGTATATACAGCTCAAGATGTTTTCTGAAAGCTAAACTTTTTAAGAATTTGTTAGTAAAGGGGTGTTAGTTTTAATCTAAAATTTCAAACTTAGGTGTTTTGGAAGTAAATGGGAAATTAAAAATCTGTAAACAATGATTAAAACGAGTTCATCTTGGGGTGCCTGGGTGGCTCAGTCAGTTAAGCGTCGGCTTCGGCTCAGGTCATGATCTCACGGTTCATGGGTTCGAGCCCCGTGTCGGGCTCTGTGCTGACAGCTCAGAGCCTGGAGCCTGTCTTCAGATTCTGTATCTCCCTCTCTCTCTGACCATCCCCTGCTCACTCTGTCTCTCTCTGTCTCTCAAAAATAAATAAAAAACATAAAAAAATTAAAAAAAAGAGTTCATTATACTTGAAAATAGCAGTGACTCCATGGACTCCCTTCTATGTCCTAAGAGTGGGTGTTCTCTAAGAGAGAAGTTTGCCTTCAGAGTTTTCTATTTATTCTGTTGCCATCGGTCAACTCATCCAATTGCTACCTTTCTCACCTGAACTCCTGTTCAAAAGATCTCTGTCTTAAGGAGTCCTTTATGTGGTAGTGTTTTCCAGCTAAAGTCCTCTGGGTTATATTTGAAAAGTATTCTGTTATTTATTGTCTCTTGTCTTTTTTACTCATCCTCCAGGAAAGTCAGAAAAGACACTAAGGCAGGAATGCCCAAGTTTCTCGAGGAATAAAATCTAAATCTGGAAAGCAGTTTTGAGAGAGAAAATAGCTGTGGCTCAAAGCTCTTCTCTAAGGAAGCTGCTTACAGGTGAGAAATCCCTGAATAGAAGGGATCGCTGGGCCAACAATCAAGCCTACAGGTTTCTACCTCCCAGGTCCTCCTTCGTTCAGTGATGTCACGGGAATCTCAGAGACGTGGGAGGTCCTGATTCCTGGGGGACCAGCTGGGGTCAGGGAATTGAAGGCACAGATGTAGGAGCGCTAGGAAGAGCTAAGCAAAGAAAAATTTCTTTGTGTTGGACTCCATGACAAAGAGCCAAGAAAAAGCCAAGAATTCTGGGATAATGTAGCAGAAGATTGGTGGGAGCTTCAGTCCAGTGATGGGAGAAAGAAATAACTGGAATGAAATGAAATGGAGGAGGTAGGGAAACTGACATTTGTTGAGTACCTCTGGAGTTTATTTATCTGTATTTCATTGAATCTTTATACTAGCTGTGAGGCAGCCATTACTTTTTGCCATTTTACTTCCGTTGAAGAATTGAGGTTGGGAAAAGTTAAGCAGTTTGTTGAAGGTCACCTGACTGATCTGGATGAAACCCTGGTGTGTGTGCAAAGCCCACGTGCTTTCCACTGTACCAGGATAACAGAAGGTGGGAACTTCAGGGCTGACAGACCTCACTGAGATCTGAGTTCTGAACCTGCCCCTTCCCAGCTGGTTGACCTTAGGCAAATTCCTTAAGCTGGTGATGCTTTGGGTGCCTTATCTATAAAAATAGCACGTATCTTACAGGCTTTTAAGAGTCAAATGAGATCCTGCATGAAAATTCATACATTTAAAATGTCACATCATAAAGCACCTAAAAACATTAACTTCATTAATTTATGACTGTGATTCTTTTCAGTATCACCTCCGCCACCACACTCGTGCTCCGAGTCATGCTGCTGGGAAAGAATCGGTTTATTTCTCTGATAACTGGCAATCTCTGTACAGTATGCTTTCAATTCTCTATTGACTAAAGCATTTGGTAACCAGAAGATCATGTGGTCCAACCAATCCATGATGTGTTTCCTTTAGAAAAAGGTAGATATATGAGAAAATAGAAAAGTCTTTCAGCCTTCTAGCAAAGTAACGTTTGTAAATTGCGTCCATTTTTGCTTTCAGAGAAAACCAAGCTGTTATCATCAGACCATCTTCTCACATGATTACTTTTCCCAGATAACTTTTCATTTTCCAGGGTGCCCCAAATAAAGCATGTGTGTGTGTGTGTGCGCGTGCGCGTGTGTGTGCGTGTTTGTGTGTGTGTTCCCACCCTATAAATCTGCTTGGCAGAGAGTGTTGACGGTTTTCTGTGAAAGGCTCTTTGTATCCCTTTTTGTCTAGGAAGCTTTTTCATTAGAAGCCGGGAAGTCAAGGTAAGTGCCACAGGGATTCGAGGATCTCATGGTTTTTCTCTGATGTTCAAATTATCTCCTGGAAAAATAAAGTCCTACATTCCCTGCACTCAGTTAATAGAAGTGACAGCTGTGAGAGCTTCAAATCTGGCCTTAATTAATGGGCCCTGCACAAATGTGACCAAAGCATATTTGCAGAGAAGAGGCTTTAAATAGCATCAAATGTTTGTGAGCATGAGGCCATGCAATGGCAGGAAATATCTGACCATCTTAATGGGATCAGGCTTTTGTGTGCAAACAATGGCGAGCAAACCACAGTCCAGCTGCCAGCCATTAGGATGGAGTTCTCATTTGTGGTGTGTGTAGAGGCTCTTAAATCACCACTAATCAAAATAGAGGAAAATGAACTATGGCGTGATACAAGCGTAATACAACTGAGTGCCCACGTAAGTGTTTGGGCAGTGTATGTGGAATGGTCTTCCCCTTGAACTTGCTGCTACCCTGGCCACAGAGGAGCATCACCTCCTTCAAGAAACTTGCCCTTCGCCTCTGAGGCCAGTTTTTCCCCCTCTCAGTTATGACCCATCTTTCCTCGACGTGTTCTTCCCAACCCTTCAGTCTTAGTGACTCCAAGTGACTGTTCTCTGCTCACATTTGCTGTGCGAATTATTCCCCAGGAGAGACTCCTTCTTTCGAATCCTATGGGAATTTAAAAATGTCACTTGTGAGACGCCTGGGTGGCTCAGTTGGTTAAGTGTCCGACTTCGGCTCAGGTCATGATCTCACAATTTGTGGATTCGAGCCCCGCATTGGGCTCTGTGCTGACAGCTCGGAGCCTGGGGCCTGCTTTGGATTCTGCGTCTCCCTCTCTCTCTGCCCCTCCCTGTCTCATGTTCTGTCTTTCTCTCAAAAATAAGTAAATATTAAAAACATTTAAAAAAATATGTCACTTGTCCAGTTGTGGCCAAAGTACCAATGTGCCAGTGGGTCGGAGACATGCTCATACTTAACTAAATACTTATACTGAAGACAGCGAAGACTTGAACAGGTGGGCATGACATTCATTGATCCACTTCAGACACTTTCATTTCTAGATACTAATCTAGATGCTGGTGATGCAAACAGAATGCTCCATGTTCTCAAAGAACTTCTAGAAGCCATCCCTGTCCCTGCTGGCTGAGCTGGGTTGGGTAGGTCAAGCACTCTGCTAGGTGCTTTACTTATGTGATTCTATTCAGTCCTCAGAACAACCTAGTGTGGTGGCTACTACTATTCTTTCATCTGACAGATGATAAAACTGAATTTTGAGTGAGACTGCAGTCAGACAACTTTCCCCCAGCCAGGGAGCTGCTGATCACAGAGGCAGGACTGAAATCAGGTTATCTGGTGCTAAGTCCCACATCCTTAACAACTGTGCTGTGCTGACGTTCCTCTCTCATCATTTGCCTCCCAGTCTATGGAGGGAAGTAGACAAATAAGTTCATAATTGTTGATAATTACAATCTAGCAGGAAACCGAACTAATAAGAAGACAGATATCAAAACTCTATACCAATACCCAGGTGAGCTGTATCTTCAAGGAATCAAAATTTGTCCCTTCAAGACAAATACTGTTCTTTTTTTAATGTTTATTTATTTATTTTGAGAGAGAGAGAGAGAGAGACAGAGAGGAGGGGCAGAAAGAGAGCAAGGAGAGAATCCCTAGCAGGTTCCTCACTGTCAGTACAGAGCCCAATGCAGGGCTGGAACTCACGAACCGTGAGATCATGACCTGAGTTGAAATCAAGAGTTGCATGCTTAACCGACTGAGCTACCCAGGCGCCCCAAGGGAAACACTGTTCTTGATTTCAAGTTGCCATGTTTCTCCAGCTACATCTGTCTTCACCCTCAGGGGAATCATTCTCACAGGCAGGGCTTGTCATTTGTACACCTGACTCAGAACAAGAACCTCAAGAGTCCAACTTATGGGGCAATGCAACAAAATATTCCTGGAAGCCTTTTTCTGATGAGAGTCAACAAATGCCCAGGGGTTACAAAGAGTTTGAGTTTGAAGGAGTTTGCCTTTTAGTTGCTTTTCTCCCTTAAGTCCTCTTTCCTTTCCTGTCTTATCTTGACCCCCAAAGAACAGGGCAAGCCGTCAGGTAACTTCCAGGCTGGGGAGATGTGGCGTGAAGTGTCTGTCTGTTGCAGTAACAGGGAGACGGTGCAGCACGAGGCTTGGACAAGAACTGAAAGTTCAATTCCCTCCCACTCATGAACTAGCTTTTATCATCAGCCTCTGTGTTCTCAGGAGAGAATTTCACATGTAAGCTGTTTGTATAGTCTTCTTATTAATATAAATAAACAAGACCCTACATGAGATGCAAAAAAGAAATTAATCAGGACCAGGCAATGTTTCCAAATCACTTACAGTACTTGCTGGGAAAACAAAACTTTATATTTAAAACATAACAGGAAAAAAAAACGTGCAACACTTCAGGCCAAGATATATAAACTGTGGACAGGGGAGTTCATTCAACTAATACTTAGAGTGACTTGAAAACATGCACACATTTAAAACACAAGCAAGGGAAGCCAGTCAACACTCTCTGGTCGTGGGAACCAAAACTAACAATTCCGAAACACTGGGAAACCACAGGGTGGCCATAGACGTAGGTTCTGGCCATATGGCTTTTGGAACTCACCCTGTTGGTTGCAAAGAAGCCCTGGAAATTTTAATCAGGAGTCACATGAGCCTCATGACTCCTGAGAGAGGTTAGCTGGGTGGCAGAGTAAGGTAGACCCACCAGAAGGGGTGCCCAGTGGCACAGAACTCAGGCAATACCAACAGAGATGGACTGGAGGGGGCCACATTTCCAAAAGATATTTGCAAGGACCAGGTAACAGGACTTCTTGACCCATTAGGTTTTGGGGCCACAGAATAAAAAATGACAGCAGCCAATATTTAGCGAGCTCTGCTCTCAATGCTTTTCATGGATTATTTCATTCCAATTCTTCTGCCAGATCTATGAGAGAGGCATGATTATTACCCTCATTTTACAGATGGGAAAACTGAGGCCAAGGGAGGTCGAATAGGTTATTTTTCTAAGATCTCTCAACTAGTAAGCCATGGAGTCAAGAACTGAATATAACCCTAGTCACTCCTAAAGCTCATGCCTTTTAAAAAAATTTTATTTACTTAAATTCAAGTTAGGTAACACACAGCATAGTATTGGTTTCAGGAGTAGAACCCAGTGATTCATCACTTACATATAACACCCAGTGCTCATCCCAACAAGTGCCCTCCTTAATACCCATCATCCATTTAGCCCATCCTCCTACCCACGACTCCCGCAGCAACCCTCGATTTGTTCTCTGAATTTAAGAGTCTCTTCTGGTTTGCCTCCCTCTCTGTTTTTATTTAAAAAGAAAAAAAGTTGATGACTTTAATCTCCCTGCAGTACTAGAAATTCAAATGCAAAATGACTGGAGGCTTTCTAGCTGGAGATGTTAGGTGGGATGCTAGCATCCCAAACTGAAACTTACGTTAAAAGTCTGACATTAAAGCAGCCCATTGTTTTCCTTACTCCTTTAGCAGAGGATTCATGTGTCACAGGGGAAAACAGAGGGACATTACAAGATCCCTACATGCCAACACTGCTGAAGCTATTTCCCGACCTTTGGTGAACTGGAGCCAAGTGGCCAAGAAGGACTGACTTCTCAGCCCCAGGGCTGCTTCCCCTCCTGGCCTATCTTTCCCTCTTCCCACAGGCCTCAAAGACTCAGCCTACTTTTCCTTTTTAAAATCTCCAACACCCTTTCTACCCTTCACAATCCCTCCTCTCACAGATGGCTGTGGGGTCTTACTGGCCGTGCCAGGCCTTCCCAGCATGTCTGAGAGCTCCACCAGCCACTAAGGAAGACACAAGCCATCTCAGACTTAGGCATGTTGTTTGTCTGTTCTTGGCCTTTCCTGTCTGACTCCGTTAATGACATTAATGACATCGAGATGTCCCAAGCCCATAGCATCTTTCACCCCTTGAGTGGAGGTCCTGAAACAGTCCCTCCTTACCAAAGCTCTCTCTCTTTCTCTTTTAAAAAATTTTTAAACATTTATTTATTAATGTTTAAACAAACAAAGGAGGTAAACAAACAAAGAGAGAGACAGAGCATGAGCATGGGAGGGGCAGAAAAGGGAAGACACAGACTCTGAAGCAGGCTCCAGGCTCTGAGCTGTCAGCACAGAGCCCCACACGGGGCTCGAACTCACAAACCAGGAGATCATGACCTGAGCTGAAGTCAACGCTTAACTGACTGAGCCACCCAGGTGCCCCTAAAGCTCTCTCTCTCTTAGCCTTGGGTGTATTTTAGAGTCACTTGGGGGATCTTTAGAAGCTACTGATTCCTGTCCTTACCCCCAAGATGCTCTGACTGACTTGGTCTGGCCCGGGTTTGGCCACAGCAACTTGCTGATCACCTCACAGGGCTGATAGCTCTCTCCCCTGGGGACATTTGGAAACGTGTGGAGACATTTCTGATTGTAACGGGTGGAGGCAGGGGGAGAGTGCTATTGACATCTGGCACGTGGAGACCAGGGAGGCCGCCAAACATCCCACAATGCACAGGAGAGCCCCCCAGCCAAAATTATTGGTCCAAAATGTGAACAGTGCCACTGTTGAGAAACCCTGTTCTACCAGTACTGGCGACACACACTAGTGCTTTCAGACGCCCTCACGCCTCCGAGGGGATCCCCAGTGCTGCGAGAGGCCCTGTTTGGAAGGCCTCATTCTTTGTAAGGCTCCTTCTTCCCTGGACAGCTTGGCTGTTATTACTGTTCTGGAAACACTACAGGAAAGGGTGGTCTGTTTATTTTTTTATTTTTTGCCATCTCCTTATGGACTTTGTGCCTGAAAGGTGGGAAGAAACCTTTCTCTGTCTTCAGGGGAGGGAACCACGCTTTGTATTTCTACTGCACGGAGTCATGCTAGAGCGCTCACACCTCTTTAATTATATGAGGAAAGTTCTCAAGGAAAGCATGACAAGAAACAAGAACCCTGAAATTGGGGGTAAAACATAAACAAATGTTTTGGCTGATGTACTGCACATTTTTTAATCATAAAGTGTGTTTTCAGAGTGTACTGGGCCCTGCCTAGAATGGCTCTAATTAAAGGATCAAAGGCAGTGCCGTGACAGACAGAGCGGAACGCTGGGCCAATTCCGCACCCCTGCTCCTCCCTGGAAATATCCATGTGGTCATCCATGTGCCTCAGAAGTGCTTGTCTGAAGCACCAGTTGGGCAAGCGTTGATTAAAGGGTTTCTGTTTTGTTTTGTTTTGTCTGTTTGTTCTCTTTTTTTGGGGCGGAGGGGGGTACCTTTAAAATGTGGTTAGATAGCAACACGTTTTCAGGAGACTGAGAACGTATTGAGAGCAGGAGCACAAAGACATAAGTTGGATGCTTGGAAAGCGTTCCCACTTTTATTGAGAGATTCCAACATAAAGCGGAAGGAGGGGAGCTGACCAGGGGGGATGGAGCCCCCTCACAGAGCACACAGGGGAGCATGACCATATCAGCTTGGGAGTGCCAAGGAGCCAAGAAGGGTCCCAGAACTTAGCTATCACCTGTCATGTGGGCAGGGCAACTAAAGGAAGTGGCTCCTGGGAGTTGAGGATGGACCTGACGTACCCCGAGTGAGGAAGTATACAGAAAGACCGCTCTAGCAGCTGCAGACAGGATGGATTTGCTTGTGGATGGGGGCCAGGGAGGTAAACAAACAAAGAGAAGCTTACAGAGAGGCTGACACACCAGTCTAGGTGTGGAATATGAAGTGGGCGGGGGCTGGATGAGGAAAAGGCAAGCCTAAGGAAGAACGTCACAAAGGAATGACTGGGAGGTCCTGAGAATCTTCTTACATATCAAATCGTCTAGAGCTGAGCTTCTCAAATGGCTGTCAAGAAGAAAGAAAGAAACGAGATACAACCAGACAGGTGATAAGAGCTAAGAAGGAATGAAAACCCGGACAAATGGTGAGAGTACCTATTGGGGGGGCTGCTTTAGCTTGGCCAGTCAGGGTTAGTGATGTCTGAGTGTGGCCTACAAGACAGGAGTCATCTCTGGGAAGACAAAAGAAGGGGCACAGAGGCGGAGGGACAGCTGGGGAAAGGCCCTCAGGGTCCCTCGGGTGCTCCTTCTTGAGGCAGGATCAACTCAGTTCTTTCAACAGGGCTTGATGTGACACAGTTCAGGTCTCCTCCCCTGTCTGTCTGCTGTCCCCTGGATGTGGCCCAGTTTGTCACCATTCCCGCTGAGATAGGTCCCAGAGATCTGAAGCCAGCCATCCAGCTTCGGGCTGACCGGGCAGAGAGAGCTGGTTCAGGACACGTCTGTTCATGCAGACAGAGCCTCCATTAGTTTTCTGGCAGTTCTGCTATATTGTTTATTCATAGTGAGCCAACCTGGTGACAGATTGGACATAGCGGCTGACAGAGTGAGAAAAGTCAGGGTATTTCAAGGGTTTGGGCCAGGAAAACTGTGAGGTAGACATGTAATCAAACCCCATGATAACTGTCTTGGTTTAGGCTCACTCCACTAGATTATAAAAGTGCCTTGTTTATCTTTTCAGTTCAAGTGCCTCACTGTGGGCACCCAATAAATATTAGTTGAACGATGGGATGACCAACACTATTTCTGTCACTGCTAGCCCCACAGGTAGACATGCACTGACACCAGGGAACCTCTCCTTCTTTCTTTTGCTTTCCTTACCTGGGAAATAGAGTCATCAGATCCACGTGGCATCCGACTCCTGAACGACTTTATCAAGATCGTCTATACTCGCACCACTCACAGGGTCTCCTGTAGACCAGCAGCCTCAGTATTACCAAGTTCTGCTTGTTAAATGTGGAACCTCACGCCCCCTCCCCCGAAATCCCCTCAAAACAGAATCTGCGTTTTAACAAGCTTTCCAGGAGACTCCTGTCTGTGCACCAAAGTGGGAGCGGCCCTGGTGTCTGTCCAAATGCGCTTGGCCTTGGTAGACCTCGGTTCGAATCCTGATTCTGTTCCTTAGGTGTTGGGCAACTCCAAGCAAATCATTTAATGTTTGGGATCCCTGGTGTCTTCCTATTTGGTATGGGGATAGTACTGTGGGGGGTTGTTAGGAAGCATCAAGGAGGCTGTGGGTATAAAACCATCCAGTGCAAAATCTGGAAATTGGAGGCGCCTGGGTGGCTCAGTCGGTTAAGCGTCCGACTTCGGCTCAGGTCATGATCTCACGGCCCGTGAGTTTGAGCCCCGCATCGGGCTCTGTGCTGACAACTCAGAGCCTGGAGCCTGCTTCAGATTCTGTGTCTCCCTCTCTCTCTGCCCCTCCCCCGCTCGTGCTCTGTCTCTTGTCTCTCAAAAATGAATAAATATTAAAAAAAATTAAAAAAAAAAAGAATCTGGAATATGGAAGGGTCCATGGAATGTTCCTCATGTGAACCTTTCTAAAACATCTCTGAGTGCAAAGGCTGCTAGCAACCCTCACTTGAATTTCAACTTTATTTTCAAAACTGAATTCCTGCCTTGCCCCGGGAGACACTCCGCTTGAAACCTCCACATAAACTTTCCTGGCAACGGAGGACTCACAGCGCTACTGGAAATATCTCTCCTTACTCTGAACTCAAATCTGTCTCCCCCTACCTCCTGGTACCACATAGCACCCTAGAAATGATCTATAACCTGGCCCACTCCATGGGGATTTTTCAAATATCAGAAGACATTTGCCATGCCCCTGACCATCCTTTCCTGCCCAGCTCCAACAGGCGGTGCTCACATGAGATTTCTGGATGCTCACAACCCTGGTCAAGCTCCTCTGAAGGCCAGATACTGGCTATTTGATATATGCGTGCCCTACAAAGCTAACCCTACTTCTCAGCTAACTACCTCTTAGTTTACATGCAAGCTCAGACTCTCCTTGAGAGGTTGTTTCAGTCTTAGCTGGACTTCGGCTGCCTGAGGCCCACGTCAATGATCCAGAAAAGGTCAATGCCAGGAGGAAGAACTACTAGCCCCAGTCACAGCTAACGATGTCAGAGAGTTCTCATCCTGCACAAACCCACATGGGCTGAGTATCTTGCCTCTTGAGGCCTCCTTCTTAGGACAAGTAGGACACATTGGTCAGAGGAAGGGCATTTAAGTCCCCTTTACACTGACAGTGTATTCTAATAGTCCTCTGGCTTTTTGTCCTTGTATAAGCTCTTGGGGCACGATTTCTCCTCCTGTGACACCCAGGTGGACATCTTCCTTTTCTCCCATGAACACCTAAATAAAATGGGTGCCAAAGCCAACACACAAGAAACAAGACTTATCTAGACCAATGACCACTAACTAAACTGATACAGTAAGAAAGGAATTTCCCTCTGCCCCACCTCCCTCCCCCAAAGCACTAGGCCTAGATGATTTTACAGGTAAATTCTACCAAATGTTCAAGGAACAGGTAATTCCCACTTTATAAGTCATTCCTGAGCACAGAAAAAGAATAAAAGCTGCCCATTTCACTTGATGACCTTAGTGTATCCTTGATTCCAAAGCTGGATAAGAACAATTAAGGAAGATAAAATAATAAGCCTTTGTTTCCTACTTTAATATGCACAATGTTGAATAAAATATTGGCTAATGGAATCTAGTAGTGGCTTAAAATGGTAACAATTATAACCTGGTGATTTTATCCCAGAATGTAAGGATGGCACAAAATTTGATAAATCTATCAATGTATTTATTCCATCATTGGTACTAAAGAAAAAAATCATACAGACCTCAAAAGATGTAATTTATTTTATTTATTAAGTTTATTTTTTAGGGGCACCTGGGTGGCTCAGTTGGTTGGGTGTCCAACTTTGGCTCAGCTCATAATCTTGTGGTTCGTGGGTTCGAGCCTCACGTTGGGCTCTGTGCTGACAGCTCGGAGCCTGGAGCCTGCTTCAGATTCTGTGTCTCCCTCTCTCTCTGCCCCTCCCCCACTCAAGGTCTGTCTCTTTCTCTCTCTAAAATAAACAAACATTAAAAAAATTTTTTTAAGTTTATTTTTTATTTTGAGAGAGAGAGAGGTTGGGGGAGAGGAAGAGAGAGAGAGAGAGAGAGAGAGAATCCCAAGCAGACTCTGCATGATGTTGGGCTCAATCCTACGATCTATGAGATCATGACCTGAGCTGAGACCAAGAGTCAGATGCTTAACTGACTAAGCCCCTCAAAAGATGCAATTTAAATAAAGCATTTGTGAAAATTCAATTCATATTTAAGATCAAACATTCCTAGAAAAGCGTAGAAAGGCACTTCCTAAACCTGAAAATGGTTATCCATCAAACCTTTCCAGAGAAAATATCACTCTCAAAAGAGAAAATTGAGACACATTCTCTTCAGAGTCTGGGAGAAGACAAAGATGCCCATAATTATCGCTTCTCTTCAGTAAGATATGGGGGTTCTGGCCAGTGCAATAACACACAGAAAAGAAATAAGAAATATAAGGATTGAAAAAGATGCGACAAGACTGCCATTGCTTGCAGATGATCTTTATCTACTATCCCAGCCCCTGTGCCTCTTTCTACATTAGTGCTCTATCATCTGTCAGTTTCCAGCCCCTCTGGCTGCGAGCTCCCTTCCTGTTTCTGCACTGCAAATGTTTGCACAGTAGTTGGAATATAGTAACTGATCAATTAAGGCTGTTGCATGAATGAATATGATCCCTGCTTGCATGCTCCCACTTATTTGCTATCCATTGGATCATCTTCATTTAAGAGTATTGGGTAAGGTAATGAATGAAAATAAGAGGAAATTACAGAAGATCTATGAATCTTTGTGGTTTTTCATAATCCCTATCTGTGCTCTCTTGTTCCTAATTCTGTCCTGTCCTTTTGCCCTGTCTTTTGAGTGCAGTTTTCAAACAACTCTTTACCTTCTTTCTTACTTCCAGATGATAGTCCCCAGTTCCTCTAAGATCTTTCTTTCTGAGATTTAGCCTATTGAAGAGCTCCAGCACATCCAACAGGTGGTCTCATCCCAAAAAGACTCCCACAGAATATACTAATTTATCAAAGGTCTCCACTGGCACACTAGAAAGGGTTCTCCAACTCTGGTGAATCTTATAGGCTGTTAATAAATAAGAATGCCTGGATCCCACTCCAGCCACCAGGAATCAGATTCTTTAGGGAGGTGAAGTCCAAGTATGCATGTATTTTGTGTGCATGTACCTAATATTTGTGTGCATGTGGTATAATGGAGTGTTTCCTAGGTGACTCTAGCACATGGTATTGTCCACACACCTCCTCTCTGCAGGCGAGCCTGGTGAGGTCTTTCTGATGGACTTCAAGGATGACTTCATGACACTATATGAGTTGGATTCCTGGCCAATGTTGACCATGCCCTTTCCCTAGTTTGAAGCAAGAAATCCAGACTAGATTTCTTTTATGAACAAGGCATCATAAAAAAGAGGGCAGGTGTGAAAGCAATATTGGATTTACGCATTAACACCAAATGGGTCCAAAACACAGTGTTTCAATTAAAACACACACGCACCAAATGCCTCCCATATTGATTATTTTCAGCCAAAACTAAGGCCACCATTCCATGGCAAAGAAATGTACTGACAGATTTACTGGGTGTTTCCTTTCCACCAAAAAGCACTTTAAAAGGGAGTATTCCCTAAAAATGTGACTTAAGGTGTTTATATACTGAAGAGCAGATAATTTAAAAAATATAATATGTTCTTATGTTTTGTTGTGTTGGATGCTGTGGTATATTGTCCAGATTCCCTTCAGGATTATGGCTGGGGACCCATATCTGGGTCTCTTCCCTAGACCTGTCATCATAGAAGGAAGTTGCTTTGCTCAAAGGTGACCCTCCCCTTCCGGGGTAGCCAGTTATGTACTGACTGCTTGATGAAGAAGTATAGAGGCCTGGCCCCCTTGCCTTATCGGGACAATCTGAAGGGTCAGCCTAGCTCCAGAGCTCCCTATGGATCAGTTGAAGTCTCTATTCTATCTGCCCATTCCTGTATCCTTCACTTCTCATGGATGTTGTTCCCAAGTACTCCCTCTAGTAAGTCTTCTGCACCCAAATCCCAAAGTCTATTTCCTGGGGAACCCAACCTATGACATCTGTCTGGTTCATGTTGTAGGATTCTCTGGTTGGATTCTAAACTCTTAACATACTGGGTCTTAACTACTTAAGATGCTCTAATACTGAGACCAATGCAAAATAAATATTGGCTAGTTCTCATTTCTATCCTCCAAATGGTTCTAATGTCCTTCTCTTACAGCCTGGGTTCAGGTATCAGGAAATTTAGGTCGAGATTCTTACTCTACCAATTACTCAGGGGAAATCATTTAATTTTTCTAAGTTTCCATTCCTTCATCTGCAAAGTGGGATCAATAATAGTTCTTATCTCACAAGGTGGTCGTGACGATTAAATGAAGTGGTCTTTGTAAATCACCTAGCAACAATGCCTGACACAAAATAAGCATTCAATGCATGATGGCTGTAGTTATTAACGCCATAACACTGGTGTTATGTCTGGTTATGTCCGGTGACCTTCATTATTACATTGCTCAAGCATCACCTTGCTCTTTGCTATTATAATAGAAACTAGTTTTCCTGCACCTCAGTTTTTCTCATCCTTCCTCCTTCCTTCCACTTCTATCCAATGCTACTTTATTATTTTCTTAAAGTATTGCTTTCATTATATCACTTCTCCATTCGAAATTCCTCAGGGGCTCCTGGTAACAAGACCTTCATCAACTGGCACTGCTATGGTCATCCAACCACCATTCCAATGAAGACTCTTCTTCATTTTCTTTGAACCACTGCTCAGTCTGAATTCCTCTCACCCATGATTTTTTAATCAATCCAAACCCTGTGCAGCTCAGAGCGGACCCCCTCAATCAAACTGCTTTTCAATTTAAGTCCCTAGCTACGCCTGTCCTAAGCCTTCACTTAACATTCTTCCACGCTTCCAATACTGCATAGTTAAGGACACCCTTAAAGTTCTGGATTTTCCTCCGGTTTCATTATTGGGTCAAAAACTCTCTTGATAAACTCTTGATCAGGAACTCCTACAAAGCGTGCTATTCTGAATGTCTCCACTGGTCCTTAGGTGCATTTCACAACATTAAAATTTACAAAAGGATGATGGTAAAAAATAGAGTGGACATCTCAACAAAACAAAACAAAACAAGATTTAGAAAAGACTCCCACCTGTAAATAATACACAAGACCAAATGCTGAGCTGCGATGAGGTAATAAGACATATGGAATTTGTCTAGAAGGAGTCGACTGGCTTCCAGATTTGGAAGTTTGATGCCTCTGAGTTATTTTTACTGGTAGAGATTCCATTTTATGAGTAATATCTGGAACATGGTATCAACAGTCAACAGTTCACAAACTCTTTAAAAAGTCTCCCAGCAGAGAAGCTTTAATTAAGCTTGACAGAAACTATCTAGCAGCTTTTGTAAGTAATTGCTATGACCCAAAATAGGACCAACTCATAAACTGCATGATTTCAGAAATGATGAATCAATAAAAATGTTTATAGAAACAGCATTTTGATTAATTCCTTCAGACTAACAAATTCGTGGCACATGTGATAAACTGAGATTTCTACTGTCAATTAGGGAAACCCAGAAATCAAACCCAGCCCTCAAATACCTCTTTTTGGATAACTGATCCCAGATTCTGGCATTGGGAGTCACTTTTTAAGCAGCTCCTCCAGATTGACTGCACCACACCTCTGGGCTGTATTCTTGGGACAGTCAAATTCAAAATCACTTCAGTTCTCAGCCATGCTGAGTCACAATGAGACTAACTACAGACAAGAGATGTTGTGATCATTTATGAAGGCTTGAAAAATGAAGGAACAAGTCTTCCATAAGTAACTAATGGCTTCTTTTTATGCAGATAAACTCAACAGCAATCAAACATCACTAGCAGTTATAATCAAGTAATATCTCCTCTATTATAAGGTAAAAATTAACATGGTAGTTCCATTTATCTACAGTAGAAAGAATAAATATCTTTTGTTATATGATGCTATGCTCTTAGCAAATAACCTTTGAGTTTCTGTAAGAATTTAAAGGACTTTTTAAGCCATCAACCAATATGAAATTATTTTCACTATCATTTTAGTGTCCAAACATATTTGAAAATAACCAATGTGTGACAGCTATAGTAACACTCAGCTGATCAGAATATCAGAAATTTAAATATCTCCATGGAAATTTACATGTAATTAATAGGTACTTTATGTCCAATATGTTCTATAGTTACTTAACGTATGCTCAAAATAACCAACCAAATAACTGAAATAAAGTTAGTGTGCCAGACAATCTCAGGGCTGAAAGGGACCTTCGAGGACACCTGAACAAATCCCTCCTGTGGGTCAGCTGTCCTAACAGCCCCTGGGTTGTTTTCTGTTGACAATCTCTATTGAAGTTATGAGGATTGTTATTTTGACAATATTTTGACAGCAATTTTCAATTTTTCCTGTGGAAACTCTTGACAAAATAGCACTTATTATGAGTACTTCTCCCACATTTAGTACTGTATTTCACAGCAATCTAAACTGCTATCAATTTAATATTCTGGTTTCTCTTCAGATCACATAAATCTTTCCTTTTAAATTACCATCAATTTTAAGTTACATATCCTGACATCCTAGATGTTAAAATATGAAAAAAGTGTGCATTTTTAGAATATAACACATGGTCATTTTAGTACTTAATCATACTTGATAAGAACAGGAAATCATAAACATGCAGAACAATGCAGCAAAGGGTTCCAGAAATCATCCACTCTAACATCCTGCATCTCCATCCTTAAAGACCAAGAGAGCTTTAAGCAGGAGGTTATTTGCCCAAGATGACACTATGGTGGGTAGCTGATAGGGAGACTGGAAACAAGCTGGACTTCCAGCCCATGGGCCTCACTGCTTGTTAACCTTTTCAATTCTCATTCCACCTGAGGGCTACGATGTGCCCCCAGCAGTAACAGGGTCACTAGGACATTGAGTTCAAGCTGGAAGGATGGCACGGGCACATGCAAATGTTTGAATCTGTCCACCCAATGCTTCACTCCTCAAGCCTTCAACAAGGTTACACACAGAATCCATAGATCTAATTGTGTTCATTTGATACCACAATTATCACTAGGGTTGCTTTAGCTGAGTTACTTGGCTAGAACACTGAGCTAATCCTGATGTCCTCCTGATGACAAATCATCATGTAAGAAGATGACTTTTGTTTCTCGACAGGCATATAGGGATGGCTATAGCCTCCAGGCAAAACCTGATATGCCCATCTGACCAAAGCTGGACTACCATTTTTGCTATATTAAAGCACTGTATGCAAATCATGTGTCTTTATAGATAAGTATAGCATTCACATATCTCTACCTTCGTCTTGTGTCAGGGACAAGGAAGGGGAAACTACAATTGTATTTTCAAACATTAATAATATGTCAGGCACCGCAGTGAGCAATTTACATTACTTATGTCACTTAATAACTCCATAAGGTAGGAATTACTAACTTCCTTTTCTGGATGCAAAAACAGAAGATCAGAGATGTTAGGCCACTTTGCCAAGGCCTCACAGGTGGTACACTGGCAGAGCTGGGATCTCAAGCCCTGCTTGTCCGACCCCAAACACTGGGTTGTTTCCTCAATGCCTCCCTCTCAGGACTCTCAAAGGTCCTGAATTTCAGCATCAATACAATGGGCAGTGCATCCAATGTTCTTCTTCAAGCTGACTCCTAGGAATTGCACATGAATTTCTAAAGAGCTCTGTGTAATTCTAGTCTTGTAGGCTGGTCACTCTTGATAGAGAAGATGCTGAATAGATACTAGCTAAATAAAGAGAGGTAATATTAAGTCACATTTAAATAACCTCATCCCTTGGTCAGGATTTCTAATCTCAATTTGGAAAAATAAGATGGAATTTCCAACTGAATTGGGAAAATGAATTGTTACTGTTAGACCGACCTCCTTCCATGTATATCTTTTTCCACTTAGTAAATTTCTATGTGAAATAGAGAGCCAGCTGTGCCACTCCTTATATGTCCTGTTTGGTTCTATACATTTGAATATAACGTACAGAGAGAAGAGGTAACTTGAGCCACAGAGTAACAGAATAAATAGGAGCAATGGAAATTTCGATTTATATTATCACCACGTAGGAATGAAACATCTGTGCCAGAGGGTAGAATGTGACGAGGAAGTGAAGTCATTAAACAAGAGGCATTTACGGAATCTTAGGAGCAGGCTGCTGAAAGAGATAAGAATAAGCTGGTTTGAGCATAACTCTCCTATTACCTCCGTCCTCTCCAAAGACTGGGGTCTTGGCTTATTTTCCCAGATGCCAGCTATCCCTGCTCTGTTGGGTTTGGAGAGAGACCCTCCTGAGTGCTTGATAGCACTTGTCTATCCTTTTTGTTTAAATCCTAGCTTGGGTTTTATTTTTAATTTGTAGAATATGCAAAGCTGCAGAAAAATATAGAAAATAATACCCAAGCACTCACTAAATTTTTTAAAACTTGATATATATATAAATTTAATTTGCTATGTAATTACATATATATATATATATATATATATAGGTAAGCACAACATTATGGATAATGTTGAAAAGCCTTTGATATCCTTCCCTACCCCCATTTCCCCTCCCCTCCCACCTACTACCTCTCTGAAGCTGAGGGGTATCCAGCGTTCTGTTTAAAAATCTGTCTGGTGGTAACAGTATCTTTAGCAGCTTGCTTTCTTCACTCTGTGTTCTTGAGATCTATCCATGTGGACACATATGCATCTAGTTTATTCATTTTAAGTGTTGTTAAGTGTGCACATGTGGGAGAATTGCCCTAAAGTATATACCTAGAAGTAGAATTGCTTGCTTTTATGGTGTGTGCATTTTCAGTTTTACTAGAATGCACCTCTGTCTTTAAGTTTCGCTTATCAATACATGCTGTTTCTACATTTAAATAAAACTGCCTCCAAGAGCACTAGGCTAAGAGAGAAGTTCCATGAAAATTTAAGTGGGGTTAAACGAGCATCATAATTTTCTTCAAAAGACCACTTTCGGTACTTCTTGGCTTTAGATCTTTCCATGACTGAATGTGTTTCCAAGCTTTGGGCTAGGACCAGAGATGGAAAATAAGGACCCTTGTTGTTCAGAGGTGTGTGCTGATTGTTTGGGGTGTGTGGACATCGGCTCATGCCAGCCGGGTAGGAACTGGTAAATGGCTCCTTTGAGGAAAAAGATAAACAGAAATAAATGTCAGAGCTAACTGGAAAATTGTTTTCATAATTCAGTGTTGTTTTACATAACCTTGCTCCCTAAATGTTAGCAATTTAGCTGAAAGAGCTATCGGTATTATTAAGTAGTCACTAAGTGTGGCAAAGAGACAGCTCAGCAAAACTCATGGATGGAGAAACCATTTTATGACCATTGTTTCACCTCTGGGGGTGGCTCGTTGCATTTTGTTCCAGGTCCCTAGGGCCCAGAGGTAATAACATCTGTATTTTTAAGACCAGTTTTGCACCACACCTGCATATCAATTCCCTTTTTCGACTGCTGCCTCTAAACCAGGACCAAATGTTTGGCTACAGATTTGGTTTCCAGGGTTAGGCTGAGTATTAAATGCAGCAGCTCTGAAACTTCACTGGTCCCACAAAAATGTTTTTAAGTGATGTTAATTGAGTCCTGGGAAAGTTAAAAAACCTTAAATTCTTAGAGGAAAAGGAGATGAAAGAAACGAAGGACGGGGGAAGAAGAAAAGAGGCAGGAATGAGAAATTACTGACAAAAATAGAAATTAAGACTAAATGATGATGGAAAAATGTTAAACGAAAATAATTTAAGAAAAATTATTATAGTCTAATTTTATTATAGTCTAATTTCATGTACTGCCATTAATTTATTTCTGGCTGGTATCTGATTTTATTTTACAAAGTAGAAGTCAATGTTCTAAAAAAAACCGGAGGAGAGGAATAGGAAATAAGGAATTTGAGGAATTCAGAACATCAGTCTGGAGTTTATAGTTAGTTGATTTATTGTGATAAACTTCTGCTGACATTTACCATGATATCATATGATGCAATGATAAATCAATTCTCTGACTTGCAAATTATCTTCTAATAATTAGAAGTAATTAGAGATTGGTCACCCCCTGGTGACAGGTAGGAAGTTACTTAGTTAATGGCTAACCTCTTTGGAATCCCTGTGACAGGCATGGGTTACTCTGAGCAGTTACTCTGAGCAGCTGACCTGGAAAACAGTGTGAATGCAAAGCCCTCCAAGGGGCTTTGCTGCGTAGTGGCCCTCATTTGGCAAGGTTTCTTGAAGAGAGTCAATCTTATTCACGATGAATGAAGTGGGACCGTCATGGATTCTTGGAGGCTAAGACCACCCAGTTCAAATCTCTTGCCCAATGCAGGAATTCCATCCACAGCAACTCCCCTGAACAGGTCAGCCAGCTTCTGTTGGGGCACATTTGCAGTGAAGGGAGCTCTCTGCAGCTTGAGGCAGTACAGTTCTGGTGTTTGAAGTTGGGCCCTGTATTACTTTCATCCATTGTGCCATTGTGAGCAGTAGAGGAGAGATCTACATTTATCTTACAGAACTTTGAAGATGGTGTTGTTGCCTCCTCCTGCCTACCTCCACCGATGATTCCCCAGGTGAAACCAGCCAGCTCTCTCTACTGCTCATTGGACAGGGACACTAATGACTGGTCCTGGTCACCCACCTGCCCCCCGGAGTCTGCTCTGGTTTATCAGAGCCCTTCTTAAAATGAACTGTTCAGAACAGAACATACTGTGGTCTATCCAGCAAAACACAAAAGGACCATGATCGCTCATCACAACACTGTATTTCTATTAATGCAATATACAGTTAGACTCATTTTAAAAATCTTTTCATTGCACTAGTGGTTTTTAATGAAGGTCAAATGATCATTTCTAGATGAACTGCAGATTCTTTTTCAAACCACCCATTTAAGTCTGTTCCAGATTTTTATTTATTTATTTATTTGGAAATACTATCAAGTTCATATATTTGTAGTTCCCAAATTTTACCCTTCTTCATTTTGAAAATGTAGACATTTGTCCATCTCTAACCTTGGCATATTCGGCTGGTGCACTTGTATTGTGTGTCTCTTCTGAGCCAGATGCTGTGCCCAGAGCTGGGAATGGCAGTGAACGAGACATAGTCTTTACCCCTGAGGAAACTTTATGCAGTGGAATGAGTCCTCTGAGTGAATAGAAGGTTCTAGCAGCTCAGGAACAAGTTGCTATGGGAATACATAGTCATCCACACTGAAGGGAAATCTCTCCCTCTCTTCCATTTTAAAAGGAGGAAGAACTAATCCCTGAATTTCCTAGTCTCTAGTTACTGTTCTCTTCAAGCATATATTCTTCATCTCCACTCAAAATTTCATCTTTTTTAGGCAACTTCCGCAATGACTCTAAACAACACCAACCTCTCTCCTGCCTTTCTATATTTGAAGTATTACTTCCAACTAAGCATTTCTGGATTTAATTAAATATTTTCAGAAACTGTTATTTAAATATTTCAGATTTATGGCTTTTCTTTCCAGTGAGATGATCCTTTGTGAAGTTGGAACCAAATCTTATTCTGCTCTTCTCAAAAACCCAGTACAAGGAGGAGCTCGGCAGTGAGTTAAACCTCTGTTCTAGGCTTACAAAATCTTTAACAGATGTGACCACTCACCACAAGATGGCTACCGGAATTGTAGGTAAAAAGAAGGCTCTGGTAAACATATACATATTTTAGATGATAAAGCATACAGTAGGGGAGGAATGCTTTTCCCTTCTTCCATTCTAGGCTCTTTGGTCGATCTAACAATTAAACTGACATTAAGACAGGTTAATAGGAGAAAAACAAATTTAATTTCATATGTACAGGAGCTCATAAGACTATAAGACTCAAAGAAGTGGGCAAAGCCACTTTTACTTTTTTGGACATACCTTTACTTTTTAGGAAAAGAAACAACACATTTGTGAAGAATTGACAAGACAGAGAAGTCTGGGCTTGGAGTAGTAAATTAGGGGAGAAGTAATAAGGTTTGTTTATACAGCCTTCTAGGTCCTAAATTCCCTATCTCTGGTGATAAGGATGTCTCTTTTTCTCCTTGTGCAGGGAGGGAACCATCCACATGGGAGATTTATTTCCTGCTTTCAGGGGGTCATGGAGGTCAGAATATTGGCTCTTTCTTAAGTAACTTTAATCCAAAATCATCAATATGCCAAAGTGGCATATTCTGGGGAAACCTGGACCGAACCACATCAACACATATCAAAAAAGCCAGGAAGAATTTTGAAGTAATGTATGAGAATAGCAGAGAGCAAGGAAGCTTCACAGCATAAAACCAAAATGAGTTAAACAGATTTCATTTATTTGAGCAGGGCACAAAAGAAATAAATGATCTTTTACGGATCTGCCCTCGTGCTTCCTAATTTATGACGCCATCACAAATGTCACAGGAGGTCAGGGAGACAGGGAAGTTAAAGATAATGTTTTAGGTTCGATTGACCTGGGAAATTTATGATTCCATTTAGGGAAACAGCAACATTTGGAGGAAGCAACAGTCTCAGTCTCCTTGTTTGTTTATCCCCCACAGCATTCCTAAAGAACCGGAGGTGGGATCGCAACCACCAGGTAGCTGGGATATGTGAGATAAATGAATGGGAACATTCCACGTGGGAGATGGAGACTGGATGGGCTGACTTTAGGACAATGTGTGAGGACCTGGAGAACCAGCAACCTGTAAGTCAGGAGAATAAAATTCTCAAGAACTCTCCAAGGAGGTGGGAACAAAAAACCTGTGAGAATGGCAATCAGATATGATACTCAGGCAGTTGCCAGTGTCAGTATCCTTGAGAGTAAGGGTGGCTGGCCCCAGCCTGGGATGGGTAAGAGAATGAAGTAAATGGTGACAAGAAAATGTAAGAGATGGGTAGAGCTCTTCCCGAGCACTTTTGGGAAGAAGTGCTTTATTTGGAGAAGAGAGAGAAATATCTAGCTTAAGCTGTGTTTTGGAAGCAAGCATTTCTACTCTACCATTCTGATGTCCAGCCTAACCACAGAATTTCAATGTCTGAAGATGGCCTCTATGGTTCTAAGTTGCATTAATAAATATTCCCTGGAGTATGGGGAAGACAGGGGAAAAGGTCTATTTATTCAGTGAGTTTATGGCCTGGTCTACATGCAGCAAACCCCCAGTCAGACCACAGAAGGGTATCAGTTACGCATACTCAAAGCCCAGATGAGCTATACTTACACCCCACATAAAAGGAGGCATATTGGTCAGCTGGGAATTTGGCCCAAATGTGATACTACATTTCACCTAATCAGGACTGGTTTATTGGAGTACATGGATTCTGCACGGATTTAGTGGTTTAGATGGGATCTAAACCATCTAAACCCACGTGGGTAAAAGAACCCTTCAGAGCCAACAATTGGTGTGGACATAAGTTCATAAACAGGTTGCAGAGGGAAAAACGGGCACGGTCAGGCCAGTTTTGTTTGGGTGGATGTGGGGAATTACAAAAATGAGAGGGTCTAGATAAGGAGGGGAGGTTTGGAGAGAGAGATTATGACTCATTTATATATGTGTCTTCATAAACATCTTCTTGTTAACGATGAACTAGCTCAACCTTGTCAAAAGTAAGAAAAGACAATTAGTAAATCAATAAATCCTATTTCTATTTCTTAGTTCTCCAAGTCAGCCTTTCCTAAAGTTCTTCTGAATATGCAGGATTTTAAAAGATGTTAAAAATGGGAAAAAAATAACCCCCAAAGTAATGGCTCCATGACAACTAGTTTGGGAAATGTTAAATTATACGAAGTCAACCAGGTTTCCTTAGTGTAACTTATCTTAGAGTCTTTACTGTGCCAGGGGGCCTTGTGAATGTCTAAGAAGGGTATATTATACACAGCATTTCTTGAATTTATTCACATATAAAACCCTTCTTGTTCTGTACTCTCACCGGACTGAAGGTACTGGAACAAGCTTTAGGAAAGAAAGGCAGCTCTTCGGTAGCTCTGCTTACGCAAATGCCATGTGTGTGACAATGGCCATTGCAAGTGAAAATGCATTTGCTTTTCTAACAAGTCAAGTTCACCATGCTTTTTCATTAAGAAAGCAGACTCCACAAATGCTTTACTTGGTTATTCACGTGACCAACTGACAAAGGCCTTCATTAAACAAAAAATAGCACTCAAGATAGAATGATTGCTAAAAGCATAATATATGAGTTTGCTAACTCCTTCCAGCTGATGGTGATAGCATTCATTTAGCAACAATCAGAAAGGAAACGTCAGAAAAGTGACAGCAATCGTCTACCTTGCTCTAAGCTCTTTTGGAGAGGCCTGGACTGGGCCTTTGGAATATATCAGTGCTCTGTTGACTCTCTGTTGGGAAATAATTTCACAGCTGGGGCCTCTTTCTAAGGGTGACCCTTTCCATTGCAGAATTCAGAAAGCACAGCAGACGAGACGGGGGAGGAAGTGGAATGGCCTCCTATCCCCATCCCATAGCCTTGTGTCTAAAGTTGAGGCAGCTACATATCCCTCTTTTCTCTGTCAACAGCTGCAGCCATGGAACCAGCCCTTTTCATGGGTGTTGGCCCAGAAAATGGCCTCGCAAAACCTCACACAGGTTCACATGCTAATAATCCAAGCAACCTCGCAGAGCCTCATTCTGGCTCCCTGCAGGCTGCCATTTGAATTCCAGGTCTCCCATCTCCATGCAACTATTTTCTCTGTGAAATACCTGTTTCCAGAAATTCTTCACGTCAAGGTGCCATCTTACAGAGAAGTCTGCAGAAGAAATTCTGGCATCAACTCCACTGGGGGATGGTTAGTTGAAACTGTGAGCTTATCCAACCTCAGAAAGCCTCGTGATTTTGCAACGACATGGATGGAGCTAGAGAGTATAACGCTGAGTGAAATAAGTCAGTCAGAGAAAGACAGTATCCTGCGTGATGTCTCTCATATGTGGAATCTAAGAAACAAAACAAACGGGCAGAGAGGAGAGAGAGAGAGAGAGAGAGAGAGAGAGAGAGAGAGACATACCGAGAAACAGACTCTTAGCTATAGAGAACAAACATGGCTACCAGAAGGGAGGGGGCTTGGGGGATGGGGGAAGTATGGGATGGGGATTAAAGAGCACACTTATCAGGATGGGGAGTGGCAGTGGAAACAAAGCCTCATTACCTCTTTTACAAAAGGCTTTAATCCTCCTTTAGTAATGACACTGACAAAAGCACAAAGGTATTGGTCATTCCTGATCCTTTTCCAAAGGTCCCTGGCCACACAACTAGTGTTTCCTGTCTTTGAGGGCTGTGCATTTCCAAAGAAGTAGCTAAGAGGAGCTGTCTTTCAAATGACCAGCACTCCTGGGGACCCACATATCTTCGCCACAAATGGGACATAATACCCACGAACTCAATGCCTCTGTATAGCACTCACTCTCGACAGAGTGTTCGCTCAACATCTTCTCAGCTCAAAGCCTTCCAGACCTGACCTCCGTCTAATTTTCCAACTTTATTTATAGCCATAGCCCACTCCTCAACTTACAAGCACCTCCAGCACCCCCAGGGATCCCAGCATTCCAGATGATTCCCTGTCCCTTCGCTCTAACATGTTGCAGGATCTGCCTCAATTGTCCTCACTGGCCTGGCAAACAAAATCATCTCTTAAGTTTCAAATGAAATGTCATTTCCTCTGAACGTTCCCCTGACCTCAGGCAGGGTTCCTCCTTCTCTGTCCTCTGCACATAACATCGATGGCGCACCCACCACGTTATACGATGCTCACCCACTACATTATACAAGTGATCTGCCTTGCCTAGGTCTACACTGTGAGCTCCTGAGAGTTCCCAGTGCTTAGCACAAAGCAGGTGTCCATAGGATGCTCACTGAAGAAACAGACCTCCTCAGTTTCCACTGTGGCTGGGCACAGGGGATACTGAGGGAGAGTTAGCTTCCACCGGAAGTGTTGGCAGTGGGAGGTAGGGAACAGCAAAACAGGAAAAGGCTAGCTTGGACCACCCTGGATCCAGTTCCAGGAGGAAAATGGCAATTCTTTCTTTTCCAGTGAAAAATCTAGAACCATCTAAATGCCTGATGCAGAAAACAGGAGATCAGCACAGCAATATGAAGAGGTGGAAAGGCTAAGGAATACGGAAGGCCAATGTCATCGATCCACTGGAACTAACTACCTACTTAGCCTAGTTACTGACTGCACAACCGGTAAGGTAGTATGACGGAGGCTTGGACCCAACAGTGCTGGCTGGACATCCAATGCTTTTCCTTTTAAGGTGCCTAAGTGTGCTTTCCAAATTGCCAAGACCTCTGTAAGTAGCTGTATGCTCAGCACAGAGGTCGGCATGTGGTTCAGCCATGTGTGCCTCCACACGCCCCAGCTTTTCTCTTTCGCTGTCTCTACACATATATACACCCACACGTATAAATGCGTATGTATGTATACGTATATATATATACATATACACACATAAATGCATATATATGTATACATATATATATACATATACACACATACACATGGATGCATATATACATACACACCAACCCACCCAGGTGCACCTCTTTAGACTCTTACTCCCATGACATAACTGTTCTGTCTGCTCTATGCTCTCTGTCCCCCTTCCAATTTATATTTGGGGAGTGACTATTAAAGTATTACTTTCCCTTATATAGACAAAGATAGAGGAAGACTGACCAAGTGTCATGGATTATGGAGATTATGGAAATAGCCCAAGTATCCATGGATAGATGTATGGCTAAAGAGGATGTTTACATACATACACATACATACATGTTGAAATATTACTCAGCCATAAAAAAGAATGAAATCTTGCCATTTGCAACAACATGGATGGAGCTAGAGAGTATTATGCTAAGTGAAATAAGTCAGTCAGAGAAAGACAAATACCATAGGATTTCACTCACATGTGGAACTTAAGAAACAAAACAAATGAACAAGGGAAAAAAGAGACAAACCAGAAAACAGACTCTTAACTATAGGGAACTATAGAGAACAAACCAGAGAGGAGGTGAGTAGGGGGATGGGTGAAATAGGCAATGGGGATTAAGAGTACACTTATCACAATGAGCACTGAGTAATGTACAGAATTGTTGAATCACTATACTGTACACCTGAAACTAATATAACACTGTATTTAACAGTATAATTAAAATTTTTAAGAAAACTAGCATTTTATACAACATGGGGAAGGAGAGTCTATTAATATACAAGTATATTCCAGGAAATATGTATATAAATATATGTAAATCACCTGAGTATATTCTTGAGCACAGAAAGTGTTAGTAACTTCCCAGTCCTGCACACCTCACCCTGCTAAGTGGAATCTCACCCCCACAGTAATCTCCCTCCTGTCGCAGGACAGACTGTTTCTCAAAGGGCAGTCCATTTGCTAATTTGAGTCCCGTTTCCACAGGAGTTCTATGGTGAAAAAATTACCATTGCCTTGTGCCTTCCTAAGGATTGCTGTTCTCTGAATGCTCTGTAGCTCACGCGTACTTAGGAAACGTGGTGTTTTAATGACAGAGCAATGACTAAAAACCAAGTAGGGGAGAATGGGAGAGGGCAGAGGGAAATGAACGGGCCTGCAGTGGGGGTGACCCATCCGTCTGCCTCTCTGCAACATGTATTTCCTCCGAGACATGTGAGCGGTTGCCATTACCAATTACTTGTCAGTCTGATGCTTTCCCCTACTTAAGAGCAGTGTGCTCTTCTTTAAGTTAGCAAAGGAATGTGCGTGACTCGATGTGCCTTGAAACAGATTATTTCAACCCCTTTGCAAACAGTTTTCACCTCTTTATTGCCAATGACAGTCTTGGACTCCATGCGAGGAAGCCTGTCTTTCTTTAATTTGGCTTGCTTACTGGGCCCCAAATGTGCCTGAGGGAGTTCATTTTCTCTAAGTGCCTGGCATACAGTAAGCGCTCAATAAAGGGTAGTTCTGATTGTTATTTTTCTTATACTCCTCATGTGTGATCAAGTGAGGTTATTGGCCAAGTTGAGTCTTAGGAGACACCAAATTAAACCCATGTGGCTAAGCTGGCTATAGCCTGAGTTAAATCCTGAGGTGACCTTGGACCTGGAGGCGTGTTACCTCTGACCTTCGGGTCCGAAAAGTTGAAGAGATTCAGGAGGAATCAGAGATGTGGTTGAGCTGAGAATAGCTCAACTCTGTTCCGAGCAAAATGACCCCTCTACCATTAGTAACTATGCAACACCATTTAGAAATGACTGCCGTGGGTCCTATTTGTCAACTTACTTGAATGATCTCACATATGTGTCACTTATTAACATCAATAACCTGCATTACATTTTCTGCTTTTTTTTCCCCCTCTCTCCACATAATCAGTCTTCAGCTCCTAAATGCCTGAAGAACAAGAAGCAGTGTGTTAAGAAAGGGTTCTCTCGTGTCAGTGGTACTAATCTTTAGCCTCATCACCACCATACAAGGCAGCACTGGGTACAGCAGACAGGAAGACCTTGCACTTCATGTCACTGTCCGGGTTTAAAATCTCCAGCGGGGCCCCTTAACTGCCTGGGCAGAGCGACTCGGGTCTCAAATGAGCCATACCTGGTGCGCGTTCCATCTCTGTGCCTTACTAGCTGTGTGACATGGAGCTAGTAAAATAACCTGTTGGCCTCAATTTCCCTTATCTGTAAATTGGGGAGCATACTCATTTCATGAGAATATAATGAGCATTAAGTGATAGTAGATTTTTGATGACAACATCTACTTTCAGAGAGTATGTGGTGAAATGCTGCCAGTTGAAACAGAGATTGGAAGGACTTTTTGGAGGGGCGCCTTGGGTGGCTCAGTCACTTGAGCATCTGACTCTTGATTTCAGCTCAGGTCATGGTCCAGGGTTATGGGATTGATACCTGTGTTGGGCTGAGCATGGAGATTCTCTCTCTCTCTCCACCCCTCTCCCTTGCTTGTACTCTCCCTCTAAAAAATAAAAAAAATTAAAAAAAAAGGAAGTCTTTTTTTTTGAAAGCCATTTGGCAACAGGCTTAAAATACTTGTGCCCTTTGACCCAGTCATTCCAATTATGGGAACCAATCCTAAAGGCATAATCTAAAACAAGGTCAAAGATCTATACACAAGGATGCTTATCACAGCTTTATTTATATTTACATAAAACTGGAAACAACTGAGATGCACGGTGCTGGGGGAATTATTAAATAAGTTATTGCACATTTCCATGATGGAATATTAGAGAGTACTTAATGTGATATTTATAAAGAATTTTTAATCTTTATAAAATCCCCCTTAAAATGTTCAGTGATAAAAGGTTGTAAGAGGAATTATAGAATGTCAGGAAGAGGTACATTAAGACGCTAACAATGGAGGATTGGTTTCTTTTTTCCACTTTTGGTGGTTTACAATTTTTTTTACAAAGAGCACAGTTTTTTTAAATTGAAAAATCACAGCTAAACTTAAAAATATGAAGCCCTTATCAGAGGGCATATTACAATGTAGATGCAGAGGTATCAGTCCTATTCTCCTTCCCCTGGCCCTCAGCTGGCCCTCAGCTGGCCCTCAGCTCACTGCCTGCTGCGATCTGGACTCTAGGGGCTTCCATACATCAACTCCCTGTACCTCCTCTGACCTTTCACATTCCTCCACACACCCTAGAGTTTGCACCTATTGGGAAACGTTGCAGGTCTCGCACCAAGTTAAGACCTGTTTAGTACGACTTTAACTGTAAAGCTCCACTGAGTCTCGGGGTTCGGTTAGATCTACCTCCTTATTCCCCAGTTACACCACTTATCATGCTCTGTGCAGTAAGAAGGACACACTTCGGCTTCAGCAAAATGACAATGGGGGGATTACATCAAGTATAGGTACCATATCTTTCTCATCTTTGAATCCGCAGAGCCGGGCGTGAAACTTGGGTCTTAGCACTTAGTCAAATGAGTACAGGAGTGAAATACTATTATTCCAACACCTTATCTCCCTTTGGTCACCTCTTAAGGTCTTTGTCATTTAGAAATGCCATCTGTCTTCACCTCTGAGCTGTCTTGCCACCTGGACCATCTGTCTGGGACCTTCCCCATTACTACTTATTCCCAAGACAGTTAAGCTGCCTTTCTCTAACCTTTGCAATGGCTCCTAAATCCCACCTTTTCTATGAAATAGGACTTCCGCTGTCACTTGCCAGCCAGGACTCCTGGATCCACATGTAGCCACACTGGTTCTCTGGTTTCCGTGTGTACCCAGTGATAGACCATTTCCATCTGTATCTCCGGCAAAGGTCCCAAAGCGAATGTACCATGTTGCCCCCAGCTGGCCCCTCTCCCTCCCAGCACATATCTGCTGTGGCATCGCTCAGCCTTTGGCTCCCCCAAAAGCTTGGGTGATTTTCCCTCTAATTTATCCCCCAAAGCCAACCTCTCATCTAGCCCTGCTTTCTTTACCCGCTCTGAAATGTTTTCAAATTTCACCTCCCAATTTTAACGATAACCACATTACCATGGCCACTTGACATGTGTTATTTCTGGGAGGACTTGTTCCTTGGTGCAGTTTGCTGTGTCTCCTTGCTGGAGGTTGTGTCCCCTGAATTGCGTTCATTTGCTGCAATAGCTTAAGTGACAAGGAACACAAAACAAATTATCGTGCCACCACAAAATGCCCCACCCCCAAAAGGAGCCAGGTGCCAACAACAGAAAACCATATAGCCACTGTATGAAGTACCATAGAAGAGGTCTCTTGGAAAATTTCCTTTGTCTTTTGCTTTGCACAAGGACCAAGAAGAGTGTGAGAGTGGGTTCAGGAAAAACAAAAATAAAAAAAAAACCCAAAAAATGCCCCATAAAAATAGAGTTAGTGCTTTCTCTTGAACTTGCTGCCATCAGGCTTCTGCCCTCACCATGTACAGACACGTCCACTGTCACAGTCATCAGTGACTGCCATGTAACCAAATCTAATGGCCAATTCTGAGTTCTTGTCTTCCCTGACCCAGCTGATTCTTCAACCTCCTTGAAATATTTTCTTCAGTTGGTTTCTGGCACTGTACTCTCTCCTGGTTTTATTCTGTCTCCCTGGTTGTGGCTTCTCAGTCTTATTTGAGGTCCTAGCCATTTCATTGACCTCACACATCATCGCATCCAGGGCTCAGTCCTTCGACCATCTTCTCTCCTCCATCTACACATGGTAGGCACATCCAATCTCTTGGCATTAAATGCTGCACTTACATCTCCAGCCTGAAGCTCTCCCTGAACCTCTGACTTCCATACCTCCTGGCTCTCCAGCATCTTCACTCCGGTGTTCAGAAGGCACTGCCAACTTCACAATCCAAAACCTAGTTCCTGATCTTCCCTCCCAGATCTGTTCCTCCCAGAATCTTCTCCATCTCAGCTGTGGGCTACTCTATCCTTCCATTTGTTTAGGCTAAAGCCCTTGATGTCACCATCTACTCACCTCTTCCTTCCACATCCCATGTCTAGTATGTCATTCTTCCTTCAAAAGACTTCCAGAATCCAGCTACTTCTCGTTCTCCACTGCTACCTTGTGACCCAAGATTCCCTCCCTTCTCACTTGGTTAACTAACTGGTGTCCCCTCCTCTGTTCTGCCCACGTGTCATCCATTCTCTGCAAAAACAGTCAGATGATCCTGTTAGAGCTAGATCTCTGGCTAAAGCCCTCCAGAGGCTCCCATCTCAATGTGTATAAGGGCAACATCTTTAATGACTATCAAGTTTCTCTTCCCCACCAGGACATCTGTAAGAATAAAACAGTATCAAGACAATAGGTGTAAACTTGGATTGTCCCAGCCAAACAAGATATATACTTATCCATCCTACAATAGCTCACATGATCTGGTCCCCTGTCAACTTCAGGAGGCCATTGCTTCTCTTCCTTCATCCTTCTGCTCCAGCCACACTGATCTCTTTGCTGTATCTTAAACATGTCAGACATGCAATCGTCTCATGGTTTCTCTGCTTGTGATAACTTCTTTCTGGGGATGTTCTTCTCCCATTTGTTTACACGGCTCACCCCTCGCCTCCTTCTAGCCTCTCAACAATTGTCACCTTCTGAAGAAGGTCTTCCTTGACCATTCCATTTAAAATGGAGGCCCCATTCCCTATGGCATTTCCTATTAGCCTTTGTTACTTTATCGTTTTTCCCATGGTATTTCTTCTGTCATCATTTCTAAAAAAAATTTTCACTGAATGTATAATCGAGGTTGGCAGTTTTTTTCTTTTAGCACTTAAAGACATCATTCTATTATCTTCTGCCTTGCATATTATGACTGACATTTTATACACCTTAAATGACGGAAATAAGTCAAAGACAAATACTGTATGATTTCCTTTATATGTGGAATTTAAGAAACAAATAAAAAAAATGAGAAAAGGGCAAAAAACAAAGATAGAGAGAGAGAGAAACCAAGAAATAGACTCTTAACCATAGAGAACAGACTGATGGTTACCAGAGGGGAGAGGGGTGAGGGCATGGGTTAAATAGGTGATGGGGATTATGAGTGCACTTTGTCGTGATATATGGAATTGTTGAATCATTATATTGTACACCTAAAACTACACTGTATGGTAACTATATTGGAATGATCAACCCTAAGTAATACATACACATTTCCCAGGCTTTGCTTGCTAGAACTTTTCTGGAGCTCCTGTATGTGTGAATGAGGCATTTGTTACTTTGATGCAGGTAACATACATTTCACTAGGCACCAGGGGGACTGTCTCATCTTGCATCCAAATATTCAGGGCCTTTCTGATTCTGCTTGGACTCCCCATGTCACTCAATTGCGGTCCTCTCTTGGATTTAAGTACATTGAATCTGAACTCCTCAAACTGCTGTGTGGAATGCCATGCTAAATCCAACTATGCAGGTTCATGCAGGGCAAATTCACCACTGGGGAAGGATTAAGATAAAACTGTCACAATAAATCATATAAAAGATATCAAAGTCATCTGTAAATTATAAAGTATTTCACAAATGCCCTGGTTTGCCAGTGTTACTACTCTTTCGTATTTCCCCCGGCACAGTGTTCAGGTCTTGCCTTTGTAAAGGGAAAGGAAGGGAAGAAGGGCTGCATGTGTCTAGGCTGAGGACCTCTTGATACTTGGTCCTATGTCACTACCTCAGACTCATTAGGTCCCCAAATTATTTTATTATCTTTGCTTCCTTTCCATTTCATGTCCATCCTTAGCACCTTCAAGTCTCTAGTCTTCTACCTATAAAACCAGGAGCTTCAAAGGATAGAAACTTAGTAGAGCTCTCTAGCACTACTGCTATTCCCTCTCCTTCGTCTGTGGCCAAGGTTATATATTTTTTCCTAAATATTATCCTGCTTCACTCCCCTTCTCCATTTCCACTATGCAAACCTTGAACTACACTCTTCCCAATTCATGCCTGGATGGCCATAGCTGGCCTCTCTGATGCACAATACCTAATACCTTCACACTAACCTACTCTTTTTTTTTTTTTTTTAGAGAGAGAGTGCAAGAAGGGGAGGGGCAGAGAGAGAGAGAGAGAGAGAGAGAGAGAGACAGAGGATCCAAAGCAGACTCTGTGCTTACATTAATAAGCCCAATGCAGGGCTGGAACTCACAAACCAGGAGATCATGACCTGAGCCAAAGTTGGATGCTCAATCGACTGAGCCACCCAGGTGCCCCACACACTAACCTACTCTTAAAAACTGCCTGAAGAAGTTTCTGAGAATGATCAACTCTCTAATGCACCACTACTCACTGCACCAAATTATAATTCCCCCATTACAGGGGAGGGGATTTCAAACCTTTTGTGGAATGGCCCCTCCCACAACCCTACCTGTCACAGCCCACCAGCTGCAGGCTCCAAGAATACGCCATCATGAGGCCTAGGTTGTCTCCAGGCCCCTGGGAGCCAGCATAGCAGATCCCCATCCTGATTTCAGGTGGGGTCCAGAATTGGTCTTGCTATCCTCAGAGCCAGTATCTTGGGTGTTATCTCCTTCTCAAAACTTTACTGTCTCATGACCCACAGCTTCTACACTGTATCTGTCAGACAGTACTATTGAATTTGTAGTAAATATACATTTTACTCATTAATCAAAAGTTTGTGGCCAACCTCATGGCTATGCCTTCATAGGGTCTTGAAATGACAGAAGATAGCACAATCTAGGGGGAAGGGCACAAGCTTTGGAACCAGGAAGTCCTGGCTTCAGATCCCAGCTGCTGACTGACCTCCAGGTTCATGACCTTGAGAATGTCACCTGATCTCTTCAAGCCACAGCTTCCACCTCCCCTTTCTGAGGCATAATCATATCCTACAAATCATACAATTTACCATTTTCAAGTATACAATTCAGTAGCATATTCAAAAAGTTGTACATCCATCACCATGACTTAATTCCAGAACATTTCCCCACTCCAAAAAGAAACTCCATACCCACTATCAGCCACTCCCCATTCCCTACCACCAATATGCTTTCTGCCTCTGTGGATTTGCATGAGACTCAGTTTTAATTACCTCCACACTAAACTGTAGCACGTAACTTCTAAGATGGCCGTGGGGATTGGAGGCAATTTTTGCAAAGCTTCTAGCTCAGTATTTGGCATCTAAGAGGACTTTAATCAGTTACTAAGAGCGTGGTAATTATTTCTCTGGCTCCTTCAGATTCCTCAGTATGAAACCCTTAGCTGCAGCCAACTTATCTTCTTTATCACTGTCCTCACCTTGCCCTCTCTGTTCTTACCCCTTGGCTCCTTTCAGCCTCCCAGATTCTTGCCCCTGCAAACCCAACATTTAAGATCCAGCTGAAATCCTGCCTCCTACATGCGAAACCTTCCCTGGTGTAACGTCTGTTTTTCCTATGGTTTTCCTAAGCTACTATGAGAAGAGGAAAAGAAAAACATTTTCAGGCTTTTCAGCCTGACTTGAAACATTTCCAATAGAGTGAGATTCTGGCCACAACTCCAAGCTAATCAAACTTGTATTTATTCTAGATTTTGCTTTGTGACACATAGAGCACTGCTCATACACACAGCTGTTTTGTCACAATAAAGGGAAACATTGTTACGACATTTTCAGGAAAAATTTCTTGCAATCAAATCTCCATGACGCGATGACGTTGAGGCAATAAATAGTGACATTTCAGTAGCCTGTACATGGCAGCTCTCTTTTTCCACATTCTTATGATTCGTAAATTTAGAGCCATCAAAGATTACAGCCTCTTCAGAGTTTATTTGGTCTTGGAAACCTTCTTAATGAGTTTGACATTTTTATTAGGCTCAAAGTCTTCCACCAAAGCCTTGTGTAATTATAGTCATTTATAAAGTAGCCAACATGAAAAGAGCCTTGGCAGGCCCAAGACAATGCCTTGCGAAGTCCAGCAGCCTGGGAATGTTCAGCCGGTTCTCTATCCCCTGTCCTGGAAGCACCACGGAGGCCAGAGGGGTAATCACTGGGGCTGGGGTAAGAGTGGATGACCTGCAATGCTCTTTCTAGCTGTGAAATGCTTTCATTCTAGACCGACTTAACAAATGGCATCCATTCTTCCCACCACCACCCCCATCCACCCTTGGGGGAATAGCCCTCCCACACAGTAGGAATTGTTCAACGATTGTCTTTAGCATAACGGAATAGTTAATGGCTCTCTCTGTAGCCAGGTGGGGCTCTGTTCAAATCTCGCTTCTATCATTTACTCATTTCAGACTGTTGGGCAAGTTATTTATTCTCTCTAAAACCAAGTTTCCCCATCATTAAGATGGGCATACTATGTGAAGTGATTATCACAGTGTCTAGAATATAATAAGGGTTCAGTCAGTGATGGTCATTGTTACTATTTGAGGTGTCATCCTCCTCTTCCTCCTCCTCATCACACAATGGACTCATGAACCAGGTGTGGAGGTCATTAAAAATGGTTGAGTATGGGTACAAGCTTCTAGTTATGAAAAAGTTCTAGGAAGGTGACAATAGTTAACAATACTGTGCTTTACGCCTGGCAGCTGCTAAGAGAGTAGATCTTAGGCATTCTCATCGTATGCACGCAGTTGTAACTATGTAAGGTGAAGGATGCTCACTAAACTCATTGTGGCAATCATTTTCTGGCATATACACATATCAAATCATGATGTGGTACACCTGAAAATAATTCAATGTTATATTTCAATTATATTTCAATAAAACTGAAAACCAAACCAAACCATGATTAATTCAAATAATTCCCAATCATTCCTTATCTACTTCAATGTCCCAAATATTCAGAAGGTACCTCGTGTTAGGTACTGTACTAGGTATTATGGAAATTAATAAGATGTGGGACATTATAAGAATTTGGGACACAGGCATTCTGGGAAGAGGACAAGGCTTGGAAATCCAGACAGAACTTTCTGTGTGAGTGTCAATATTGTACGAAATACTGTCTAATCCACAGAACTGACTGTAGCTAATTAGTGGTATTTTCCCAAGGCCATATTGCTATAAAATCTTAATTGCTGTTTTAGTCTTAAAAAAAATAAGCTTTTGCTGCTCAAATCAGTCACTTCAGAAGGGAAATTAAATAGGTTTTCACCAGATGGAGTCATAATGGAAAGATGACACTAACCAAGCCTGAATGTTGTAGAATTTGAGATGTGAGAGCTTTCAGGAAGACAGAGAGCCAAAGTACATATCAGTGAGATTTGTGGTTCAGTTACTAAAGAGAACCTTCTCATACTGGGGTGCATTGTGGGGAAGACATTGGGGCTTTATGCAGCTCCCAGTCTTTTAGGCACAAAGGGAGCCTCTCCACACAATGCAGGGAGACGACATTTGCCCTTGAATGCACACACATTCCTCCGGGCCTGTGGCCAGCATCCACCAGAGCAGCTGAGTGGCAGAATGTAACAGTTCTTACTTTAAAAAATGCCCCTTATCAAGTTGTATGAAGCCAACGGAGTGGGACCTTGCCTGGGGGGTGGGGGTAGGGTGCATACCACCAGACCGATGGAGTGTAATTACCCTGCATTACGATCTGGGCAGCATTCTTGGTTTTAGGTCCTTCATAGCCTTGAGATACTCCACAGCATTTCTGTGACCACACAGGTGAACAAGATCTGATCAGAACAGTAAACAGTGTGCAAAGATCTGAGTCTCAAATTTAGGAGAAGGGCCTGGCCTAGCAGGGGCTTAGTCTGTGTCTGGTGAACATGTGACAATGTGAAGGAATGTATTGACAGAAAGTGGGGTCTGCATATGACATCAGCCCGGAGGCCTTGGACTCTCCCCAGGGACAAGCATCCATATTTTCACTTGGTTGGAAAAAACCACAGCAAATGCATCAATCAAGTATTTATCTTGTACATACCATGCAACCAGCGTTGCACCACGCTTGCCTCCAGTCAGAGGGCTGGATTGCAAAGAAATATGAAATGTGGTCCCTGACGTCAAAGATTTACAATTTAGTTTGGGAGACAAAACTAAGCCACATGAAATAAATGCTTGTACCCCGTATCAATAAGCGTTTTATGAAGGGTTTCAAGTGGTCTCCACTGTAAATATTGACTCGAAGTACAAGTGGGATTCAGGGAAAGTAAAAAGTTCAGAGTAAGTCTGAGGAGTTGAAAAAGGTGTCCTGAGGGGGAAGCAGAATTTCAGCTAGGTTGCTTCTAACGGGGGTGACACATACCTTCACCAATCTTTAAAAAAATAACTTCTGAGAGCAACAGGAAGAACTCTGTTTATTAGATTGTCTCTAAGCACTAAACAATCTTGTAAGATGGATGCTGTCCCAGGTTGTTTGGTTCGTCAGAGGTGAGAGGGCATTTGACCCCAGAGCTGGTCCTGAACCTCACACAGCTGCACAAGTACAGTGGGATTTGCGTAAGCCCTGTCCTCAGTCTGTATTATAAAAATATGGTTCTTTCAGAAGCATATTCAGAATAATGTGGCTTTTCCGGATCCTGCATAAATTCCCTGCCTGGGAGGGATGGAGAGCAAAAAAGCAGCATTCAATGGAACAAATCTATTGTGCATTGGCACTAAATTAAGAATTTATGAAAGAGATTTGTTCTCCCACTCGGGAGCTCAATTATCGAGATATTGTTCTTGGCATTAGCCTGAGGCATCTGCTGTCTTGAAGACTATGAGCAACTCAATCAGCAGCAACATGGATTACAGAGAAGCCTTCAAGGAGTAGCATGGTGGTCCTCAGAGCACGTGGTGGGGTTCTCTCAAACACAAACTCATGGGCCTGGTAGTTCTGGCTTCAAAAGACTGTCTGAGTTACTGTTATGACCCTTGGATCCTTGGGTGTTCGAGGAAAACTCCAGCAAAAAGCACAGGGGAAAGTAGAAGGGGTGAATGCCACAGGGCAGGAAGGAAATGGACTCAACAAAATAATAACCCCTCTCCTCAACCTTCAGTCAAAGCCTGGGCTTCACAATAATCACTTGGTTTGCTATACTTGATGTCATGCACACATTCCAACCTTCCTCTTCTTAATACCCAGTATTGCCTACAGATCAAAGGTCAAACTCTTGGCCTTGGGATGTGCCCTGGTTGACCTCTCAAGCCTCCTGATGTAGCCCACCAGCCAAACCAGTATTTTCGGAACGTATCATGGGCTGGATGTCTTCTGCCCTTCATACTTGCTCTTGCTCACTGGGCCGAGAAGGCTCTCATCACTGACCTACTTGGCCAACTCTTACCTGTCCCTCAGGGACTATCCTCAGAGTTAATGGCTCTGTGAACCTTTGCTAACCCTCATGACTTTGCCCTCTGGAACAGCCCTTCCTACATGTCTTTTGCCATTCTCTTTGCTCAGCTTAGATTGTTCTAATGAGCACTTGTCTCTTCCCAGATAGGCCAGGAACACCTTGAAGGCCTAGATCATGATTCGTTCATCTGGAGGGCACTGGGGTACAGTACAGGACCTGGTTCACAGCAGGCACTCACTAAATGTCTGAGGGAAGAAAAGCAATTCAAGGGGGTGCTTGAACTCACTCCCATTGGAGCTGTTCCCCAGTGAGATGCCCTGCACAGCCCTGAGGGCTCAGAAGCTTTGCCTGGGGTTTGGGTGGTGGGATCTGCTCTCCCACTCAAGGAGGCCATGGATGGAACAGGGCCCTCTTACATGGAGCTTTGAGCTTGTTAAAAACCCATAAGTATCATCCAATGACTTGGGGGGAAAGTATGCAAAAGAAACGTGCATAATTCCTCAAAGCTCAGTGGTTTGACCAGTGAGATGTTCATTTTGTCCTTCCAAGAGAAATATGAAAGATGTATTCTCTGTAAACATGCTTTTTGGTGAAAACTTTTCTCTCTATAAATCTTATTATCCGTATAGTGACTTCTCTTATTATGCTTTTTACAGTGCGTGTTGTCTCCTGGAAGAACTAGCATAAATATTCTGTATTAAGGAGCTGGGAAGAGTTGCATCTATGTTAAATATATACAATCTATTCAGCGACTCTCTGGAAATTTGCAAAATACATACGAGATGCTAAAGATCCAAACTGTCGGTGTTTAGCCAGGTTATTTTTACACATTCTTGGCTATCTGAGAAAGGAGATTCTCATAGCACCAAAGAAGGTCTATGACGGAAAACATAGCCAGGAATCTGAGAAATTTGATGCTATAATTCAGAAATAATCTAAATAGTCCATGTTCCACCCAAAAACAAGATTAAAAGAACAATATTGTTGGAACATTAAGAAAAGAAACAACTTCAAAGCTAAACCTTCAAGCAAAGAATTTGGACTGAAAGAAAAAAGTGAAATGTAGTCAAATATTTTGGTTTAGCAATAGTTCCTGTTTGCCTCACCCAGCCTTGTTCCCTTGAAGCTTGTGGCTTCAATGTTTCTTGGCCGCTTTCCTTTATCCCCACCCCCCTCTCTGGCGGCAGCTTTTAAACAACAGCATTCTGAGCCAGGAGAGCCAGGGTCACCCCAGGGCCCAACGAACCCCCACCATCCTTCCACCTCCCTCCACTTCTGCTCTCTCCAGAGCATCGTTCCCCAGCTGGGAAGCCGGCAGGGTTCTAACGCCACCATGCGCCACAGGAAACGAGCAGAAAATGGTCCCATCCTTTACAGGTGGCTCAAACTGAGTCTGAATAGTACTGTCCAAGCAAGGCCTCTTCAGCCCCAGGAACCTTTAGAATTCAGAGTCCCCACAAGTGTCTCAATCTAGATAGAACTAATTTTCTTAGCTGGTTCCCATGGAGCCAATGTGAGGTAGTTGCTATGGACCATCTGAAGGGCAATTCACAGTTTATAAAATACAAAATCCTTAGCAGTAGGCTTTCACAGCACCTTCTGGAAGGTGGACTACGTGATGCATTTATTGGGTGAGAGAAACAAATGGCTACTTCTGGAATGTGGTGGAAGAATTTTTTCTTTTTTCCATTAAAACAAAAAAGCACCTTTGGATAATTATCTCGTGTTTGTACTTGGAGAAAAGAGTTAGAAAGAGAGAAAACCACAATAGTGTTGTGATTTTGACTGCGTATCTACCCATAGAGGGGTGGCACACACCATGTCATTTTTTAAGGTCACTCTCCCCTCAAACCAGTCAGCAAAATAGAAGTCACCTCATTGTTTCACCCATCGCTCAGTGATTTGTCAAAGACATGTTTTTAATAAAGGATGGAATGAATACTTACAAGAAACAAAAACACAAACAAGGAATACCTCAAGGACATTCTGGTTGTGATTTAAGAAACAAAAAATTCTAAACAGAATCTTTGTTGGGAAAGGAAAGTAACGATGAGGTTGGACAGAAGGACTCATGTCCCTACTTTAAGGGTTAGGAGATGCCGAAACAGTCACCCAAAAAAGCTGTGCCATCTCTCTCAGTGAAAACAATACGTGCAGTTATGCAAACACAGACTCAAACCCTTCTCTGCCACGTATGCTGACCTTGGGCAAGTTTCTTAGCCTCTTTGGGCCTTGGTTTCCTTATCCACAAAATGGGTATAAACAGTACCTTCCATCTTTTTTTTAAAGTTTATTTATTTATTTTGGGGCACCTGGGTGGCTCAGTCGGTTAAGCGTCCGACTTTGGCTTAGGTCATGATCTCACGGTTTGTGAGTCTGAGCCCTGCGTCAGGCTCTGTGCTGACAGCTCAGAGCCTGGAGCCTGCTTCAGATGCTGTGTCTGCCTCTCTCTCTACTCCTTCCCTACTCATGTTCTGTGTGTGTGTCTCTCTCTCTCAAAAAATAAATAAACATTAAAAAATTTTTTTAAATGTTTATTTATTTTGAGAGAAAGAGAGAGAGAGAGAGAGAGAGAGAGAGAGCAAGTGGGAGAGGGCAGAGAGAGAGGGAGAGATTGAGAATCTCAAGCAGGCTCTACACTGTCAGTTCAGAGCCAGACACGGAGCCTGATGCAGGGCTTGAGGCAAAGCCTGAAGTGGGGCTTGACACGGGACTCAACACGGGGCTTGAACCCATGAAGCACTGTGAGATCATGACCTGAATCGACACCAAGAGTCAGACGCTCAACCAACTGAGCCACCTAGGCATCCCAGTACCTTCCATCTTCAAAAGGAAAGTATTGAACTAGCAGATCTTGAGGCAATGAGGGGGAGGGGATCCTTCTGCTCTAATAATTCAGGGAGAATGTTCTCCACTGCAGGACAGTTGCAGTTAATTATTAACAGGACGCTTCGGAAATACAATAACCAGTAAAGGATGCTATCTGCTTCCCTTCGCCTTGCATATGCGCAGATGTAGTTTTAGGTGCTTTGAACTTCCAAAGTTCTAACTATACCCCTTAGGATATAAGCAACTTTTTAAGATTCACACTGTCTGACTTCCAGGCCCTTCTAGTGTCTTCCCAGCATCCTCCAATATCTACACTGAGTTACTAATCCGGGGTACAGCTTCCAATCCCAATGTGATTAGAGAGAGAAACCTACACATTTAATTTAGTAATAATATCACCCAGCTTTCTGAACCACGCTGGTTTCTGTCCTCTCTGCTCTGGCAATTCAGCCTTTTCTTGTTCCTACCACACCCTCCCTCTCAATTCCCACCACTGGGACTGTCCGTGCCCCTATACAGCTGGTAAATGCTTTCTTCACCTTCAATGCCCAGCTCAGAAGTCACCTCTTCAGAGAAGGCTTCCCCAATCCCTTCCCTCCCAAAGAGACCCAGCCACTGCCCTAACTGTTCCTAAGCTCTTTGTGCATTCCTGTTTATTTCTCTCTTTCTTTCCACTGTGAATTCCTGCAAACCATGCCTAGGTCTTATTTTCCTTCACGCTCCAGCACATCACACAATGTAGCAGTGGGTTAATGCTTGTTATATAAATGAAAGCAAGAGTACTAGTGATCTGTAATATCACCTTCACACGTCTGCTGCCCGGGCTGGGGAGGCCACTGAGACTCCAAGGAGGAGGTCTAAGATCTCCAGCCGAGGCAGCATGGGAACCTCTTTGCTTGGGGAAGACTGGATCGCCTGGTCACACCTGGCTCAGGTTGGCTCCTCCTGGGCTAGGGCAGAGGCTGGCTTACAGAGGGGGCAGAATCTAAGTAGAAGGAGATCCATGGCCTGGATCTTAGGAATGGACTGGAGCAAATGGTAACAGCAATCCAGTGGGTCTCTGGGCTTCGGGGCAGAAGGCGCAGAGGGAGGCACCAGGCGGGAACAGGCAAGCCCCACACTGCTGTGCTCAGCACCGGACGGGGCCCACTTCCAGCTGCCCACCTCACCCCCTCATGTCCCTCCCACCTAGAGCACCTTCCCTTCCCTCTTTCCCACTGGTGAAACAGTCACAGTGACGTTAAACAGTCACTGATTTGGTATAAGAATGTCCAGCCAACCACGGAGGACAGAAAGAGAGAGGATTGGACAGTGTGTCAGGGGAGGGGCAGGAGCAGGTGTGAGTGGTTTTAAAAGGCCACCCATGAAACTTTCTTACAGGCTCTTTCTATCATTAGGGTGCTAAGGGACAAGGTTGTGGCCAGGAAGAGAACCCCCACTTATTTTTCATTCAATCTCGATTTGATCTGACTCCTGCCAGAAAGAACTTGAGCTTCAGACCTCAACTCTCCCCCACTGTGTGTTCTAATGTGGTGGGGACCTCAAACCTGCCCATAAAAGCCCATCAGCCCAGAGTAGATTCTGTTGATGTTCTGCAAACCAAAGCCCAGGCCTCAAGGAGGACATGCTTTCTGTGGGAAAACGTGTTCTGAACTCCACCTTGTGATGTCAGGCAAACGGCTTCTCCCTGCACCTCCACAAAGATGTAACTGCTCGGCTCCTGGGATAAGCAGGGCCATGTGGCTGTGGACATGCTCAGATGGCTCCTAGGGTGGCCAGGGGGAGGGCACTGGGGGACGACCACAGCCTCCTGCTCTCTGCACTGTGCATTTCCCTGCTGGATGCAGGGAACAGAACATTCACCTTGGCAGTCATCTGCTCAGGAGCCTTGAATGGTTTCCTTGCCCAAAGAGCCAAATCTCCTCTTCCAGTATTCCTGGTCCTCCCAGATCTAAATCCTCCCATGGCAACGACATGTTGGCTTATAAATGCACATTCTCTTCTCTTTCAATTTTTACTGTTGTACGACACGGAGGAAACACTGTGAGCTCTGACGCAAACCTTAGTTCAAATCCCGGCTACATGACTTACTAGCCAGTAATCTTGGGCAAATAAGCTCATGTCTTAGCGCTCCTTTCCTCCTCTTGAAACTGAAGGACATTAATGCTCGCCTCAGAGGGGTGTTGGGAAAATTACCTGAGATAATGCTCACGAACACCTGTCACGTGGCCGATCACACGTTAGGTCCACAAACACTTGTTTTTGTCTTTTCTTCCACAATTTATAGAGTGAAACCACTTCTGCACAACACCATTCACATTCACTTGCTTTCTTATTACAACTACTTTTTTGTTAGTTCTTGGTATATGGAAGATGCCTGGGTTTGTTGTGTGTGTGTGTGTGTGTGCGTGTGTGTGTGTGCGTGTGTGTGTGTGTGTGTGTGTGTTTTACTAATGACAACATCTGGCCCGAGCCTCAATCTCTCTCCCCACAAATGGGCTGCTTCCAAACATCCCTGTTGAAGGTCGCCCCGGGCCCCATTCCCCCAGCATCTGCCCTCAGACAGCCCCTGGTGCTTTGCCATCGCGCATCCCCCTTTCAGTGTCATCTGTCAGACATGAACGTGCCACATGCCCCACGGGGATGCCCGGGTGATGACCCGCTCCTGCACCTTGATGATGGAAGTGAGCCAAGAGGATGGTGATAGCAGTGCTTTTGCTTCACGAGAACTGAAGACGTCTCCACATTAAAAATCCTTTTATCACCTGGTCGTGTGTTTGTGACACACATACATGAGAAACAGAGATTTACAGAATGACACCTTTGGTCAAAGGTGGGCCAACATACCGGTCTTGAAAGACTGACAAAGCCACAGGCAGATCCGACCCAAGTCCCTGCCTTGCCACACACTACGGCCTCCCCTTAGATGAGCCTCCATGTCAGTTTTCTGAGGTTTACGCTAATAAATGACTGTCCTGCCTACTTTGTGACAAGAAGATGAGGAGATGTCTGTAAAAGGGCTTTTCGATTTTGACAAGCCCTTCCATAAGACGAGGGCTCCTTCTTACCATTCTTGTATACACTACTGTAGGAGGGTCGCCTGTCCTCAGCCCCCACGCCAGGTCCAGGGCCACACTGCCGCAGGGTTACACCATGGTTGATCTCCCAGGCAGTCTACGCCCAGTGCTGGCTCACAAATTAGCCTCTAACTCGGTTCTAAACAAATGCACTGTGGACTATTGCACACGTACAGACAAATCAAGGGAATGCTATCACACTCTTGTGTTCCCACTATCCAGACACAGCACAGTGTCTTTCTCCTGATCCCACCCTCTGCTCTCCTTCATCTGCCATAAGTCCTATCCTCAATCACGGGTTATCATTGTCATGCACTCTTATACACCTACTCATATTTATAGATCCATAGATGGTGTATTTTTTTTTGTATTTTATGTTTTTAAAGTTTTTTAAAATTGTACTTGAGAGAGAAAGAGAGCACACGTGCAAGCAAGGGAGAGGGGCTGAGGGAGAGAGAAAGAATCCTAAGCAGGCTCCACACTCAACATGGAGCCTGACGTAGGGCTCGATCCTGAGACCCTGGGATCATGACCTGAGGCTGACATCAAGAGTCAGATGCCGAACTGACTGAGCCACCCAGGTGCCCCTATTTTTAAAATTTATGTAATGATATCTACATACATAATTCAGAAACCATCTTGTCCTTCCACCTTTGATTTTTTTTTTGTCCATGATGATACATTTTGAAGTGTTTCTCTGTGTTTCATTACATGCGAAAGCCTCAACTTCCTGATCTAGTCTCCAGAGGATGGACATCGAACGTGTTTCCAATTATTCACGATTATAAATGGTGCTGCTAGCAATATTTTTGTACTTGACTGTGAGTATACATGTGTGAGAATTTCTCTGGGTAGTAGTTTTCAAACGCTTTTGAGTGCAGCCCCCAGTATAAAATATCTTTTATATCACAGTATACTAGACAAAACATAAAATATGTATGCATGCACGCACACACACACACACACACACACGCACACAAAGTGGAACTGTTTCCAGAAATAAAACTTATTATCCTTTCTGTGTCCTCTATCCTTTAATATAAAACATTCCATTCAATATTTTAAATGCCGGTCAAAACCCACTAAATTGATTTCATGCTCTATTAACGGGCCTAGGGTACCTACCTAGGCATGGAATTGCCGAGTGGATGGAATACTATGTGAACTTTCAACTCCACCATTAAAATACTATTTTAAATCACTCTCCAGCTTAAAAAACACGAGTTCCCTAACACCCCACAGCAAATTCTTGGGTCTCTTTGACAGGTTTCCCTCTTGCCCCACCACACACTTTGCTTGTTCCTGCCTTTGCTACACAGCTCCACCTGCCTTCCCCTTCGCCCTCTCCCCTGCACACCCGTGCCCATCTCCCTACCAAGGATCCCAGGCTACCCCTGCCCCACATTGCCCTTGAACTTAAGCTGTATTAAAAACACGATTATGATATTTATTCTTTAATTTTCAACTGCTTTCTGTGTCTCACTGTCTCCAATGACAAGATTCTTTTTTTTAAGTTTATTTATTTATTTTGAAAGAGAGAGAGAACATGCATGAGTGAGGGGGAGGGGCAGAAGGAGAGGGAGAGAGAATCCCAAGCAAGTTCTGTCCTGTCAGCACAGAGCCAGATGCGGGACTCAGAGCGTGAGATCATGACCTGAGCTGAAACTGAGTCAGACACTTAACCAACTGAACCACTCAGGAGCCCCCAAGGTGACAAAAGTCTTGAGGGCGGAGCGGCATCACTACAAAACTTCTGGTCTGAGAGCCAGAGGAGCTCAAGCTGGAGTTAGAAGTCCCAGCTCCAACTCACTGGGTTGTTACCTTAATATTTTAACCTCTTTGAGCTCTAGTTTCCACACATATAAAATGAAAATATGGTAGAGCTTTTTTTTTTTTAAAGGGGAAGTAACATCTTGGCTGTGGAAGTGCTTTGCAAACTGTAAAGGGGCAGAGAAGGACTGGTGTGCGTTTCACATCCTCCACGAGACCTCCGCAGTGGACACGATGCTTGTGGGTTGTGACGAGCAGTCTCCCTTAGGAGATGCACACAGCTCCATGAGGGAAACACAGCAGGTTGGCAGGCAGAATTCTACCTGCGTATGAGATGGATTTTACTCCCATGATTAGGTCATGTTAAATGGCACGGCTGACTTTAACATAGAGAGATTATCTGAGTGGCCTGACCTAATCACACGAGCCTTTTAGAAGCAGAGTTTTGTCTGGCTGGTTGCAGATTTGAAGCATAAGAAGGATTTGTCACGCTGTCTCTGGCTGGAAGATGGAGAGGTCACATGGTACGGAATGTGGGAGCCCCAAGGGCCCCCAGCTGACAGCCAACCTGGAAATGGGGACCTCAGAAACGAATTCTGCCAACAACCAGGGAGCTTGGATGATCACCCCAGGCTCCGTATGAGGACGGCAGCCCCGGGGGACGCCTTGATTGCAGCCCAGTGACACCCTCAGCAGAAAACCTAGACATGCTCTGTCCAGACTTCTGAGCTACAGTCATGATGATACAATACACAATACATACGCATTCATGTAATATATATGTATCTGTATATAATAAGGAAACTATGAAATAGTACATCTGTGTTGTTTTAGGCTGCTAAGTCTGTGCTAATTTGTTACAAAGCAATAGAAATCTAATAGAAATATACATAGAACTGGCAGGTTTAGCCACTGGCTACATCGTCCATTCCTCTGCCCGTAAAATGGGTGTCTCTCATTTGCTGTTGTTTTACCTTCCAAATCATGGTGGCTCCGATACTTTAAAAGTTATGAATGGGGGGCGCCTGGGTGGCTCAGTTGGTTGAGCGTCCGACTTCAGCTCAGGTCATAATCTCACAGTTTATAAGTTCAAGCCCCACATCGGGCTCTGTGCTGATAGCTCAGAGCCTGGAGCTGCTTCGGATTCTGTCTCTCTCTCTCTGTCTGTCCTTCCCCCATCATGCTCTGTCTCTGTTTCTCTCTCTCTCTCAAAAATAAATAAACACTAAAAACATTTTCTAAATAAATAAAAAGTTATGAGTGGAAAATAAAAACCAAGGCTGAGGGTAGGAGAGATAAAGGAACTAATCTGAGGGGTATCCACCGTGTGGCAGCAGGTACAACAGAGTGAGGGGGGGGAATCATTACCCGGGAGTGTAGTAGCAGTCTTTCCCGAGGGAAATCACTTGGATAAAATAACAAACGTTCTGAAACGCGTTCAGATTGGGAAAATGAATCCAGATGGTTGAATTATTATTTTTCACACATATGCTTTCTTTCTTCCGGGGAACTGGTTTACCCAAAGGTATTTCTAATTCCTTTTGTCATCAAGACCTCCACAGACTTGCAATAGGCAGATCACCATGAGAAACGCTTGGGGCCCCTTTCAGAAGGACAGCTGGCTCCAGGTACGGCTCTCTCAGATGCCAGCTGGCCTCAAGCACATTAACAGGAGGTACTGGATGGGGGCGCCTGGGGGGCTCAGTCGGTTAAGCGTCTAACTTCAGCTTAGGTCATGATCTCACGGTTCATGAGTTCGAGCCCTGCATCGGACTCTGTGCTGAGAGCTCAAAGCCTGGAGCCTGTTTCGGATTCTGGGTCTCCCTCTCTCTCTGTTCCTTCCCTGCCAATGCTCTCTTCCTCTCTCAAAAATAAGTAAGTATTTAAAAAAACAAAACAAAACAAAACAAAACAACACAGTAGGAACTGGATGTCTGTGAGGAGTCAGATCTTATGTAACACCCAAAAGAAATATTCAGTTTATCACCAATTTGTAAGGGCAAATGAGCTTAAATTGAAAACATAATTATCATTAATCTCATAAGATAAAAGTCAACATAATACAGAGCCCGAAATTAAATCAATGTAGATAAAGACAACACCAAATGCTAAAATGGTCTTAAGTACTGTACTAGAAAACAGTAGTATCATAATATAACTTAACCAAGTGCTTTGTTTTGTTATGAGTTAGTCTAACAAATAGCTGTTTATCTGTTCTGAGGCTATAACCCCCTGAATACTGAAGACTAGACTAAAACAACAAAACATGCACATAACACTGCAAGTTTAAATAATACAACCTTTAATTTAAGAAACGGTAAGCCAAAGGAGACCCATGAACACAGTGCAAATGACATCGTGCTCACTGAGCAAAGCTGGTGTCATAGTGAACGGCATCCCTGCTGTAACGGGTAAATCGGGAGCCGTCTGGAAAGACGCTCGCTGAGCCAGATGTCATGGCCATCTGTGCCACCACTGCCCAGATGGCCCCCAGAGGTCACAGCTGTTCATGAGGTGCCCCACTCCAAACTGGTTTTCACAAATGCCAAGACAGCCTCCTCAGGGCTAAATCAGGGGCACAAAGTAGAAGTTTTAGTAAAACCAAATGGTCGTAAACTGAAGAGGCATAATGATACAGCATGTTACAGTGCACAAAGCATTTCTCCGTCTTGAAAGCTTCTCCACAATCCCGCATTTGTTTCTGCCTCCATTGTATCTGACAACTGTCATTCACCACCTTCTAGGGTGTCCTGTACTCCTCCTGGGACTGTAAAGTCCCAGAACATTAGAGAACTTAGCCACCATGTTTAACATTTGAGAAGTCACAGATTAGGTGAATATACTGCCTTCTATTCATTTCCTTGCACCTCATCTAGAAAAGCTTTTCTGATTCCTCTAGAACACACAAATCAGTGAGTTAGTTAATCAGCATGTATTCATCAAGCATTCCTTATGTCCCAGCCCTGGTCATGAGGGACTTAAAACAACATGTTAATCAAAGCTTCTTGCCAAAACGGTACATTCTAGACCAGGAAACAAGGCTTAAACATGTGATCATTTTGAATAAAAGGATACTAAAGGTTTTTGTTTCTTGTTTTTTTTTTTTTTTTTTTTTTTGCTAGGACAGTCCTGGAACCTACTCTGGGTGCATTTATTTGTAGTTTATATTTGACTAATCCAGTATTTTCCAAAAAAATACCATTTATTATATAAAAAATTCTCTTTAGGTTTAAGAGTGTTTGTATAGCACTTCAATATAGGCATTGGCAGGGGTTATAATAAAAGACATTGTAAAGTTGATAAAAGTTGAAGGAGAAACCAAGAAACTGAAAATATCAATCTTAAGTGGTTTTGGTTGAGTATGAAATCTGAACTTGAGACCATTGGCAACCAAGGCAGAAAAGATAACATGTTAGCTTGTTATCTGAAGGAAGGAGTAAAGAAAGATCGACACAGCATTGGAAAGGGTCCTAAGACGTTCTTATACGGAACTTTGGTGTCTGCTGTGTAGGATAAGAGAAAGTGTCCTTAACATCAGCTTTAAAATAAAACAAAGGCAGAAGTGGCTTTTTAACTGATTGCTTCATCTTTTGATCTTCCTCACAGGGCGGATTCAGAATTCCCAGTGAGAGGGAAGGAAGGAAAAGAAAGTATCTTTTAGACTATTTTCTTAAATACAATCTTTTAAAAAACATGGCTGGGCTGTAAATGACTGATCATATTTTCTGTTAAGGACCCAATGCATGCAAACGTAGTGAGAAGGATGATATTAAATATTTCTGTATTGGTTCCCTTTCTTACTCAACTACAAGTTTCAGAATTTTGGATTTTGTAGGATGTAATTCAAAAATTCCTAAAAAGAACTTGGAAAGCTCTATGATCTGTTTACTTTCTATTATCAATTAAGACCAATTTTTTTTTTTACAAAAAATGAGTGTCTGTCATCTGCTTTTTAAAAAAAAGTTTATTTCTTCTGAGAGAGAGAGGGAATGCATGTGTGCAAGAGTGAGTGGGGGAGGGGCAGAGAGAGAGGGAGAGAGAGAATCCCAAGCAGGCTCCACACCGTGAGCGCAGAGCTCAATGTGGGGCTTGAACACATAAACCATGAGATCATGACCTGAGCCAAAGTTGAATGTTTAACCAACTGAACTACCCAGGTGTCTCGTCATCTACTCTTAATGTTATTCCTTTTTTTTCAAAATGCTTACTTATTTTTGAGAGAGAGAGAGCAAGCAGGGGAGGGGCAGAGAGAGAGGGAGACACAGAATCTGAAACAGGTTCCAGGCTCTGAGCTGTCAGCACAACGTAGGACTAGAACTCATGAACTGTGAGATTGTGACCTGAGCCAAAGATGGATGCTCAACTGACTGGGCCACCCAGGTGCCCCCCGCCTCACCAAAAGACTTTTTAACACTAAAGAAGTAGAAAGGACATAATATTCAAGTAAAAGAGAACTTTAATAAATGAATGGATTTAGCCTCATGCAAAGCTTTCTACGACAATCTTCACTTCCACATTTTGCTCAGGCCCACTGAAAATGGAGTTTAGGAGGGCTTAGGAACCTCTGACCTAGACTGGAAGTGTTTTGCAGGCAGCGGATAGCCCATACTCAGTGACACCATCCCCTCAACCTTCTTCATTCAGTTGCCAGATACCTGCACATCCAATCATACATAAAAGAGACCAGTTTTGTGCCTTAGTGGGCCATTCATAAATGTCTCTCAGTCTTCTACAGAGCCATCCTAGAGATGACAATGAAGGAGTGTCATCTAGTGGTATGAAGGATAACTGCAGGCCTTCCAAAAGAAAAAAAATCTTTGTAGAAGATGTGATTTCCAGGTATGAATTTATTGACTCAATGTAGGGCTTCCAATACAACTTATTAAAAATAGATTTAAAAAACCCTCCCTGATTTTTAATAACTTTCTGGTTATATGAAGGTACCCTGTTTGTTCACTCAGTCCTTTATTTTATTTATCATCTACTATATTCAAAACTTACGACTTACAAAAAATATACGATGCAATCAAATAAAAGATGCTAAAAGTAAGTAGGGAAGAGGTACGTTGAAAGGAACATTAATAGGAACTTGGAAGTGAAATCAGTACCAAAATATATGTCACAAGGTCTTTGTATTTGTTAGTAGGGGATCACATATTCAGTTTTGAGCTTTGTAGCAGACAGCTTGAAGAGAAAAGTTCCTTAGCTGCCTGTGTCACAAATCTGTAAGATTTAAAACCAGCCCAGCTCCAGAAAAGCCCAGAGGTGCCTAGTATGGAGAGAAGACAGGAATCTCTCCCACACGTCCTAACATGGACAGTGTCTTCAACTAGAAACTGGGAAGAAATATTAAATAAACATAAACAAGCTGTATAGTCCAGTTTTCTGTAATTTCCCTTGCATACGGCTGATGCGTCACTAAAGCCCCATTAGTAAAGGTACAATACAACATAATAAACAATGCTACGGTTCAGGTATGGAGCCAGTCTGGCTTGATCTGAAGATTTTCTAAGGTCTCTAGAGAAACGGACTGATTACATCAGCATTAGGAATCACTGTGGTTGCATTTGTTCATGCTTCCCTGTGTCTGCGCCCCTGGCAATGTGACTTTGTAGCTCCTCCCATGAAGAGAGGGAGTCTATTTTAATTACCCCTTGAAAGTTCTGCATGTTGCTACTCAGAATCTTGGAATTCTAACACTGTCACATGAACAAGCCTGGCCAGCCTGGTAGAGGATGACAGCACCGTCCATTTACCCTTGTCACGTTGGTGGATAGCCAGGCAATTGCAGGACATGTATGTGAGGCTCTCTTAGCCTAGCCAGCTGCTGGCTGATCACACATGCATGAGGTCAGCATGTAAGGCCCAGGTTGGCAGAACCACCCCAGCTGACCTTTACACTCGAGGACAATGATGAATGGCTGTCATTTTTATAGCCCCTCTTTCCTGCCTCACCTTGCATCAATCATCCTGCCCAGGTGATTTTCTCCTTAACGTTCTTGTGTCTAGCAGCTCCTCTCCATCTGCTCTGGTGCCCCTCAGCTCATCACCACTCACCTGGGCACTACAAACCGAGGCTCAGAGACAAGAGGGAACTGCTGAGGGTCACAGAGCAGAAAAGGATGGGGCTTTGACATCCCGACACCTGGCCTATAGCCACCACTGCTTACTTAATTAGCGAAGGGAGACCCAGAAGCCAGTTTGGGTACCATGAGGATGCAGGGGAGAGAGCCAGCTTCCCCTGTGATAACACCACCTTGGAGGAGTAGCTTCCTGTTTCCAAACCTCATTTTGCTCATCTGCAAAAGAGGATGACAGTAATACCTACCAGGGTGGTTGGCAAGGTTCAAAAGGAGGAAGTTCTTTTGAATCTAAGAAACACTATGAATGTTTGCAATTGTGCCAGTACACCGTGGACGCACTGTGTAATTATGGTCTAAGGCACAGGCACTAAGAGAGGTGGCTCACCATCAGACGTTGTGACAGCAGGGCTCATCAGGCAGCAGACAACCATGGAGTGCGACCTAGGTGCCAGGGCACTGGGATGAAGTGGTGTGTTAGAGCAGGTCCGTGTTACTTTCTCAAGGACTGAGTTGTGATGTCATCTCTTACGTTCATGCCCCTCTGGACTACAGAGTTCTCTCTGGCCTCTCTAAAATTTCTCCAAGAAGCATTTTTAAAGGACTGGAAATCCTCCTTTATTCAATAGGTATTTATTAGGCACCTTGCTTGCTCTAGTAAGTGCAATGGATACGGTGAAAATCAAAGGCAATCAAAGCGACACAATTAGTATTAAGTTACTCAATGAAGTCACGATGAATGAGGTTGCAGGAAATCAATCAGAGCTCATATTGACATTTATTATAGCTCATAATCCTTCAGAAACAGTTGATTCATCACCTACTCTTACAGCAATGTGGAGCCTATGAATGGAGTACATTGTATAGGGGAAATTAGATTATCCTATTCCCAAAAGAGTAATTAATTTATACAGTGGATTTGAGGAAATATTTTTACATTAAAACAGTATGGTGTTTAACTTATTTCACAGGTGGTATTTCGGGGGAAAAGGGACCCATTGAATATAACCAAAACTATGTAATTCACAAAGCAGAGATCTGGGTTCCGAAGGGTCTAGAAACATTCCACTGGTTGACTGGATCCTAAGTCAAATACTTTTTCAAAAACCACATTCTAGTTTTTGCTCAGGGCTTAAAGAGAAGGCCTGTTGGGGTCCTTGGCTTTAAAATCAGTAAATCAGGGCTGCCTGGGTGGCTCAGTCGGTTAAGCATCCAACTTCAGCTCAGGTCATGATCTCATGGTTTGTGAGTTCGAGCCCCATATCAGTCTCTGCACTGACGGTGAGGAATCTACTTGGGATTCTCTCTCTCCCTCCTTCTCTCTCTGTCCCTTTGCAATTCATGTATGATCTCTCTCTCTCTCTCTCTCTCTCTCCCTCTCTCTCCCTCTCTCTCTCTCAAAATTTATAAACTTCAAAAATAAAATAAACTCAGTAAATAGCAACCATGTCCCTTCCCATATGTCTTTCTCATAGGACCTCTCCCTTCTATTTTCACTGCTGTTACCCTCTGCATTCCCTCCTGGAATCCTGTAACTTCCCAGAAGTGCATGTCTGCTGAGTGCAGGCCCCTCTGTGTAGATTCCGTGGCCTCACTACGTCTTCAGGATGAAGTTACTCTCTTTGGTGGGACATCAAGAGCCTCTTCGCATGTGTCTCTTGCGGGCTTCCCCATCTGCAGTGCCTGTCACACCCTCACGGGCATTCTACACTCAGTCCAGAACAAAGCCCGGCAGGTACCCAGTCCTGCCCAGCTCCCTTTCTTGGCATTGTCTACCTCTCCTGGAATGACCTCTTCCTTCCGCTCCCAACCTTCTTTCCCGCATCCGAGTCACTTTGTCCTTCAAGAAGTGGCTCAAGAGTCAGCTTCTTTTGGGGATCTTTCTCCCCACCCCCACCTTGAGACCACTTTTCACACTTCTATTAGAAAACAATAAAGATTATACCGAAGATGACTTAGTACTAGATGGCTGGGCAGGCCTTTCAGACCCCGCTGTGTCACAAGGGCATGGTTCCCAATAGTAAGTATCACATCAGTAGATGTGACATAGGCCCAGTGGCAGCGCTCCCTACCCACTTCCCTGGGGGGAGGGGGGGAAAAGCTGGCGTCTTTTCTCTCTTTATCCCCAGACCTCATCCAGTGCCAGGCATGACAAGCTGGATACTCTGTAAGTGGCTACCACCTTAAAGGTGGGCTTGAAGTAAAAAGGTGGAAACCATCTACAGGTCCAGCACAAGGAAAATGTTGAAATGTTTATTTATTTATTTTTTTGAGAAAAAGAGAGAGAGAGAGCATGAGTAAGCATGAACAGGGGAGGGGCGAGAGGAAGGGAGACAGAGAATCCCAAGCAGGCTCTGCACTGACAGATATGGGGCTCGAACCCACGCACCGTGAGATCATGAGCCGAAATCAAGAGTCGGTCACTTAACCAACTGAGGCGCCCCCCCCCCTAAGGAAAATGTTTAAAATAACTCTTCACCCATACAACTGAATATTATACAGCTATTAACAATCAAGGTTTTGGAGAGTATTTGATGATTCAGGAATACTGCTCACTATATAATATAGTCACTATCCCCTATAATTGTTACTATCCCTATAATTGGCAAGGGTTGAGGATAAATAACTATAGGCAAGTATAATTTTGTAAATCCAAAATATTAACAGCAGTAAGTCGGTTGCGGTGGGATTTTATTATGTTTTTCTAAATTTCTCTCTGCAATTTCTTTCTGTTGCTGTGTCTTTGCTACTCTCTCAACAATGAGAACAAATTACTTTTATAATAAAAGACAAACATTTTAGGAGGGAGAGCACTTTAGGGTTGGCAGAAACAAGAAGCAAATGAAAAAACCCAATCTTCGAAGATGCTGGAAGAAAGAGAATACAATTCATAGAGAAACTGCCAAGGCAGCTCCTAGATGTGAAGTTAGCTAGTGAGATAAGCTGTTTGTGGCCGATCCCAGAGCAGAAACTTCCATCATCACGGGGAAGGAAAGCCAGCTACACAGGAGTGCTCCACTGCATAGTATAAAAGACCCACATGCAGGGACAAAAGCTTGTCTGCAGGCTAATACACTGAGACTTCCTACAGATTCGGATGCAACCTTTACAACTAAATTATAGGATGGGCTTTGAGTCTCATTCGGACACTGTCTCCTACAGGGCTCGAAGGAGAATCCCGTCCACAATAGGTACTCAAATGCCCTAGTATTTAGGGGCTAAATATAGGCATTTTCAGAAAAGCATACCAGACATCTGGGGATTTGGTGAGGCGAACTCGCCTTAATGCAATGGGAACATGGAAATCACATTTTGAAATATAAGCTCAGGGATCTCTTTTTTCCATTAAACAAGGAATTTCTTGGGATTTGCTAAACATTTCTGTTTTATTCAATACAGAAACGTTTAGGCAAAGGGATGCCAGAAACAAACCTGGAGCCTAAAGCTTAGGACAGGGTTTATTTATTTGGGCACAGGAAACTAACACACAACATTCTAACCCCCCAGGGAAGCCCTCCACGGAGACATGGCTAACTTGGAAGAATCCGAGACGTGTACATGGGATCTGTGGGCTCAGAAGAGGCTTAAAAGGGAAGGAGGGATGGGGGGGGGGGGGAGTTGAGTTCTTAGCCAGGTCAGAATTAAACTTTAGGCACTTTCTGCTTTGAATCTGATGAAGTATCAATCAGCAACAACAAAACACTGCTAATACTGTGGAAACATCCTACAGGACACCTCGGGCTCAAAGGGAGTTCTGTCTTCTTTCAGCCTTTAGGCGCAACCCGCAAGCCCAGGCCCCAAGCAGGCGGGGACAATGGTGAAGGCTAAATGGCCCACAGAGGTGCAGCCTGGCTACCACAGAGCAACTGCTAATGTGAAAATGACTAGGAACACTCTGGAGTGTAGTCTGGGAAACCGCCTGGAGCCACGGAAACCCAGAGATGAACAGGCTGTCGCAGCTGGAATGAATCTTCCCAGACAAGTCATCAACCTCCTTATTTTCTAGCTGAAGACACTGCAGTGCTGAGAAAAAAAAAAAAAAAAAAAAAAAAGAGAAGTGCCCAACACCACGCAGCCAGTCAATGGTGGGCCTAGGAGTAAATACCTCCCAATGAATTCAGCCTGAGATCGAGAGCCACATATCCGTATTTCCATCCCCGTAGCTCCACCCCCTAGATCAGGAAGTAGCAGGAAAGGTGTATCTGAAAAATCTGAATTTAGCTACAGGAACTTGTTTTCCTCAAGGAAAAATAATGTCTTTCTAACTGATATCTCACCGAGTTATTATGAGTAGTTGAGTAAGAAGGCAAATCGGAAGGTCTTTTGTAAGCCATCGATTCTGCTTCTACAAATTACAAATATAAGCAGTTGTACTGTGCACACAGTGTCCTTGTGCCATGGTTGCATTGGGGAGGGGAGGGCTTGGCATATAGGTACTCGACTGGTGTTAGCTATTATTACTATCATTAAAAATAACAGTAATCTGGGGCACCTGGGTGGCTCAGTCAGGTGAGCATCTGACTTTGGATCAGGGCAGGATCTCACAGTTTGTGAGTTCGAGCCCCGTGTCAGGCTCTGTGCTGACAGCTCGGAGCCTGGAGCCTGCTTTGGATTCTGTCTCTGTCTCTGTCTCTGTCTCTCTCTCTGTGCCCCTCCCCCACTCATGCTCTGTCTCTCACTCAAAAATAAACATTTATAAATAAATAACAATAACCTTCATTCTCTCTGACATAAAACAACCATTACCAAGAATATTGAAACAAATCACCTGTGTGTTGAGTCATATTTAGAGAATTAATATTAGCTGTGAAGTAGCAATTATACAAAATATACTGTGAAACCACACTGTGGTATACTTAGAGAATTAGTATCATACTTAGAAAAAAATAACTTGTTTTTTTATGTTGTTAAAATTAGCAAATGCTCTTGTTTTCATTAAGGCAGTACATCATGCAGTTATTATTTATATTGCTGGGTAAACTGTCATTGAATTTTTCTTCCTGTCTTCATTGCTTAATTGAAGTTTAGTTGACATATAATATTATGTTAGTTTCAGGCCTACAACATAGTGATTCCACAATTACAAACTTTAAAATTATGACCAATATAGAATTACGAAATTCTCACCCTAATAAGTGTAGTTACCATCTGACACCATAGAAAAGTTATTGCAGGGGCGCCTGGGTGGCTCAGTTGGTTAAGTGTCCAACTTTTGGTTTCTGCTCAGGTCATGATCCCACGGTTTCATGAGTTCGAGCCCCACATCAGGCTCTGTGCTGTCAGTGCAGAGCCTTCTTGGGGTTCTCTCTCCCTCTCTCTCTCTGCCCCTTCCCCACTTCCCCAGAGACCCACTGTCTCTGTCTCTCTCAAAAATAATCTTAAAAATTAAAAATTAAAAATTTTTTAAGAAGTTATTGAAGTGTTATTGACTATATTTCCTGTACTGTACTTTTCATCCCCACAACTTATTTATTTTACAACTGAAAGTTTGTACTTAATCCCCTTCACCTATTTGACCTGAGTATTATTGTTTGTCTTGAATGAATAGTGGCACTGACTTTCTGAGTTCAAGGGCTAATATTTGTCAGCCTCTTTGTATATATTCTTTGCAAATACCTCCTTCAGTATCCCAACCCAAATGAATTACCTTTATTTTTTAAACCCATGAGTCACATATTTAATTGTGTTTCCTTCTTTGCTTTGGCTGCTATGAAGCCCAGAGTAAAATTTCTGACCTACACTCAGTAGGACTTAATGGCAGGGATTTTAGATGCCAGCCTTATCCCTCTTATTTTTCCCATCCCAAGTTTTCCCTTTGCTCCATTTTCTTCCCTTACTTATTATCTTATTTGTATATTATATTCACTAAATGTTTAAAGGTTATTTTTCATTCTCTTTTAGAATGAAGGAGTCATAAATAAATAACTTTGAGAGAGGCTCAGTTAACATTGCTGGTTATTGTAACAAACAAGAGAGCCTAGAATTTCTTCCTTTTCCCCTTCCTTCCTTCCTTTCTTTCTTCCCTTCCTCCCTTCCTCCTTTCTCTTCACTATGACATCTGGCTTAACATTTTCCTTGAAACAGAAAACCAAGCAGCAAAGAAATACTTAGTGTGGGTCTCACTCACAACCATGAATATCAGAGGGCAGAATCTTCATTTCTTCAGGGCTCCTGACCAGCAAAGAAAACAACTAAAATCTTAGATTTCTGAGTGGCAGGCCACATTTTACTTTGGATGCTTCTAGCAAAACATCTATTTTTAGAAAACAAGACATTTGGGGGAAATGTCATGATTAAAGAATATTCAGATGAAAGGAAATCCTTTTTTATTTCCTCCTTATTTAAAGTACATGCTTATTGAAGCACATTTGTCATATATTATACAGACAAGCAGTAAAAATATTAATCAGTAGAAATGCATAGGAGGAAATATTTTAAAGATTAGTCTAAAAAAGAGGTGTAACAATAGCTAGTAAAAGTTCTGGAGTTTGCTTCTGCTATACTTGCCTTCATTTATTTTTCTATTTTCCATGGTATGAACATGGCCCCATATCCTGACTCAGCAAAACTTCGAATCCCGGGCTCCAATTTGGCCTTTGGGGACCTCTCATCACATCACCCAGGAATCTCCAATTTTTTAGCATCGTGGGCAGGATGAACAGCCTCTTTCTGTGGCCACTTTGAAGAACACATGTAGTTTCCTTTGTTTGCAATTTTCTGGTGACTCGCAACAAACTTGACGCAGAGGCAAGAATTCGGCGGTCTCCCGTGCAGTCGGGACCTTCACGTGGAGACCAGGAGGCTCCGATAAAAAATCTCACTGAGGTAAAGCAGCCTGGCAGGTGCTTATGACTAGCCCCAGGTTGGTCTTTTTTAACTGGGTAGCCTATTTTTATATTTACTTGTACCCAACTTATACCAGTACAGGGATTCAAGGTTGGGGGTGTTTTTAAAGGCATGCACAAATAGGGTAAGGATAAATCTACCAAACAGTGGAGGCAGAAGGAAAATAGATAAGAGAAGGGAAGCAAAAAGGTAAGGTTGGTACAAAGATTGCATTCCTGTAAGGTCTTGTCCAATAGCTAGAGGGAGGTTATAAATTGGTTCTGAGCTTCCAAATTGCCAAGACTGAGAAGCAAGCAGGATGGACTACCAAAATCAGTGTTTGTAATTCCCAAACATGCACGCATGCACGCACGCACACACACACGCATGTGCGCGCACCATGTGTCCTGGTTTTCTTGGTTCTGACTGCTGATAGAGATTCTTCCTGGGGACTGTTGACGAGTCTGCCCGTGCACTTCCCCATTCTTTCCACACTCAGTTTGCTGCTACGAAGGTGGGGTGCTGCGACTGCCCTGTTGCTTTGTTCTCACTGGGAATGATTTGGAATGATCTGGAAGAGCTGCTGAAGCAGCCCTCAACTGATGAAGAAAAGGAGGTCCAATGAGCCAGCTTCCTTGCTCCCTTGTTGGATAGTTCTGAGTTATGTGCTACTCTGACTCCCAGGGGTCCCTACCAGGATGGAAGCCCAGGTGCACACAGTGGTCACTGGTTGATAACACAACTGTCCTGGGTGCCTCCCCTCCCCTCTACTGGGGTTTCCTGATGCCATCTGCCAATTGAACTGTTTGCATTCAGGTGCTTGGCTCAGCGTCTGTGGACGGGGAAACCAAACCAAGATGGGGTCCTGATGGGATCTAGTGAGATGCAGCAAACTCAATGATGATTGTCATGTGCTGCCTCTTATAAGGACCTCCAATACAGCCAAGGGCAGTCCTGCACACTCAATGCCATGGCCACCCACTTACTGCTCTGGGCGAGGTCCACATGATAGAACCCACTTTTAACATTGCTCTGTGAGGCTGAGCCAATGACTCCATTTGCCCACAGATTTCTAATCCCTCACAAGGCAGGGGTGGTCCACTGGTTCCCTCTAGTTCTGAGATTCCTTGACATAAAATATGCCACACCTACATAAGTTTAAGTTTTAGGGAGAAAAAAAATCACAGTGCACCCTGCTGAAGCGTTTTTCAGAGAATTCCAGTCTGTTCTGTTCAAGGCCTCAGGCTTGGAAGACGGAGGGTCTTGGAGGAGAAAAGAGTCAGTGACTGAAGCAGTCACCACATCTCTCCATGTCATGACCAAAGAGGTGGGAAGGGCGTGGGGATGGAGGGAGCAAAGATGAAGGGGGGCCTTCAGTGAGGCCTTCTGGAGGCATAGTGAGTCTGTTATAACCAACCAGCTTTGGCTGCAGGGTAGGAAGGAATTATGGGGCAAAATGGTCTGAGAGATCAGGTCTGTATTAGAGAAACTCAGGGCAGGATGGTCTCACCCAGGGTGGCTGGGGAACAAAGAGAAATCCCTGTGGCAGCTTTTACAAGTTATGTTCAGCATGGTGCTGACCTGTCTAGCCCAGCTATCTCATCCAAAAATGGGAAAATAATCCCTACCACAGAGGGCTCTGCTGGGGATTAAACAAGAGTGTCTAACACACGAACACCAAGTAGATGCTCAGTAAGCACTGGTGTTGCAATCTGTTGATGGATCCTGAATTAAGGAAATACACAGACAATCTCTGATGACAAACCTCTCAACATTGAGAAAGTGGGCATCTTTACTCAGCTATTTCAAAACCAGTTTGCATTTTTTATTTGATTAAATCCCGTAAAGAGAAAAACACACGACATTCAAACTATGCAGTTACAGAATGACAATGCCTTAAGGATCCTTAAACTCACTGCTGAATTTCAGCAAAGAAAATTCTATTCTAACAGAAAACAAAGTGAAATGGTTTCCCTGTGACTTTTAAGTACTAGCTGTGGCTTTATTGAGCTACTCCTCTCCCTGGACCTCAGATTTCCCATAACTAACATCGAGGGGCACTGGGCCAGATGCACTTGAGGAGCCTATTCATGTGTTTGGTCTGTTTTAATTCTAGGACCCCCTGGGAAAGCAGAGAACTGAGTTCTTTATGTGGCCACAGAGTTACTTCCGTCTGTCATCATCACGCTTGTGTCCTGGGCACCTCAGAGGCCGGCTTAGAGCATCTAAACCTTAATGACTCCTTTGCTTTTCTTCCCCTGTCAATAAATTACAGGGTGATGTTTTTCCTCTTGTTACCATTCCCTATAATTTATGTCCTGTGGTCTCAGAGGTTCCTTTAGGGTCCAGGAAAATCTGCCTATTCTGTCCTCAAATTCAACGTTGGTTTGCAATTAAAGTTACAGTAGAGTCCCTGGAGCAGACACCAGAGACATAAGGTCTCTCCCATCACTTCCAACCAATCCTTCAGGGCTCAGCACCAGCTCTCTGCTCTTGTGAAGCTCTGGCCTGTTAATGTCTCTTACTTCTCTATGTCATCTCAACTGATGGGCTCTCTGTACTCCATGTAATTAGCACCTTATTATATACTTTGCTAGGTTCTAATTGTCTGCATCATATAATTGAGCAGTGGGATGCACGGGGGTAGACTATATTCACTGGCATGTGCAAGCAGCCTAGTCTAGCACGGGCTCTGGAATCAGACAGAATTTCTGCTCTTAGGACTGTGTGATCTGGGCCATATAATGTGGGCACATCTCTGATGCACATATAAGGGACATCTGTCATTTTTTTATTTGCCGAGGACTGCTTTTTCTGGAAACAACCAACCTGATATCACTGTGTGATTCAGGAAGGCTGAACCAAATCGCGCAGTTCCAGGGGTGGGTGGGGGCTGGCCCATCAGCATATTTATCTAGTACCATACTTATCTGGTACTAAAACAGAACTTAACTGATGTGATACTATTAATAATAGTATTTTTAAAATGTTTATTTATTTTTGAGAGAGAGAGAGAGAGAGAGCGAGCGAGAGCATGAGCAAGGGAGGGACAGAGAGAAAGGGGGGACAGAGGATCTGAAGCGGGCTCTGTGCTGACAGCAGACAGCCTGATGTGGGGCTCGAACTCATGAACCGCAAGATCATGACCTGAGCCAAAGTCCAACGCTCAACTGACTGAGCTGCCCAGGCGCCCCTAGTCTTTAATTAATCCCACTTAGTATGAATATGCAAACATTTTGCTCTGAATATATGTATGTATTTGCCTAGAACCCTACTACAATATTTGTATCATGTCATCCTTCTAATATCAAAAATGAAATTACCAACTTCTGAAACACATCTGAGCCCGAAGAGCTTTAGAGAACACAATGTGAACTTGTACAGATTTCCTGCCTTTGCACACACTGCTCTCTCTGCCTGGAAAGTTCAGCGCCCTTCCTGACGTCTTCTTCAACTGACAAATTCCTCGTTATGCTATATGCCCCAACCTGAATGTCCTCTCCTCTGAGAAGCATTCCCTGACTTTCCCCAGCACAGTTAGCCATGTCTTCATCTGGGTTCCAATGGTGCTTGATTCATACACATGACAGTACAAGCAGTTTTCACATGGCTGTGTGGTCCTTTCTGCCCCCCTTCAGAGGGCTCCTAGAAGTGGGCACCAATCTCTGCATCTTTAGTTTCCCACATAATGCCCAGCGTCAGCATCGTGGAGAAAGGGCATCTCACCTCTACAACTTCCCAAAGAGGGGGAAATGTGCAGAAAGGTAACAGAATTGTTGAATCCAGCTCTGTAAATTGTGACACAGAAGTTTCCATTCTAATCTATTCTGCGATGCTGCAAAACCCCTATTTCCCATCAATATAGAAAAGTAAAAGAAAGAAAAACTCCATCACCTTAGAATTGGCTGACTGGCACATCAACCACCACGAGTGATCGGGAAGCCCGCCCGCCACCCCCAACACTAACGAGTCAGGGCTGCCTAGATGTGCAAGTCAGACTACACCTCTGGGGATTGGCGCATGGCTTCAGTACGCATTTGTCACTGGGGATGAAGAGTTTACGCACCAACAAGATACATTTACAGGAGATGGGAGCAATAACTGTCAGAAGGAACTGGATGGAGAGTAAGGATACTCTTTTTGAGGCTGGACAAAGCCATCTCTGTTTAGGTTACTGACAGACATATTATAAAACATGGAAATCAGAGGCCATGTAAGTACTTATTTTAACCCAATAAAAATATATGGACTTTAAAAAAATGTACTGTCTTTCTACTTCAATATGCTTTCTTTCTCAGGAAGGAAAGCCAAAATAATTAAGCGTTATTTGGCTTAACCATTATGGTGTGTATCCGGCTTTAAGCCTTGGCTTAGAATTCTGTTAATCATCAAAATGCTTCATGATTAGAAGGCTCCCTTCATCCAACAATCCCAAGTGCTTACTCATAGTTCTTAGATGTTTTCAGTGGCATTTGGGATTGTAATTCCCTTTGAATGGGTTTTCCAGAACTTTTAGAAGATATGGTTCCAAAGGAGCTGCTCCCGGGGGACTCACTGGGTCTTCGCTACCTGAGCCTCAGGGGGAAGATTCCTGGAGTGGCTTTGCTAGTGGGGCCTCCAGCAAGACTCTGCTGTACCCCCTGTCTCTGAAGGGTGCCCTCATTAGTCACGACACGGCTTTTCTACTCCAGTCGGACATGAAGGCTCAATGAATGTGTGCCACACACGTGTGCTTGGTGTTCAGTGCCATGCTCCACAGGACAAAGCAGGATGTAGGAATGGTTTTCCAGCCTTGGGTTACTGACAGACCAGGGGGGAAACTCGTCAGAGAGCAACTGAGATCAAACCAGATCTGAGGCTTAATGTGACAGAATGTGCCAAAGCAGATGGGGCTCTGGGACCGGAGATGGTGTGCAAGGGTGTCCTGGAAGAGGTGGGATTGAAACGGGCAGGGAGTGGGGGAGGTGTGATGAAATGGACACAACACCACATCCAGCCGCTGTTTTGCTGCTACATTTCCGGGGGCAAGGATGCTAGAGCATGAGGTCAGGATCTTCCTCTGATTGGCTCACTCATTGAATCATGTCAACCACTTAGAACAGTGTCTGGCACACAGTAGGCTCTCTGTAAATAAAGTGCTGATGAATGCACTGGAGGCCTGGGATCCTCCCCTTTCCCCTACCTCCCCACCAACCTTCCAACAGACTCAGATGGTTGATGTACAAATCCAACCATCACTACGGGGTCAGCATACTTGGGGAACAAACTGTAAACAGCTGAGGTCTCTTACAAATAGCTTTGAACACATTTAACGTAGCTGGTTTAACTGCTGAAAGCCACAACTGCTCTTTCAAGTTACCCCCAAGCTTTCACTCACCCAAGCTCTCAGATGCTACAGCTAGGCCCATCGTGCTTATGTTGCTTCTAGACCATTTGCCCTCCAGCTCTGGGTTGAGCAACTGTGTGGTCTTGAGCAAGCCACAGAACCTCTTAAAGATTCATTTTCCTTCTATGTGAAATTTGTGGGTTGGACTATATTATCTCTCAGGTTCCTTCCCAAATAATGATTCAAGAGACTGGAATTTGGTATTTAACACCAATTTCTGGCCCTCGGGATGAAAGAGTATTTTTTGTTCGAGCCCCAGATCCACCCTTCTTCTGAGAAAACCACAGTGACCTTCACCAGCTGGGAAGGTGTGGCCAACTTGTTCCGGCTTTAGGTATTCTGCATTTGCTCTTTCTCCTTTTGCAACTCCCATCCCCATGTTCCCATTTTAAAGCATCCTAGATTTTTTCTTCTCCTTTCTCTTCCACCAGAGCCCTTGACTCCTTAAGATTTGGTTAAAGCATTGGGGCCACATTTTAGATCCCTGACTGTAGACATTGGCTCTACATGTAGGACCTCCTGATCCTCTGTTCGTTTTCATGCACACTCCACTCTCCCCTGCTCCATATTCATTCCCTCTCATTCATTCCCCCTTTCATTTCATATTCTGCTTGCCTGTGCCAAATACCTCCTCGTGGCTTTACACAATTCCTCTGGCCTGACTGAAGAACCTCTCTCCACTAGGCTTTAGAGATCAGATGTTTCTACCACAAGGACAGCTGCCATGCACTGAGCATTCTCAGTTCCCCTAACGCTTTCTGGAAATTACTTCCTCGATTTTTGCTAGAACCCTATGATGTTGACACAGTCCTCACCATTTTAAAGGTGAAAAAATGATGCTTAGGGAAGTAAGTCTCTCAGCCTGTCCAAGTGAGAATAGGCAGGGCTGGAGATTCAAGTTCAGGCTTGTGCGTCTCAAAGCCTGTGGGTCTTCTCACACTCTGTCAAATACACAAAACCTGTTCAGGGGTTTGTGATATGCATTTGTCTTTTAGTGGTCACTCCTAGATTCAGAGAATTTTAACGTTGGAACATATTTAAGAAATCATTTAGTTTTAGTGACTCCTAATAGAACCTAAGAAACATAAGAACATACCCCTACAGAAGGAAGGAATGATACAATTACATGGAAGAATGCACACAGATTATATACATCTATAATAAAAATGTAAGTAGATCTTCACAACCTTCCATGGCACATTTACAAAAATTGGTATATTGGCTACAAAGAAAGCCTTTTTCTACGGCTGAAACTGTATTGGGCACAATATATCCCCGAGCTGCATTATTTTCCACTACACACATTTGATGTTCTAGCCAAAAGAAAAAAAAGACAACAGAATTTGCCATGGCCGAAATATGCCCTTATCCTTCCCATCTGAAAACCTTTCTTTATTCATACGGTTTCTGAGACTTGAGGTGGCTTCCTCACTATCTGTCTATGGAACTCCTAATAAACAGTTTTCAATCCCATCTTAAGTATGGCTGTTCCTGACCATTACGATACGGTGTGATATGTTAATTAGAGTAATTTGTACCTCAGCTTTAACCTACTTGTTGGTACCCACATTTAGAGGACAGATTTGGGGGCTGGGGTCTCACCTCCTTATGAATACCACAGCACTTAGCACAAACCTTATACACAATACAGCACTCAATATACAGTTGCTGAATTTAATTGTGAGTTACTTATGTTGCGTTGGTGCAGAGTAGAAATAAAAAAAAAATAACTGTAGGTATGCAGATTTGAGTACATCTGAATATAAAGCACTTGGTCTTTTATATCAGTTACTCATTCTGTCCCTTGAATATGCCTGGGTTGAAATTTTAGCGTTCTTTCTGTCAGTTCATATTAACTTTCTAAGCTAAAGTAAATAAATTTATGAATATGCTGAATCAGGAAATATGTTTTTTTAAGTAAAAAAATATTTTTAAAGGAGAAATGCCTAATTGAGTATGCATGCCAACAACACAGTACAAGAAAAGAGGAAAGAAAAAAAGACACTACTATTGCATTAGTTTTGAGTCTAAATAGATTTTTCCATTTATTTTGTGACTTTCTATTAAGGTATCCAATAATTTCTAGCAAGCAAATTTTCTCAAAGAGCATCAAATAAAATTTTGCTTGAGCCTCTCATATGCCAGCCACAATTAAGCACTTTTCTCTAATGTAGTTGAGCTGCTTAATAACATTAGCTACACGAGAGGAAAGGAAAGCTAAAGGAATGTGCTAAGGTCACCCTTTGCATTTGTACAGATCTTTACAGTTCCACAAAGCACTTGCATTGACAGGATCTTATTAATATTCCTTATATGCCATCAAGAGAAATATTATACCATCTCCATTTTACAGATGAGGAAATAGAAGTCTAGAAAGATTATTTGCCCAACAGACATATGTTGGGAGGGAAAGGAAAAGGAAGAAAAGAAGAAAGGGTAAAAATGTATCTCATGAAGGGTAAAGATGGCAGGCTGAGCAGAGGCATTTTCTTTTTTCTTTCCTTTCCAAAATGCCATTCAAATGGCAGAAAAGATTCATGTGTTGAAACAACAACCATAAAACAAGAAAGCATATTATCAGCAGATAAATTTTTTGAGGAATTTTTGGATATTAGAAAGTTTATGTTGGCAAGAGACCACAGCGGAAGAAATCACCGAAACAGACTATTGCAGAGATGGAAAAATTCTAAACTCAGAAACCACAGGTACAATGAGCAGGAGGTGTTGTTGAATGAGAATGGTCATTAATGTCAAGGACATTAATGTCAAGGTCTAAAGAACAATAAGGTGGGTCACGCCCCATCTTCCCCAGAGGCCAAGAGAGCAGCTGGTGAGAGATTCAACATGTCTGTCTCAAATACTGATACACGAAGCAGGCAGATGTTAGGTAAAGATACAAAAGACCCTAACAACTCCATCTGCAACCTTGATTCAACAGATTTATCAAAAGTCCTTCTACCCAGTTATCAGGAATGAACATTGTTCTCAAGCTCACTTGGAATGTTGACAAAGACTGTCCATATACTAGGCAACAACATAAGTTGCAACAGATTTCAAAAAGTCAGCCTCACAGATACCACACTCTCTAATTATGAGTGATCAAATTAGAAGTGAACTTGGGCCGTACATCTGAAAATATAACTAAATAAACCATGGGTCAGAGAAAATATCATAATGACAATGTTTAAAACTACATAAAGCCAAATAATAATAAAAATACTATACATCAAAACTTAAGGGATGCAACAGTGGTATTTCAAGGAAAAGTTACCACCTTTAATGTTCATATTTGGACAGATTAAAGGCTAAAAATCAATAGCTAAACATAAATTTATAAAGGCAATGAAATTAAAGATAAAAAGGAACATCAGATGAATCAGTCCAAAGAAGGTAGAAGGAAAAAGAAGAGCAGAACTTAATGAGATAGAAAGCAAAGCTTCAATACAGAGGATCAACAAGCCAACAATTGACTTTTCATAAAAACTAGTAACACTGACAGATTTCTGGTGAGAATGGACAATATAACAGAATGGGGAGAGAACAAAGGACGTCTGTGGCGACTCTAGACACACCGATAGATGCTACAGACAGCGAAAAGCTAATTAGAGATATAATGAACATATGTACATTAACAAACTGGAAACCAAAAGTGAAATAGACAAATTCCTAGACATAGGGAACTTTCAGACATCATCTTAAAAGAAATAGAAAGTCTTAATTGTCCTGTAACTATTCAACAAATGAATCAGTGGTTTCAAGTTTCCTCAGTGGGAAAAGCAAAACAAAACGTTAAACCAGGACTAGCCCATTTTTTAAGGTGACTTTCTAGGAATAGATTATTATTTGACACAAAATTTTCCAAAAATTAGAAAAAAAAGGTAATACTTCTGAAATGAATTTATGAGACTGGTATAACCTTGTAACAAAATCAGAAAGATAACATGAGAAAGAAGACAGGCTACTCTTGAATACTGATTTTTAAAAAGTCCTCTAAACAAAACAGTCACATATTGAATTCATTTAATAAAAATAGAAATATATCAAGATGTCTGGGTGGCTCATTTGGTTAAATGTCTGACTTTTGATTTTGGCTCAGGTCACGATCTCATGGTCGTGAATTTGAGCCCCACATCAAGCTCTACACTGGCAGCATGGAGCCTGCTCAGGATTCTCTGTCTCTCCCTCTCTTTCTGCTCCTCCCCAACTTGTGCGTGAGCGTGCACATGCGCGCTCTCTCTCTGTCTCTCTCTAAAAAACAAATAAATATAGAAGAAATAGAAATATAGTAGATATATATAGAAAGTATATATATTTTCTACAGATATATAGAAAAATAGTAGAAATATATCAAAACCAAGTAGGCTCTGTCTCTGGAATGCTAGGATTATATAATCTATTTCTGAAATTTATTACACTGACAGAGTATAGAAGGAAAGCCATATGTTCCTCTCAACAGAGACAATGCATTTTATAAAACTCAGTACCTGGGGGTGCCTGGGTGGCTCAGTCGGTTGAGCGTCTGACTTTGGCTCAGGTCATGATCTCATGGTTCATGGGTTTGGAGCCCTGCATCAGGCTCTGTGCTAACAACTCAGAACCTGGAGCCTACTTTAGATTCTGTGTCTCCCTGTCTTTGTCCTTCCCTCACTCATGCTCTGTCTCTCTCTCAAAAATAAATAAATGTTAACAAAACCCCTCAATACCTGACCATGAGTAAGAAATAAATCTCTTAGCAGACCATGAATAAAAGAGAGTTTGTCAACATGATAAAGTACACAACCTAACACTTGCAACTAATTTCATTTTTTTTTGGCTAACTTCATTTTTAATGGCAAAGTGTTAAAACCATTCTCTTTAAATCAATAACAAAATAGCATTGCCTCTATTAAACATTTTACTGGAGGTCCTCACCAGAGCAATAAGAAATTTAGAAAAAAGGCCATGGGTGGGGCGCCTGGATGGCTCAGTTGGTTAAGCATCTGACTTCAGGTCAGGTTATGATCTCATAGTTCGTGGGTTCAAGCCCCACAGCAGGCTCTATGCTGACAGCTCAGAACCTGGAGCCTGCTTCAGATTCTGTGTCTCCCTCTCTCCCTGCCCCTCCTCTTCTCATGCTCTGTCTCTCTCTGTCTCTCTCTCAAAAATAAACATAAAAAAAAAAGGCAATGGGTGCCTGAGTGACTCAGTTGATTTAGCTTCCAACTCTTGATCTTGGCTCAGGTCATGATTTCATGGTTTGGGAGTCTCAGCCTTGTGTCAGTCTCTGTGTTGACAGCATGAAGCCTGTTTGAGATTCTCTCTCTCTCTGCCCTTCTCCTGCTTGCATGTGCTCTCTCTCTCAAAATCAATAAATATTAAAAAATTAAAAAATTTAAAAGGTGTAAGAATTGGAAAAAAGAAAAACTCAAAATGGTCATTATTCACAGATGATATATGATTATGTACTTAGAAATCATAAAAGTTCCTATATACAACTGATTTATATTAATAAATGAGTTTAGCCAGTTGCTTGGATATAAGATCAATTATGTTTCTAACCATTAGCAAAACAAAAAATTAATTTAAAAATATAAACATAACTTACAATAGGGAATGATAATAAGATAGCTAGGAATACATCTAAAATTAAAGGTATAAAAGATCTTTAAGTAGAAAATTGTAAAATTCCACTGAAAAACTTTAAAGAAAATCTGAACAAATGTAAAGCATATAGTATGTTCATGGGTATAATGGCTCAACATTGGAATGTTAGTGATCTCATATTGATTTATAGATTCAATACAATTCTGATAAAAATTCCTAAAGGATTTTTCAAGAGAAATAGATAAGTTCAAATTTCACAAAGAAGAGCAAATGTCTAAAAATAGCTAACACTCCCAAAGAATAAGTAGAGAAACTTCAATAAATGGTCCTGCAACAATTGATTACCAGTATGGGGAAGAAATGAAATTACACCCAATATTCACATTATTCACACATTATTTCTACGGAAAAAAGTCAGTTCTAAGTGTATCAAAGACATAAATGTGAAAGGGAAAACATTTTTCAATAATTTTATAAAAGAATATAGAATACTATCCCTATAACCTTGTAATCAGTAGTTTCTTATGTAAGACACAGAAAGTATTAACATAGATAATTGTTAAATTCAAACACACTAAAATTGAGGTCTTCTATTTATCAATGGATAGTACAAAATTTTAAATTCAAAGCACAAACTGGAAAATATTACATGGAATAACAAGCAAAGGATTCATAGTCAAAATATATAAAGAACTCAATCAGTAGTGAAAAGAGAAGAACCACATCTAAAATCAGGAAACAGACATGAACAGGCATCTCACAGGAGTGGAAACATGAATAGTTTGTATCCATGTAAATATCACACTATAGCAATAGTTGTTCATCAGAGAAAAGTCAACCAACACAAACCAATAACATGTTATCCTAACGTACCAACAAAAAATAATCTGTCTGATGATGCTAAATATTGACAAGGAGATACATAACTAAGAACACTTAAACAGGGCTAGTGGAAGTAAAACTTGGTAGAACCGCATTATAAATAATTTGACATTATCTTGTGGAATTAAACACATACTCTCTGACTTACTAATTCAACCTCTAGGTATATAACTTAAAGGAATCCTTGCACATATATGTGAATAGATGTTTCAAATTGCTCGTAGCAGCATCGTTTAAAACAAAACAAACCAACCAAGAAAGAACCCAAATATCTATCAACAGAAGAAAAGATAGTTTATCACAGAGAATACTACGTAGCAGTGAAAATGGATGAACTATAATCCTTGTGTTGAATAAAGGAAAACAAGATACCATGTTTATATAACAAAACCAAACCAAATCAAACAATATATTCTTTAGAGATACATATATATGTGTGATAAAATTACATATATGTATAAATATTACATTTATATTATAAAATTACACATATATATACTATATATATTATAGGTAAGGAAATGGCAACCATATTCTCTCCAGGAGAGAAAAGAGGAGGATGGACTGGGGCATAGCACTGAGAATGTTTTATTTTCTTTAGTTGGTTGGTAGGCTCATAGGTATTTGTTTTATTCTTTTGCTTCATAACTCACTTTTATGTTACATATATTTTCCTATGTATATTCAATATTACACTTTTTTTAGAAATACAAAGGAAACTAAAACAGGTACTCAAAGACCACGTCTCCCCACAAGGGCTGGCTTTATGACTGAGTTCAACAAACCTTGAAGAAGAGGCTAATTCTTCTGTTTTTCAAACTGTTTCAAAGCGAGCTAAAAGACAAGAAACTTTTAAATTCCTTTTACAAAACTAGCAAAATCCTTGTCTAGCACAATAAAAGAGAGCCATGAATGATAGCACTCATTAAAAAAAAGCCCAAATTTCAAAATAAAATACTCATAAATCAAATCCACCAGTGAATTTAATGAATAAATCACCATGATTAAGATAGATAGTTCCGAGAATGTAAAGAGAATCCAACATTAAGAAATGTATTAAGATAGTTCACTTTTTAAGTAGCTTAAAGGAGAATACCACATCAGCATTTCATGAAGGTAAACAACGTTTAATCAAATTGAACAACATTCCTGATAAAAACTTAGAAGGGAAACTGTCACTGGATAAAATTGATCCATCTAAAACATCTGGCAGGAATCACACTTAATGATGACATATTAGCTTTTCCATTTAAGTCTGAAAGACGAGAATGTTCACTTTCATTGCTCTGATTTAACACTGTATATTGGAAGGCCTAGCAATTGAATGAAGACAAGAAGTAGAAATAAAAGGTACCAGGTATCAGAAAAGAAGCAGCAGAATTGTCATTATTTGCAAGTTGTAGGCACTTACACGCATACATATGTAAGGATACGCACACATACACTCACAGAGACACATATGCACACATACTAATGCTTATAAATGTGTACAAATGGTTCCAAAGAACAAATCCCAAACTGTTAATAATTGTTTCATCTAGGGAGGGAGGAAAGATTGGGAAGGGAGTGAAGGGAAAGAGGAACCTTTAGCTTATTCTTCGCATTTCTTGAATTTATTTTTATAACAATAGCTTTCCTAATTTAAAAGAAAATTCAAAATGTTGAAAGTCATATGGCTGGACATGGTAGACCCAAGGCTGAAACTCAGGTTTTGCATTGCCAAGTTAGTTCCACATAGTGGGTTTTTCATTTTAGACATCAGAAACGTCGAGCCACTGAGAACTGTGCACAGAGAATCAGTAATTATGGGCATTACACTGATCCTGTATTTCTATTTGCCACAAATAACAGTCCAGGGACTAATAATCATGGCTAGCTTTTAATAATGGCTGTCACTGCTTACAAAGCAACTCTACAGGGGTGCCTGCGTGGCTCAGTAGGTTGAGTGTCTGACTCTTAGTTTCAGCTCAGGTCATGATCTCACAGTTTGTGAGATCGAGCCCTGCGTTGGGCTCTGTGCTGACAGCATGGAGCCTGCTTGGGATTTTCTCTCTCTCTCTCTCTCTCTCTCTCTCTGCCCTCTCTCCTACTTATGTGCTCTCTCAAATTAAAAAAAAAAACAAATCTACTCTACATTCATTATTTAATTTATTTTAATCCTTAAAAAATAATTTCAATAATCTATGACCATGAAAATGTCCCATAGTGTAACTTAAATGACATGTCATTGAAGATAAGATTCATATTAAGACTGTAGATATGTAGGGGCGCCTGGGTGGCTCAGTTGGTTAAGTGTCTGACCCTTGATTTCGGCTCAGGTCTTGATCTCACCGTCATGAGATCAAGCCCTGTTTCGGGCTCTGCACTGGGTGCAGATCCTGCTTCAGATTCTTTCTCTCCTTTTCTCTCTGCCCCTTTCCCACTCATGCACTCTCTCTCTCTCTCAAAAAAAAAAAAAAAAGACTGCAGATATGTAATTTCTGGAACTTTCAAAAGCACAGAGGAAACTCGAACCCTAGGGATCCAGGTGACTGACCACCTTCTCTTGCCACATCCCCTCACAATGTATGCTTCTGTAATACAAAGCTCTGTTTCCAGAATATGTCATGTTCTTTCTTATTTCTGGGGCTCTATAGATGCTTTCCTTCTGCCTGGAATGTCCTCCCTCCCTCTTTTTCCACTTAAAATGCCTACTTATGGGGCGCCTGGAATGCTCTGTCAGTTGAGCATCTGACTTCGGCTCAGGTCATGATCTCCTGTCTGTGGGTTCAAGCCCCACATCGGGCTCTGTGCTGACAGATCAGACCCTAGATCCTGCTTTGGATTCTGTGTTTCCCTCTCTCTCTGCCCCTCCCCTGCTCATGCTCTCTTTGTGTCTTTAAAAAAACATTAAAAAAAATTTAAAAAATGCTTACTCATCTGTGCAGAAAAGAGTTAACTAACAATAGCAGACCTGAGTGCTCACCTTTAAAAAGACCTGCTTAGAAGGTTGGCCGCTGACTGGTGTTTGGGAATGCAAGATTTGGGGAGGGTTCCCACTATTCCCAGAACTGGTAAAAGCGGCTAACCATGCCTATACTATACTAGTAATAGGGTTGATGCTAAACACCCTGTCTAGCAATCTGGACTGTTGCTACACGGCAGGCAGAGGGTGCCTCTGTGGCCAGTCTCCCAAAAAACCGTAAGTGCTGGGTCTCTAATAAGCGTCCCTAGCTGACAACATTTCACACGTATTGTCACAACTCACTGCGAGGGGAATCAAGTGTGTCCTGTGTGACTCCACTGGGAAAGGACCCTTGGAATGTCGCCTGGTTTCCCCCAGACTTTACCCATGCACTTTTACCTTTGTAGATTTTGCTCTTTATCCCTGCCCTAGAGCGAATCATAGCTGTGAGTGCAACTACCACTGTCACTGAATCACTGTGAATCACTGAACTTGGGGACTGTCTTGAACGCTCCCCCATACACAACCCCCCAGGTTGTAGTTCAAACATGACATTGCAGAGTTTCTCTTCCCTTTGTTAGGCAGATTGCATTGTTTCTCTACCCCTTTGCCTCTGCTCTCGCAATTAAACAGAATTTCATATGGCATGATATTAACTGTTGGCACTCTGGGCCCTTTTTAAAGTGTAAGCTAATGAAAGACAAAGACCTTATCTTTTCCTTCTCTCCTGAGCATGTAGGTGGCACACCCTGGGAGCACTTTCAACGGTAACTGTAGTGACAGCCAGTAAGTGCTGTTTACTATGTGCCTAACACCGTAACTACGAGCTCTACACATGACTATCACATTTAATCCTTCCAAACACCTCTTCAAGGAGCTACTATTATTATTCTCATTGTAAAAATAAAAAATAGAGAGGTTCTAAGGTTAAATGAATGAATAAACCACCCAAAGAACATCATTGTAGCTCTTAAGGAATCACTTTGCCACATGGCACTCTAGTGCTATGGCTACTAACTCACGTGCACTATGTGCTATGAGCTTTGCTCATAATACCTCATGCATTATATGCACTACTAAGTATTTTTTTATGATAGCATATATTTGTTATTATTTTTTACTAGCTAAGACAGGTCTACTGTACACAATTCAAAATATACACAAGTGTATAGTGCAGTGCAAGTCTCTCACCTGCCCTCCACCCCCAGCCACCCCATTTCCTCCCCTTTACTGTATACCTTTCCAGAGAGGGGATGGACAAGTATCTTAACAAATTTTACCAAAAAAGTAGCATTTTATACATACTGTTCTGCAACTTGCTCCTCTTACCTGATAAGATATCCTGGTGGTCATTTCATATCAGCACATACAGAGCTACATCATTCATTTTGAACATCTGCTTTGTGTCCCTTATAGAGGGACATTTAGGTTTTTGCAACAAACTGATAATGAAAAATGGTTCAGAGAGCATTTTGCACATTTAGAGTGGATTTACATGATAAAGTATTAGGAATGGAAAAGCTGGGTCAAAGGGCTATTTACTATTTATTTTTAATGTAAAAAATCGACTTTAAAGTTTTTATTTAAATTCCAGTTAGTTAACACGCGGTGTAACAATAGTTTCAAAGTGTATGATATACAAGTGAAACACAAAGTGGCTCGACACTTCCGTACATCACCTGGTGCTCATCACAACAGAAATTATTCATATACCATAACGTTTGCTTTTTTAAAAGGTATAATTCAGTGGGGTTTTTTTTTAGTACAGTCACAAGATCGTGCTCCCCTCACCACTAATTCCAAAACATTTTCATTGCTACAAAAAGAAACCCTGTCCCCATTATATTTAATTTTAATTTTTAATTTTGATAGGTTTTGCCAAATCGCTTCATCAAAATTAAAAAAAATAATCTTTTTTGACCCACTTCTAGAACCGTGTCGGTTTCTAAGTTGTCTTTCGAAAGCTTTGCCCGTATCTCATTGGTCTTATCTGAGGAGGTTAAGTCCAAATTCAGGAAAGAAAAGGCACATTCCTACCCCCACACATCATTCTGCTGCGTCCTGCAAAGAAACTGGATCCCGGCATGTTTTGCACACAGACAAAAGCACCAAAAGTCCAGACTGACTTCATGGCCTTTTACATTCTTTATGGGATGCGTGCAATCTCTACAAGTGAACGTGGCCGCTCTCCTAATTGTGACAAGGCCACAGGCATTTTAGGGACCTCAATGTTCTTACAAGTTCCTAAGAACCTAAGTGATCCTGTGACCAGAAAATCAAGGAAGGAATAGTCCTTCCCTGTGTTTGTTCTGGAACGCACGCATCGACCCCAGACCAGGTAGTTTGTCTTTGGTTCACAGTTACCAGTGCCTATAGTGCCAGCAACAGGACCCCAGATAAGGCTTGCCTGGCATAGGCCCCCTCCTCCCACCACCTGCCAGTGCCTGCATATCTGGAAGGACTTCACACTCTGGGGAACTGACTCTGTTGCTACCCAGACTCCCGTTGTGCGGCTTCCAGACCCACGCTGAGCCACAACAGCTAAACAACACTAGGTGCACACCGCTTTCTTCCCCCTTTTCCCCTTTTCCTCATGTGTTTTTATGAACATCCACAGGGAAGATAATTAAAACCTGCAAGAAAACCAGCTGGCAGCGAAAAGGAAAATCTTGGTGACTTGGGGACGACGCCACATGTTTATGGGTGAGTTTTGTAAGTAACAGGGCTATAAAAAAGGAGGCTCTTATAAATAAATGCCACATTCTTCAAAGCTCTGTATAAACGACATTCTTTTTAAGGAGGGAGGGGGAGCTACTGGCATATTCATGTTCCTTCCTCGTCATTTCATTTCCAACAAGGGGAAAGGAATCCTAATTGTACAATTTCCTAGGAGCGCAGCAGTGACGGCGCCAAGGCTCTGCACTGGCGTGTGCACGGGAGCGCGTGCACACACACTCAGCAGAAGGAAAACAAGGGAGGAGAAGGCACAGGAGGGTCTTTATTTAGCATGGTGGAGCAGAACAAAGGAGCAGGAGAGTGGGCACCTCGTCACCTTCGATTGGGTTTTCTGGCTATCAAGCACATACCCTTCAACTCAAAAGACAGAACTTCTGCTTTCCTCTCCCGAGTGCTGTCTGAACCGCATCAAGATTCGGGGGGAGCCAGTGTAATCCCCTCTCATTTTTCATCTGCTTTGCTGATTGTGAAGAGAGACAGGGCCGCTCGCCTCTCTACATGGGACACCGGGCTTGAGGCTCGCACATTCCAGAGTGGCCTTCCCCAGCAGCCAGCTGTGTGCAGGTAACTTAAACCTGCCCTTAGCCTTGCTGTTAATAAGAGTAATTGGCACGCCACTGAGGGTCTGCTGGAGCGCTGCGATCTGCTCTGCATGGGGGGGCTCCCCATACCATATGCGCACGCAGCAGTGATAGAAATATTTTCCATATGAGCTCTCCTCGCACATGCTGAAGTGCTCCAGGCTGAGTTAGGCCGGCCCATTTGTCATTTACTCCACACAGTAAAAAATCAACAGGGACGTTGCAAACTCCAGCCACAACTAGAGGGCAATGGTCTGCTCTCAGCTTTCCAGCATCACAAACCCATTCAGTCCTTCCAGCTCCCATTCAAGACCCCGACCCCCGCACAGGCCCAGAAAATATCTGCAGAGCAGAGGACGCGGGGAACTAATAGGCTAAAGGCCTGAAACAAATGATCCGTTGCTGCACGCCTCTGAGCCACATGTCTGTTTTGAACCGACCAACGATCTACGAGCCTGCTGCTGGCTTTGGGAGCGCTCTCACTTCCAGTGCAGAGAAGGGAAAGTAATTACATTAAGCTTTTCAGAGCCTGCTCTGTCCTGACAATGCAAACAAAAGGCAAAGCTATGATGTGGTCCCTGGCCTTTTTAGGAGATAGAGTTTTCACTTGGCTTTTCAAAGAGGAAGATGGATTCAGGAAAGAGGCTCTCTTTTCATTCATTACTTGGGCGTCGGCCCTGGAGACCTTTCATCAGCATAAAGAGCAAAAGGAGCGGATGAGGCGAATTTGTTGCAGGCTTGTTTGCAGGTGAGGGTGGATACACCTAAGTGCTTCCCTCTCCAGGCCACATGGTCCCCCTCCAGTCTCTTTGCCCGCATCAAGAACTGGCTCCCAGAGCATCTATGATGTTCAAAAATGTAGCCGGCACACATATGAGCTACACCCATAAGAATAAATCATCCTTCTGGGCCTTAAACATGCCTTCCTGCCACAGTAGGTCTGGGCATAGTCCTAGCCCTGTCATGTATCACTATTCCTCTCCAAACCTATGATACGAAGTTAAACACAGATTTTTCCAAGCACATCCAGGCAAAAAGGGAGGAAAATGTGATGCAAAAGCAGTCAAGAAAAGCAGTTCCTCTAGCATGCATATCCTTTCGGCAACACTGGAGCAAAATTCTCAAAAGGTAACAGTCCCTATCGGAATCTGACATGCACATTTCCCACCCCCTCCCGCAACGGCAGGAGGAGAAACGTGCACGCCCCAGGCATCTGTCACCAAGGCCGTGCCAACTCCCCGGTGTGGCAACTAACTGTACAGACAATCTCAGAATGAGATTTTAGAAACTCTGGGATTCTCCAAGAAGAAAAGAAGTCTTTCTGGAAGAAAAGGCAAAGCAAGCCTTAAAAAAAAGCAATATAAAGCATTACTCTTTGCACACCATAAAAACCCAGTCCTTCATCCCTCTTGGTAGATAGAAAAGGAAATAGAGTGCTGACAAAAATACAACTTCTGACAAGATATTTTATTTGGCTTACCTCTCCCCCAGGTCTTGCTAACACTGCTGTTTGAACGTGGAGCAATGTTAATATCAGGTAGCTGACAAACATTATTACCCAAAGTTAGAACTACCCTAGAGGAGAACTCCGGCTGCCAAGTGCTAACAGCTAGCAGATGCACTTGTGTCTCAGGATTCCAGCCCCAGAGTTCCGCTAGGCACCGCGCTCGTTCCCTCCGCTCTCCCTCACTGTTCTACCCGGAGCTCCGAGCTCAGCCTCTGCTCTGAAGAAAACTGGTAAGCTGATCTCTTCATGTAATAACTTCTCCCGGCTGGGGGAGGGGACAGGAGCCAGCTGGGAGCTGGGGGGCTGCCTTTAACAGAAAGCAGAAAGGGGAGGGACAGAAATGATCAATGTGGAGTTCTGCATCTGGTCTCATTCATGAAAAGGTCTCCAAGGTAAGCACTCCACATGCAGGGGGAAGACCCCTGCTTCGTCAGGAGGCAGTGAGCTATAGCAGTGAGCTGGCAGACCTGAAGCCCTCCCGGTCCAGGACCTGCTGCCGACAAGCCGTCTGCCTGGGTACCCTGCCAACCCATTCTGGGCCTCAGTTGGTTTTCTTACTGGTACCTTCAAGGGTTGGGTAGATGACCTCGGAATTCCCTGTTAGTTCTGATTTGAAGGCTGCAGGAATCCAGGCAGTCAAAGGCTGTGTTACGGAGGGCAGCCTCGAAGGGGAGAGATGTCATAAGGGTGCTGTGTGTTCATGCACTGACCGTATGGGGATGAATGCATGGGAACTGAAGAAGCCACTCTGTCCCCCTCTTGCAATCTCCCCGGGTCACTGTGCCTAACCAAGAGCCTGAGGAATTCTTGCAGACGGTGTAAAAGTAAATGGTAAGGCAGGAATAATGAAGCCCAGGAGCTGGACGGCACTGGCAGAGTGCGTGGAAAAGTGGGATGGTTTTCAAGAAATACCTCTGGGTAGCATCAGGATGACCATCAGCGTGGGGCTTGGGGACATAGGGAGCATGGGAGCAGGCTGGGCAGTGGGTCTTGCAAAAGCCTATGGTCTCCTTGAAATGCTCCCTCAGTGGCCTGTTATTATGAAATAACAGGGCTCATTGTTTAAAATAGGTTGAGAACCCACCAAGTATTAGATTCTGCTTAGAGTACATTCTGATACAGTGGAATGGCCTGGGCCCTGGAACCAGGGAGATGTCGGTTCAAAACCCAGGTCTACCACTAACTCCCTGTGGGTCTGTGGGAGGGTATTTATGTCCAGTGAGCCCCAGCTGCCCCACTTGTGAAATGGGGAAAGGCCCTCTGATGGTTTTGATGACTATCCATGAGGTCAACTAGGCACAAAACTTGGCACAGTTCCTGACACACAGTAAGGGCTAAAGATACGAGCTTTCTCTTTGATCTGAAATAAATATCGACGTTCAGTCCCAGAAAGGAAATTAACTCAGGTTGTGGACACTTTCTTGCATTCATTAGGAAACTTCAAACCAACTGTAGTTTGTAATCATCTTGGAACGTTTATTATCTATCACTAGGCACGTGACAATTTACTAGTGGGGAGTTTTTAAGGGGGTTGGGTGAAGGGCTTAGAATCCCCTTTTCCAAGGCTAGAAGAGACAGTATGTTGGAGACAGTATCTCTGGTTAGAGAAAAGAAGGATGGAATTTCTTCTCTTCTCCCTCCTCCTCTTCTTCCTCCTTCTCATTCATTATTATTATTATTGTTCAGCCTTGGGTGTGTTTTTTTGCTGCTGGCTGACGGGGCACTGTCATCTACTGAACAACCTCACCAGAAATGCAGGCATTGTCCAAAAAAGCCAAAGTTCTTGAAAGACCAAGAGGTCTTGTCCAGTCCAGGGTTTGGGAAACTTTCTGTAAAGGGTCCGATAGTAAATATTTTTGGCTTTGCAGACCATGTGATTTCTGTGGCAGCTATTCAACCCAGCACACAAACAACCATATACAAAATATCCACGAAAGGGTGGGGCTGTGTTCTAAAAACACTTTCCAGAAGCAGGCAGGAGGCCAGATTTGGCTGTTGTTTGCCAGCCCCTGGTACAGACAACTTCCCAATCGTCCTTCAACCCACTGTAATCTGGCTTTTGACCTCTGCTCCACTACAAGGGCTCTGGAATTGTCTCCAATGGCCCCTGTGTCACAAAACACAGAGGCTAATTTCATAGAGTTCATCTTATTTGACTTCTCTGCAGCGTTAGCCATGTCCTCGATTTTTAAATATTATGGTAAAATATACACAACATAAAATTTTACCATTTTACCCGTTTTTAAGAGTACAATTCAGGGGCATTAAAGTATGCTCACAATCACCACCCATTTCCAGAACTGTTTCATCATCTCAGGCAGAAACTCTATTCATTAAGCAATAACTCCCCAGTTCTCCTTCCCCCAAACTCCTGGTAATCCCTCTCTCTCCTTTTTCTTTTTTTTTAAAGTTTATTTATTTATTTTGAGAGAGACAGAGACAGCACTAGTGGGGTAGGGGCAGAGAGAGAGTCCGGAGACAGAGAATCCGGGCTGACAGTGCTGACAGTCCCGATGTGGGACTCGAACCCACGAAACCATGAAACCATGACCTGAGCCAAAACCAAGAGTTGGATGCTCACCCAACTGAGCCACCCAGGTGCCCCATCCCTGATAAACTCTATTCGACTTTTTTTTTTTTTTATCTCTCTGAATTTGCCTACTCTAGGTTCCTCGTCAAATTGCAATCATACAATATTTGGGCTTTTGTGTCCGACTTATTCCCCTGAGCATAATGTTTTCAAGGTTCATCATGTTGTGGCGTGTATCAGTACTTCATTTATTTTAGGCTGAATAATATTCCATGGTATGTATATACCACGTTTTGTTTATCCGTTCATTTGTTGATGGATACGTGGATTGTTTCCACCTTTCGGTTCCTGTGAACATGAGAGTACAAGTATCAGTTCTTCGGGGCACATACGCAGGGGCAGAAGTGCTGTATCATATGGAAGACCAAATGTTTCCCACAGTGGCTCCACCATGTTCTATTCCCCTCAGCAATGCATGAAGGTTCCAACTCTTCCATATCCTTCCTAATGCTCATTATTTTCCACTTTTTTGATAACAGCTATCGTAAGGGGTATGAAATGCATGTTCTCCTTTCTGAACCACTCTCTTCCTTTAGCTTCCAGACCACAACTCTCGTTTTCCTTTGCCTCCAATGAGCCGACATCCTTCAAACACCGAGAGTCCAGCACTATTCTGGGAACTTTGCATATAATGTGTCACATACTCCTGACAACAGCCTTATTAGATTAAATAGCTTGCTCCATGTCACGCGATGGGTAGGTGGACAGAGCCAGTATTCTGGGCTTCTCGCACCTAGCTCTTAGTGACTATGCTGTCACCACCTCTCTGAACACTCTCCAGTCCCCTTGCCACCTCCTCGGCCTACCCCCTAAACGCCCTCTCTTCTCTATCCCCTCTCCTTGGGTCATGTCATTCTTTCACTGGCCTCAACCACTCTTTATGCGCCAGTGACTCTCCCTAGAAGTCTAGAGCCAGCTCTTCCTCCTGACCCGCCAGCCCATCTATCTAGTTGCCTAATGGATACCTGGATCTCTCAAATGTATTCCAAGCTCAGCAGGACTAAACCCAAACTACTGGTTTCCTGACACTTTTTCTTCTGGTTTTCTCCATCTCAGTGGATGACGTCATTACCCATCTAATTCCCAGAGACAGAAAACTGGGCGTTATCTTGAGGCCCGCTACTCCCTCACTTGCTTACCTAAACCATCACCTGGTCTGACTGAGTTTTCTCCTCGAGATCTCTCCAGACTGCCCATGGCCTTGGACTCCCACTGCCCCTGCTCCCGTCCGGGCCTCCGCTGTCTCTTCTTGACTTTTTATAGCACGACTTTGCAAGGTCTTAACGTTGATCTTTCCCCTTCCGGGCTTCTTTTCCACCGCAACCACTGGGATTCATCCTCCAAAAATGTGAATCTAATCATGTCCCTCCTCTAATTCTGTTTTTTTTTTTTTTTTTTTTTACTTTTTACTTTGAAATAATTTTATATTTACAGAGCAGTGGCAAGACAGCACAGAGTGTCATGGTATATCTTCAGCCAGCTCCTTCTGATGTTGACATCTTAAACAGCTATGGTACGTTCCTGCAAACCAGAACATTAACACTGGGCCAGTACTAACTAAAATAAGGACTTTATTAGTTTTTTCTCAGTTTCCTCCAGAACTCTCTTTTCTGTTCCAGGACCCAATCCAGGATCCCACACTGCATTCAGTCAATGTGTCTCTTCTGTTCAGTGACCGTTTTTCACTCTTCGTTTTCAATGACCCTGACACTTTCAAAGAGTACTGGTCAGGAATTTTGCGGAATGTGCCTCAATTTGGTTTTACCTGATGTTTTCTCATGATTAGACTGAAGTTATGGGTTTGGGGGATGAATACTGTAGAGGTGAAGTACCCTTCTCATCACGTTGTCAGGGGTAAACTATATGAACATGACATTATGGTGATGTTATTAACCTTGATCACATGGCTAAGGTGGTGTCTGCCAGGTTTGCTCACTGTAAAGTTATTATTTTTCTTTTTCTATACCCTATTCATTAGAAGTGAGTCAGTGAGTCGCGCAGAATTAAGCTCCACTTCCTGGAAGGGGGGGGGATCAAAGCACATTTGGACAGATGTTAAAATCATCATGATAATTAATACATACTTTGGCGGAGATACTTTGAAGCTATGCAAATATCCCATTTCTCAACATTTTGCCCACTATTTAAATATTCATCAGTAGCTCTTTCCTGTAGCAATTACTACTGTAGGACTCTGGTGATTTTCTGTTTCCTTCATGTCTTTGACACATCTATTAATCAGAATTCATCAGGAGAGAAGATCTGTTCCTCCTCTCACCTTTATGTATTATTCCAATCACTTATTTATTCTTTCCTGCTTCTTAAAATCTTCTGATGGCTCAGGTATTAAGTCCAAACTCCTTATTATGACACTTTGCAATCTGGTCTCTTCCTGACCTTCCAGCGCCCTCCCCCTCTCTTCTGTTCACACACACTCCACCCTCAGACATCTCCACACGCAAGAAATTATCCTCAAATGCCATGTGTCCCTGTGTCCTGTGTGTTCATGCTAGTTCTTTTCTCTAGAATGTCATTTCCCATCCTCTGTGGGTTAGCTCTATCACTCTTTGCCTCTTTGAAAACTCAGCCCGAATTGTTTGTAAGCACCAAATACTGGAAGCCACCTAAATGTTCACCAATAAAGACTAAAAGAGTAATTTGTGATAGCCATATGATGGCGTATTCTACAGCAGTAAAATAAATAAACAAAAGAAGGAAAAACATGAACTTGCTTCCTTTGGAATGAAATGAAACATTTCCAAGATCTATTACTAAGCCAGAAAGGTAGGATGCACAATAATGTGATCATTGTTCTATTATTTGCACATATATGTTTACAATTGCTGGTATATATATCAACCATCTGTGGAAGAACATGCTGGAGACTAACAAAAAAATGGCTGCCTCCAGGGAAGGGGAAGTCAGCAGCTTCAGGGCAGAAATGGGAGGGAAACTGGTTACTATATAGTCACTTAGTCACATGTGGCTATTGAGTACTTGCAACGCGGCTGTTCCAAATTGCGATGTGTTATATGTCAAATATACTTTGTACCCATTCTAAGCCTTGGTACAAAAAAAATAAAGGATCTCATTAATAGTCTTTATGCTGATTAGATATTGAAATGACAACTATATATATTTGGATTAAATAAAATATAGTATTAAAATTAATTTTACTTGTTTTAATTTTTTTTAATGTGGCTACTAGGAAGATTTCAATCATGTCATATTTCTACTGGATGAAACTTCTATAACCTTTCCATACTTACTGAATTGTGAAACGTGTGAATGAATTGCTGCTCCAAAAGTAAATAAAAATGAAATAACAGTAATAATAACAGTTAATAATATAAATAAATGCACACACACATAAATACCTTCCCCCAATGATCTGCTTAAATGCCACCTTCTCTGGGAGTTGCGCTTTGCCAGGCTCCCTGCCAAGCTGAGGGCAGTGCCCCTGCCCTTTGTCCTCAGGCATCCTCTGATGACCTGCAACACTATATTTGTCCCTACCGTATTGTAGTTGTTAACTAATGTATCTGCCTTCATCGATAGCGAGCAAGGCCTTAATGACAGGAGATGTGTCTTTTTGTGTTCCCAAGATCCTGCACATAGACAGCCTCATTCAGTGTGTGCTGAATAGGGAAAGGAGACAAGGAAAGGTCCAATGGGAAACTCTTGTCAGCTTGTGACCGGTCTTCTGATGGTACGTCTTAAAAACCACAGAAGGAAAAATGAAGAGGAAAAATTCTCAGAAGGTACATCCCTCAAGGAAATGCCAATAATTTCCAACCTAACTTTTGGGTGACCTAGAATAGGGAAAATATAAGTGATAGGGAAAATACATGCGAGAATCAGAAAGTCGGGAAACAAACCTTTTCCTGAAGCCACACGTTTCACGTAAATTATGATCATGCACTTCTGTCTTAATAACAGCAACAACAAAAGAGCAAACCCATAGCAGACAGCACCTCTAAGGCTATTTTATTGCGCCCCAAAAAGTCTGTGCCTTTATGAAGGAAGAAGTGAGATGCAGCCCTCTCCACAGAGGTATACGCTGTATGGCTAAATTGTTAAAGTTATGTTTATTTCCTTAAATATGCTTACATTGTGTGGAATAGGTGGGAAAAGTCTCTGTCAAGAAGTTGCCTATGGGTCTGGGAGGAGAAGCAGGTGTTAGTAATTAACTCTCCCTTTGTGTGGACCAAGGAGCCATTAAATAGCCAAGGGAGCAGGAAATGAGGAAAGCAAAGAGGAGTTCTGCGATCCCGTTGCTGGAGAACATAAGGAAAGTCATGAGAGCTTAAAGCAAAGGGAGTCCCTGCATTCTTCCCTGTCTCTCCTTTCTGCCTTAAAGGGCCCGAAGCTTGGCTGCACGGGCACCTGTCACCGGCCGGGCAGCTGTGCGGTTAGGCTGAGCACCTGGGCTATATTCCCCTGGATCAGCTCTGAAGTAGTGCCAGGAGCAAGGTCAGAGACTGTCAGGGAGGTGCTCACAAAAAGCACACAGGGGAAGGCTCATCTGAAGTCCGAGGGCACACTGGGAAATTAATTCAGAGAGGGCATCTGGACCATTCTCAGGCTGACCATAGTCTTTGTTCCATGGCGGAGGTTCTCAGATTGTGGTCCCTGGATCGACATCATCAGGCAACTTGTTAGAAATGCAAACACTTACTGAATCGGTAACAGATGGGGTGATCTGTGTTGAAACACGCCATGTGGATACCCACTCAAGCTTGAGAACTGCTCTGAGCGACAGTTCTCTGTCTAGTAACACTTCGTTCAAATTGTAGAACTTAAAAAATATTATTTAATAAAAATGTATTTTCATAGAAAGTGTGACTATCAGATATTAAAACATAGTCTAGAGCTATAATAATTAAAAAAGTGGCAAACACTGCCAGTGTTGGAAAGACAGATTATTTACACAACTGAGCATGGAAAGAATTTAACGGGTAGTCAATGAATCCCTTCAAGTCAGCAAAGGAAAGGATGGAAAGGCTTGAGAATACTGTTAACCATTTGGCAAGTAAATAACATTATTTTCCTAGTTTATAGCATATGCTAAAAATAAATGGCAGGCAGATTCAGGATTTCAATGCAAACAATAGAAGTGTAAAATCAATAAAAGAAAATAGGCCCAACATTTCTGTATTCTTGGAGCCAGGAAGGGCTTTTAAGCATGGCTCTAACAAAGGCAGAAATCATTAAGGAAAAGATTTATATAAATTTTTAGGATTCTGTAAATTCAAAATACCATAAACTAAATTAAAAGTCAAATACCCAGTAGAAAATGTATTGATCTTGTTTATTTGTTAAGATATCAGTACCTATCATGTGCTAGAACCTGGGGGTATAGTCATCAGCAAAAGCAGAGTCCATTCCTATCCTTATGGATCTCACTGGCTGGTGCAGGAGGCCAACATTAATGAAGCCCAAAAAGTATATCTAAAATTGCAGTGTGGAATGGGCTGAAGAGGGAAGATGTGTGGTGAGCTAGAGGCCTGTCCCCATAAGGGACACTGCCTTGGAATAGCAGCAAATGGCTTTCAAGAGGATCTGAGAGGAAGCAGGTGTGGATGGATACAGTAAGCAAGTGGAGGCACCCCATCAGCTTAGGCTGAAGGCCAAGAGGTGGCCATAACAAAGAGTTTTGTCCTTTTCCTATTGAGAATCTATTTTAAGGATGGAGGCAGCAGTTACACGATTAGATCTGCATTTTGAAAGTCCACTCTGTGATGGAGAAACAACTGGAAAGAGGCAAGATTGGAAGTTGGGAGACCAGGTAGAGTAGGGCTATGGGCTAGATGAAAAAAGGAGAAGAGCTTAAACCAGGATGGTGGAAAGAAGTGAAAATTTTCAATGACAATTTACAATATAGATAATGGAAAAGGGTGTATGCCCATATTATATTAAAAAAAAA
>CM053560.1:106089158-106260512 GCA_028646485.1 Cryptoprocta ferox | reverse complement strand
AAAAAAAAAGACCCATAAATCAGATAAAGGCAATTTTAATAGTGAAAGGCTAGAAGCAATGTAAATAGTCTACAGTATACTCAAAAAACGAAATCCTAGTCAGTCATTTAAAATGACCAAGTCGGGGCACCTGGGTGGGTCAGTCAGTTAAGCATCTGACTTCAGGTCAAGTCATGATCTCGCTGGTCCCCATTTTGAGCCCCACGTTGGGCTCTGTGCTGACAGCTCAGAGCCTAGAGCCTGCTTCGGATTTTGTGTCTCCCTCTCTCTCTCTCTGCCCCTCTCCCACTTGTTTTCTCTCTCTCTCTCTCTCTCTCTCAAAAATAAACAAACATTAAAAAAATTAACAAAAATAAAATGACCGTGTCAGGGGCATCCACCTCTTGATCTTGGCTCAGGTATTGATCTGACAGTTTGTGAGATTGAGCCCTGAGTTGGGCTCTGTGCTGACAGCACAGACCCTGCTTGGGATTCTCTCTCTCTGCCCCTCTTCTACTTGCACACAAGCACTCTTTCTCTTTCTCTCTCTCTCTCAAAATAAAGAAATAAACTTAAAAAAAATCAAATAACCATGTTATACAGTGATGGATATGGGTACATTTTGATGTTATATTGTTTTAAGAGAAAAATAGTCCACATAAATGGAAGAAGAGTCATTTCAGCAAATGGTGCTGGATAACTGGATATCCACATGCCGAAAAATGAAGTTGGACCCTTACCTTACACCACACACACAAATTAACTCAAGGGGCAAATGGGTGGCTCAGTAGGTTGAGTGTCTGACTCTTGATTTCTGCTCAGGTCATGATCCCAGGGTCTTGGGATTGAGCCCCGCATGGGGGTCTGAGCTCCAGCTGAGCATCAAGCCTGCTTAAGATTCTCCCTCTCTCCCTTTGCCCCTCTCCTCTGCACCTGTGTGCTCCCTCTCTCAAATAAAATTTAAAAATTTACAAAAAATGGGTCACATATTGTGGCAGATAGAATATTGAATATGTTACATTGCATGGCAAAGGGGAGTTAAGATAGCAGATGGAATTAAGGTGGCTAATCAGATGATTTTAAAATAGACAGATTATCTCGAGATACCCAGGTGGGCCCAATGTAATCACCAGGGTCCTTAAATGTGGGAGATTGAGGCAAAAGAGGAAGTCGGAGTGATTTGATGTGAGAACACAGCATGCCATCACTAGCTTTGAAGATGAAAGGGAGCCATGAGCCAAAAGAGGTGGGAAGATTCTAGAACAAGGCAAGAAGGCAGGGATTGATTCTTCCCTAGAGCTTCCACATGGAATGCAACCTTGTCAACACCTTGATTTTAGCCTAGTGAGACCCATTTTAGACTTCTGACTTCCAGAGCTATAAGAAAATCAATTTGTGTTAGGTGACTGGCCCAAAGGTAGAAGCTAAAACTATAAAACCCTTAGGAGAAAACATCAGAGTAACTTCAAGACCTTGGGTTATGATGGTTTCTTAGGTATGATATCAAATGCAGAAGTGTCAAAGGAAAAAATGGGATTTCATCAAAATTGAAGACTTTTGTGCTGCAAGTGATAACATCAAGAAAACGAAAAGACAACCCACAAAATGGGAGAAAATAGTCACAAATCATACATCTGATAAAGGATTTGTGTCCAGAATATATAAAAAAAAATCTTACAAGTTAATAAATAATAAAAAGATAATTCAATTAAAAACAGGCAAAGGACATTTGCAAATATGTGGATGGAACTGAAGGGTATTCTGCTAAGGGAAATTAATTAGTCAGAGAAAGACAAATATCATATGATTTCACTTATATGGGGAATTTAAGATACTAACAGATGAACATAAGGGAAAGGAAGCAAAAAATAATATAAAAACAGGGAGGGGGACAAAACATAGGAGACCCTTAAATATAGGGAACAAACAGGGTTGCTGAGGGATTGTGGAGGGGGGGATGGGCTAAATGGGTAAGGGACATTAAGGAATAGACTCCTGAAATCATTGTCGCACTCTATGCTAACTAACTTGGATGTAAATTAAACAATTAGTTAATTAGTTAAAATAGGCAAAAGACTTGAATAGACATTTCTCCAAAGAAGACACACAAGTGGCCAATAAGCACATGATTAGTCATTAGGGAAATGAAAATCAAAACCACAATGAAATCAGTTCATACCCACTAGTCAAAAATTTAGGTAGTAAAAAATGTTGGTGAAGGTGTGCAGAAATTGGAACCCTCATGCACAACTGGCAGTAACGTAAAATGGTGCAGCCACTATGGACAACGATTGGGCAGCTGCCCCATAAAGTTAAGAGTAGAGTTACCACAGGACCCGGCAATCCTATGTGTCTATCTAAGAGAAATGAAAACATATGCCTACACAAAAACTTGAACATGGATGCTCACAGCAACAATATTCATAACAGCCAAAAAGTGGAAACAACTCAAGTGTCCATCACATGACGAATGGATAAATAAAATGTGGTATGTCCATACAATGGAATATTATTTGGCCATAAAGAGAAACGAAGTGCTGATATACACTACAACATGGTGGCCCTTGAAAATACTGTGCTAAATGAAAGAAGGTAGTCACCAAGACCACTTATTAAAGACCACCTATTATCCATTTAGATGACATGTCCAGAAGGGGTAAATTTATAGAGACAGAAAGTAGACTGGTAGTTTTCTTGGCCCGAGAGTATGGGGAGGAAAGGTGTACAGGATTTCTTTTTAGGGGGATGAACATCTCTAAAAATTATATTGTGGCAATGGTTGCACAACTCTGAATATACTAAAAATATGGCATTGTACACTTTTCATGGGTGAATAATATATGTGAATTATTTCTTAAAAATTTTTTTAATTTATTTTTTTAATGTTTATTTATTTTTGAGAGAGAGAGACACACACACACAGAGCACAAGCAGGGGAGGGGCAGGGAGAGAAAGAGACACAGAATCTGAAGCAGGCTCCAGACTCTGAGCCATTTGCACAGAGCCCAATGCAGGGCTCAAACCCACAAACTGTGAGATCATGACCTAAGCCAAAGTCTGATGATTAACCGACTGAGCCATCCAGGTGCCCCTATGTGAATTTTTCTTAATAAAGCTGTTTTCAAAAAGTAGGCCATACTATGGTCTCCTTAATATAATTCTATTTGGGGTAAACAGAAGGGGTGATATATGACATTCTTGTTCTTAAAAATTTAGTCATCCTGAAGAAAATTTAGTTATTCTTTTTCTACATTGAGCAGCAGAAAAATAGAGTAACAAAATGAAAATTATTCTCATTTGGAAGAAATGATGCATATAACAATAAAAATGGGTAAGACTGTGAATAGTGAGCTCACAAATGAAGATATACGAACACAATATGAAAAAAGAATGGGAAAAACAATTTAACATCAGTGGTAGCCAAAGTGTTACAGAACCAAATAACTTGATGCCTTGTTCACATAAGACCCTGGGAAGTAATCTTCATGAACAACAAACAGCTATCATTGGCAAGAGTTTAGGGAAGCGGGTAGTCTGACATAGGGCTGGTGAGAATGAAAAGCAGAACAGGTGCTTTAAGGGTTGGGCTCCTAAAGCTTTGAGATGCATAGGGATCACCTGGCCGCCTCAGTGAAGAGCCACCAATGTCACTTCTTACCCTGGGCCTCCTTTCCTGCTTCAGTCCCCACCCCACCCCCATTTCTTTACCTTTCCCCCCTCTTTCCTCTCTCCCTCCCACCAGCAATGGAGCTGAGCTAGCTGGCGGGAAGAGCAGCAAGACCACACCTAGTCTGCGAGTTGTGACTTCTGTTAACCTCAGTTTGCTGGAACCAGTCGTGATCTTGGCATTGACTGTAACGGGCCCCCAAGCCGCTGAAACAGCCGTACTGGTGGCTAGTAATCTGCTCTGCCAGACTATTCCCTAGCTTGCATACAGAGCTTGTCCATCTTTTAGCTAGAATTTCTATCGGGGGTGTTTTATTTTCTTTTCTCCATAGAAAAAGATTGGAAGATGACCTGAAGGTGTAGTCGTAAAAAAATGGCAAGAAGAAGTCAGTAAAAACTGTAAAAGTAGACACCACAACTCAAAGCACTGCCGTCTAGCTCCAACTGATGTTGGGGTAAGTGGCCAAAGATCCTTTATAAGTCTCCAAGGGCAAAAATTTATGTTCCTAAGCATAATTCCAAAGCAAAATCCAATAAACCAAATCATTACGAAAGAGGTCAAGGTTTCAATAGTTATTGTGTGTATTATTTAATATTTATTGTGCCAGGCATTAGGCTGGGAGGTAGACATGATCCCCATTTAATCCTCAAATCCTGTGGATTAAGTATTCCCTCATTTTATGATTGATGAAGCTGAAGATTAGAAAAAGTAAAACTATTTTCAGTATATTTTGTTTAAGAAAACATAAATGTATGCAGGGTACTTTAGAAAAAATTTAATTTTCTTATTTCTGAATTTCTAATAATTTAGGAACATAATTATCTTTATTTCTTCTGTCTTTTTAAAGTTCCTCCTTCCTAGCCCAGCACCTGGCATCAGGACTGTTTAATTTAAAACAGAATAAATGTAGTTAATCACTAACTCTGGCTTTCAGCTAAAACTATTAGGCAAAAAAATCAAAGAGACCTCTTGTTGACAGAGAACTTTGTTCCGTATTTCTTATGATTAATATATCCCACCTGTTTTGAACAGAGAGACCATGTAGTTAAGTTTTGAAGCAATTATGATTTTTTTCCCCAGTAGCAAAATACAAAATGGTGCCGTCATGTTCAGAAGAATGTCAAATGCCAGCAAAAAGGAAAGTTTAAAAAATTCACCTCTTGTTTCATCAAGATTATTAGTTAAGGTAATGCTAGCTGCTATAACAGATAAACCTTGAGGTTTTAATGGCTTAACACACAGAGAGTTTCTCTCTTGTTTGGGTAAAGTCCAGTGGTGTGGGCAGGCAGTGGTCTGTCCCACACGGTCACTTATGGACCCGGGCTGTCAGAGGCTCTGTCCGCTTCAGCACATGGTTCCCAGGGTCACCCTGGACATTGAGATCCATTTGGCAGATGGGGAGGGGAGGAAGTGGAGGATCGCCGGACCTGGCCACCTTCCACTGGCCCCGTTCAACTGCAAGAAGGTAGGGAAATATGACCTAGTTGTGGGCCCAGGCAAAATGAGTCATGGGCTTGGTAAAGAACAAAACAGTCTGTCATATTAGTCAGGATGGTCTGAAGGGGAGAGTTCCTCGCTGTTACCTGTATTATATAAAGTGTGATATATGTTTATAGTAAGCTGACTCCAGATAACCCAGACTTACACCCTGCTATCTATAAGGCCTTAATCCCTGCTTTACATTCAGATGTGCCCCCTGCGCCTGCTTCATCTAAGACCAGCCAAGAAATCTGATGAATACACTAGAGAAGCATCATCGTCCCCATCAGTTGATGTATAGATATTCCAGTTCCAGAAACAGAAGCTGTAGCCCGATAAGAGAGTTACTGCTCGTATTATGGGGTAAAGAGACACAAGAAATGAACATTTATTTATCAAGCGGCTGCACTAGCTGGCGCTCGACAGACATTATCTTATTTGATTTTAATAACTGTGGAGGAAGGAATTTTATTTCCATTTTCCAAAATGGGAGAAGGCTGAGGCTCACAGAAGAGGCAACTCTCCCAAGGTTGCAGCAGTAATAAGAAGGGGACCCAGTGTGGGTTCTGTCTTATAGTGAGTGTACTTTCCACCACACTCCCACTCCTGTGGAGCTAAGAGCTCGTGGGCGACACTGTGGGGAGCCTGAGATGGGAAGTTCCTGACAATGCCTCCACTGCAGCTCCCCAGGTCCCTAGGGGCCACAACCCTCAGCGCTAAGGAGCCCCATGTACCACAAAAATACCCACAACATATGGGCCAGGGCACTTGTCTCTAATCCTTATCACTGACCTTGATAATGGCAGAGGTAGAAGGACGGGGGGGGGGGTGTTTCCAGGTTAGCTGTCCTTCACTTTCAATTTTTGCGGTTTCCAGTAATAATCACTTTGTAAAGTTGGGTATGTCTGAATGCAAGATAAGTTGGCTACTGTTCAGTCTTACTGAAAGCAATTTTCCTAGGCTCACCTGTAGACTCTGTCAGGCAAAATATTATAATATAAACAAAAACATGGGTGGAAATCAACAAAATCTAAATAATCTCAATGAAGATAAGTGGCAAAATTAAAGAAAATCCAAAAGAAGAATCGTAAATGTGAACGGAAGTTGGTGTGTATGTGTGCGTGTGTTAGAGCCTAACAAATATTCTTGGGAATAGATCAGTGGTTTGTAAACTTTTTGTGTGTGTCTATTCAAATACTCAAATTTTTGGCTGCACATTTGAAGGGCTTTGAAGGTAAACACCGATGAGGAAAACCACAGCGTTGGGGTACCACCCTGAACCACAGGCATATCTTTACACTCCCAAGAAGTGTTTGCATATCTCAATAAATGGCCATTTTCTGTAAGTGTTAACTTGATGTGCCACTGTGCCTCTTATCTCATGGCACAGAAAACTGCCCCCTCGTTCTCTGCCACATCCCATTAACCTGCTCAGTTAAACACATCTGACAGACCCTGTATGAGAACCCATTCTAGGCTGAAGCAAAAATGACTATCACATCCAGAGGGACATTTGGCAGAGTACTCGGGGTGCCAATGCAATGCGACAGCCCATCACAGGCTCTGGGGTTTCACATCAGCTAATTGGAAATGTGTCCAATAAAAGTCACGACATTTGCACAAGTGAGATTCGAAGCTCCCTTTCACACACACAGTCTTTCACTGAGCCCATAAACATGCCAAAAGAGGTTCAACGTTCTGTTTCAAGTACAGCCCTGAAGAAACACTTTCTGTCAGGAAAAATAAAAACAAACCCAGCTTTAAAAGAGAATCTCTAAACGAGACCTAAGAAGAGTGCAATAAAGCTGCCAAGAACGACGGCATTTCTGTCTACTCTGTAGGCCTTTAAGGGACTGTCTCCTAACGAGAAAGAAGTCACTCGAAAATATTCTGCCTGTGCCAGTGATGTGTGATTTAAGAGAGGAAATACTCAGAGGCTTAAGAGACCTTTGCAGGGAGCCTGGAAGCTGGCTGCAAGTTTGAAGACATTTGCATTCCCTGGAATCCAGGCTCATTTATCTCTGGGAACCACCAGGATGTAGAGTCCATAAACTGTGATTTTAGAAGGTCCCTATGTGGGCAATGAATCAGAACAAAATGAAACTCGGCGCAAGTAGGTAGCAATTTATCGTGGCTTTGTCCCCGGGATATGAGGGAAAATTCAGACATCTGCAATGAAATGGCGATGGGTCAGTGAAAACGCTTTACAATTTGATAATGTGTCCAGGAGCAGAATGTGGTTGAACAGGATTGGTTCTCATTTCCTCGGTTCAGTCGATGCAGCTGTTTCTTAGGTATCTGCAGTGCATCTGTTAGAAGCTCCTTCATGAAATGGGAGCCCTGCTCCAGGGTCTCCAGGTCTTGAAGGAATGGGGAGGGCACCGAGTGTGAAGTCAGGGATGCTAAGGTAGAGAGAGCTTCAGTATGTCAGATCTCCTCACCAGTGCTCACTGAGGACCGTGGTTTTCTCCCGCACTTAAGGGGCCAGAGAGATTTCACTGCTTTTCAAAAATCCCAACTGCTTCTGACTTTTCAGCATGATTTAGGACATAAATGTCTGTGTCTGGGTTCCATTTCCTCAGAGTTGGAATGTTTTGTCCATGGACTTCGATAATAGTAGTCAGTTATTTCTAGCTCATGGCTTGGGAAAACATCCCACGAATACATAAAATGTTTGCATGACGTTCTTTCTGCGCTGTAAATCTGTATAATCGACTCTCAACCTCATAGTCTGAATAAACTTATCCATGGGCACTTTTCAACCACCATCTCCCCCGATGGCTCTGAGCCCAGGCCTGACCTCGTCCAGCTCTGCATCCTTCACTGCCTCATTGCCTTCTGCATATTTCCATGTCCAAGTCTTACCAACATTTGAAATCTAAAACATCTATGATTAAATTCGTAATCTGGTGGTTATGGATGTCAGTTTTAACAGTAGACTGCTTGAAGTCAAATTCTGGTTGTACTACACACTAGCTGTGTGTCCCTGGGCAAGTAACTCCATCTCCGTGCGCCTCACAGTCCCCATCTAGGAAAATCTGGTGATTGATGTTACCCATCCCTTAGGGCTATCGTGAGAATTAAATGAGACATTACATAAAAAACACTTAATGTGGTGTCTGGTGCTTACTAAGAGTTTAGTAGATATTCTCTCTTTTTACTATTCATTGCAAAATTGACGTCTCTATTTCCATCACTGGTACCAGTCATTCTCTACATGAGGCAGGGAATGCTGAAGATTGGAGAGTCCAGGATTATTGCAGTGGTGGAGGTTCAGCTGTGCCCTTGGATGGTCCCTTTCCATACATGAAGAGGAAGGGCAGGGCAAGTGGGAAAGGCAGTTCTTCCAGATATAAAGAAAGAAGGGCCCATAGCTCATCCCCACCCTCCTCCTGTGCTCACAGCAGACACTGCTAATCTTCTAAGCCACTCTTCCCCGGAATCCTTTCTCCTGGGAACATGAGAGTTGCCATCCCCGGATCAGAGTTGGCACAAGGGTTGAAACTTATGCTCCACACCTCCTCCGTAGCCAAAGCTTTTCCTGTCTAGAAGAAGGTACCATTGAAAGAAGAACCCACACCACAGGACAGTCCCACAGACTATTCAAGTCAAAGAGGGCTGTGTAAGCCTTCGAATGGCTTCTGCCAACTGTCGCCAGTCCCTGTGGCTGTCCCTTGTTGGCAGGGATCCTGGAAGACAACCTGGCCCCTCAACAGATCTCTGGACTCAGTTCTTCTTCGCTCCATCCTTCTGGCCCTCACTTACATTTACTTTTCTCTCTGATCCCTGTCTCAGCGGGCAGGGAGCCTAAGAGCAATATTTCCCAGAGGTGTCTGAATTACTTGTGCTCCTGGATAATCTAGGTATATCAGGTCCACAGTCAGATAAGCTTGAGAAAGGCTGTCCTCCAGAAACTTGCCTTTACAGAGGCACAACACAGATGTGCATGCTGAAGGCTTGGAGAAATCCTGAAGAGGAGAAGCCAATTTGGCCCTGTCTGATCCAGTGTTTCCCAACATCTGTCTCTAGCACCATTTCCCCCCACATGATACCTACTGATATTCTAAGATCCAGTATCCTATAGTACACATTTCTGGGAAACATGCTTTAGAGTCAAACTTATAATTTCTCTTTCTCTCATTCATCACACCAATTAGTGACCGAGTCCTGGCAAATTCTTTCATCAAATGTCTCCTGACTCCACTTCCTCCCCTCTATTCCCACAGCCTCCACCCTGATGCAGTTGCTCACTTCCTCAGTCCTGGACTAAGGCCTGACCAGCCAGTGGGCCCAGTGTCTTTACCCTACCCTACCCTACTCCCCCTGTCAAACTGTCTTGCTGATACATCCATGTCATTGTAATGGGTTGACTGGTGGTCTTCCCAGTGATACATCCAAGTCCTAATCCCCAGAACCTGTGAATGTGAATGATGGGGTTCAGGACACACTACCTCAAAATATGGCACCTGTGCATATTGAATGTTTTAAGTTAAGGGACCTTGAAAAATGGCAGGTGCAGGAAGGACTCTCTGATCTTCTCCTGAAACAGGTCATAAGATCCTCATGTGAGATGCGCCCTCCCTCTCCCTGGAGGAAAGGGCCACCTTTATCCCCAAGATGGAGGGACACCCAGAGCAATCCGACGAACAGGGCTCACCAAGTTTCCCCCAGTGTACTGCTCTCAGACCCCTTGGTCCTGCGTCAGTTCCCTACTGCTCTCCACTCTTCATCAAACCTGGTGTAAAGACACTCAGGTTGAGCTCTTTCTTTGGGTCTTCATTTCCTTAAAGGCTTCCATGTCACATTAAAACTTGTACTAAACAAGTATGTATGCTTTCCTCTCATGAATCCACCTCGTTCAGTGGTCAGGGCTCCCAGCTGAGAATTTAGAAGGTAGAAGGAAAAGATATTTTCCCCTCCGCTACATGTCTGTACTTGGACAAACGGACTTTACAGGTGTAATTACAAATCTCAAGATGAGATCATTTTGGGTTATCTGTGTGGGCCCTAAATACAATGACAAGTGTCCTTATAAGGGATAGAGAGGGAGAAATACAGAGAGAAGAAGGGGCTACGTGCAGAGGGAGGCAGAGACTGTACAGTGATGCAGCCTCAACCTGAAGAATGTCCGGAGCCATCAGAAGCTGGAAGGGGCAAGGATTCGTTCTCCTCTTAGCCTTTGGTGTAGTTCTGCTAACCCAGTGATACTGGGTGTTTGGTCTCCAGTACTGGAGAGAATAGATTTCTGTTGTTTTCAGCCACCAAGTCTGTGGTAATTCATTACAGCAGTCATAGGAAAAAATACAATCATCATAACATCTTTTCACTCCTCTCCAAAAATGAAGCAACATGAGCCAGTGCTGATTTACCTTAAAGTGTGGACGGCTTTGTTCCCCTCATACAGCAGATAACAAAGTGTGGCCATCGTGGAGGAACATCCACGTGTGGTGCTGCAGTGCAAGGGAGGCTTCTAGGAGTCCGGCTGCCCTTGCTTCAGGTTCCAGACTGGAGTCTGACTGCGTCGCTGGCTCTTCAAGCCTCCAACTTTGGAACTTACTGGATCCTTCTTTTCACCTCCCAGATTTGCCCCCAGCATGCCTGTTCCCTCACTGAATAGCATTTGGAAGTAGATATCCATAAACTCTACCATTAAAAGCTCTCAGTCCCACTTGAAGACATGGAGGTGTTCCATCACATATTCCAGGGGGTGCACAGAAAGTAAATGAAGATTCTGGGTTTGCTTGCTGTCTTTGCTTATATTTCTCTTCCCCACATTTATTCAACCAATGTTTACTGAGCACTTACTAAGTGGCACCCACTATTCCCAGAACTGGTATGTTTAAGCATGAAATTCTGAATCTATCTTTCAATCACTGAGCGACAATTTTCTGCTTTTCCAAATGCTCAGGCTGAAACTACCCATTCCTTTTATGAAATCATATGTCCCGGACCTCCCTCACCCTGACTCCCAACCCCACACCTTCAAAGAGAACTATCTTTTATGGGTGGCCTGTGCATGCCTTGGACTGGGGAGGCAGCCCAGAGGACAGCTTTGAGTTCGCTTCTACCAAGACCTTACAGTACAGCATGTTGGCTAATCTAAATAGATACTGGCTGTCAATAATAAAAAATAATAAATAAGTAGTAATACTAATAAATTTGGGGGAGGTGTAAAGACGTATACAAAATGTACCTCTAACACACAGGGTTTTATTTTATATGGGAAACAGTGCAGTCAAGGAGGAATTTAAGGTCCAGAATCTGGCTTTGCCATTTTCTAATTGGGTGGTGTCTCCGGATTCCATCACCCCATCTAAAGAGGAGGTAGGCCTCAATGACAGACAAAGCCCAAACCCAAGTGTAGGGCTAAATTATTTTCACAGTGTGCCAGTGATGTGGGTCTGAAAGTTATGTGAACATGGGTAAGACTTTAGGCCCCAACTCTCAAGGAATCTGTCATACAAAGAGAACCAGACTCTGTCCACACTGATGGCTCTATCTGCCCCATACCAATGTTTGGAATAATTCCTTTGGACAATAATCCCTGAAGAAGCAAGGATCTCATTTTATCTGTTTTTGGATGTTTGGAGTCTGGAACACAATAGGCATGCAATAAATACACTTTTGCAGAAACCAGTCGATAAATGTCTACTGTTGATGACCCTTCTCTCCAAGGAGCTCAAAGGCATGTTTGGTGAGAGCACAATCTGATCCACCAGGGGAATCAAAAGAAAGCAAACTGATTTACAGATTAATGAATTTCTTTGTTTATTTATTTGTTTTGAGAGAGAGGGAGAAAGCGCAATTTGGGGAGGAGCAGAGGGAGAGGGAGAGAATCCCAAGCAGGCTCCCCAATGCCAGCGCAGTGCCTGATACAGGGCTTGAACCCATGAACCACCAGTTCATGACCTGAGCTGAAGTCAGATGCTTAACCAACTGAGCCACCTGGGCACCCCTGGTGAATTCTTTTAGAATACAAATGAAGGACCCAGAGCAACCTACGAGGCCTTCTCCCTGCTCGTGGCCACTAGGCAGAGACATTCATGGCCCTTTCATAGCAGCTCGCTGGTCCAGCAAATCTAGTTTTTTCAGGTTGGAGAAGCACACATATGATTTATTTTTTTGATTTATTTTTTTAATGTTTATTTATTTTTGAGAGACAGAGAGACAGAGCATGAACAGGGGAGGGGCAGAGAGAGAAGGAGACACAGAATCCGAAGCAGGCTCCAGGCTCTGAGCTGTCAGCACAGAGCCCGACACGGGGCTTGAACTCACGAACCGCGAGATCATGACCTGAGCCAAGGTCGGCCGCTTAACCGACTGAGCCACCCAGGCGCCCTGCACACATATGATTTAAAAGTGACTGTGCCAAGATCACCAAGCCTAAGAAAACTGAGACCAGATTACCCCACCCATGTTTTTTGGATAGGAATAGATGAATGTCCAAGAAAATATATTTTTAAAAATTATGAAATGGAATCATTAAATATGATGCCTAAAGAATCTTATTTCATTTATTTAAACAATTTCCTTTTAAAAATACCCTGCATATTTGTTTTCTTTTTAAAATCATGGAAAACTGAAATAACTTACCAAAAATGATCCATAATCCCACCACTCTCCTTATTTGGGCGGGGAGAGTGGGGAAGTAGGTAGCTTTTTAGGTGTTCATTAAGTGAAATTAAAAGGGGGGAAAAGTGCTCTTTGAGCTCTGACACTTTCAGACTTAGTAGAAGACAAGTAAGTAGAGCAACGATTTCTTTCTCTCTATGCACATCAACTCCCCCCTTCCCACCCGCGTTTCCCCCAAGTCTATCACCTTCAGGGTGCCCTCTGATTCTGACAGCTGGTCTATGGATGTTTCAGAGTCAGTGTGGAAGACGTGAGCTGTTCACCCTCAAGATCTCTCCTTCACCATGGTGTTGCTGCCCTCACTCATTCTTTTGGGGGTTTACGATGACTTCCTGGGAAACACTGGCCCCAACCCAGGACATACACGTTCCTCACCTGAGCCAGAGTGATTAAGGGTTGACCTCTGGGGTGCCTGACTGGTTCAGTCCCGGGAACGTGTGACTCTTGAGCTCGGGGTTGTGGGGTCAGACCCCACACTGGGCATAGAGATTGCTTAAAAACAAAATCTTTAACAACATCAACAACCACGAAGAATTGCCTTCTGGTACTGGATCGGCAGGGCTCAGATCTCAGGTCCACCACTCACCATAACTTTGGGCAAGTTACTAACCCCTCCCGAGCTCAGTTAGTCCATCTGAAAAGGTGGGAGGGGCAAGAATAGCAGCCCTATCACGATTGCTGTGTTTACTGAAGGAATAACATCTATCAAGTGCTCATCATGTAACCTGATAGGTGGTATGTGCTTAATTTATCAGAGTCAAGGGATTATTATCTCCAAGTGAGAGTCATAGTAAAACATCCTGGAAATATGGAAGTATGAGCACTCTCCCCACCCAAGAGCAGTGGGATTAAAGAGGTCAAGACACCGTCTTGTTTAGATGACACTGCTCTTCCTAAAAGCTGCCTAAAAAAGCAATCCCACGGAGGAGGCCCGGGTCCACCCTGTGGCTCCACTCCAGCCACAGGAAGCCGCGGGAAAGAGCGTTGCCCAGGGGCCCTAAGCTTCCAGTCTGCACTGATCAGGAAGCTCCTCCCCGTGTCAGTCAGGGTGAATGGCATCATGGGACAAACTTGCTTCTCTTCATCACTACCTCCCAGATTATCTTTGTCATTTGGGTCCCAGCTCCAGACCAGTCCACCCCTCCCTTGGAGAGCTCACTCTCCAACCCTTCCTGACAATCCCCAAACCTTGTCACTCTCACCTCCAAAATCCCGACTCTGTCATGCCAACCCTATCGCTTAGTAGCTGCAAGTGTCTTAACTCCTCTGTGCCTCAGTTTCCTGTGTAAAGTGGGATTCATAATAGTACCTACACTTTAGGATTACTGAGAGGACTAAGGAAGTCATTCCAAGGAAAGCATTTAAAATGCTGCTAGACACAATACACGCTCAATAAAACTGGCTCTGATTACTTTGATTTGCCACCACTGTGTGAAGCAAGATCTCTACAGCTTTGTCTTTTCTGAATGTTCCCAGCCCTTCAGCCCACTGACTGGACCTGGCTGGCTTCCTCGGTGCCCTCCTCACATCACAGGGACCTCAGGGCTGGGATGGAGGCAGAGTTAAATACGGTCTTACAACCACCACCCTTGCTGTTTCCAAGGCACTGTCCTTTTCCTTCGAAAACCTCCAGCCCCCTCTGAAGTTCACATGCTTCTAAATATTTCCTTCACTTCCTGTCTTGCTCCAGTACCCACTATGCCCCACACAGAAACTAGAAAAATTATTTAAGAACTTAATTCAGATCCTATTCTTCCGCTGCTTAGAACCCTTCTGTGGTGTGTTACTATACTTGGAACAAAATCCAAAGCCTATCTATATGTCTGAACTTATATTCTATCACTCACTCCCACTGGCTACATAGCAATGTTGGCCTTCATGGTCACCGACACTCAGTCTCACCCCAGGGCCTTTGCACTTGCTGTTTCCACTGCTCTTGACACTTGCATTCTGGATCCTTCATGTCATTCAGGTCTGAGTTCAAAGGTCACCTTGTCAGAAAATCCTTCCAAGAGCTCCCAGCACAAACAGTCTGACATTCATTATTCCTTTACTGCATTTACTGTTCTGAAATGATCTTGATTCTTTTTTAACTTACTCTTTCTGTCTTTCTTTTCTAGGATATAAGTCCCATAAGATCAGGAATCTCTTCTTTATTGTTCATTGTAGAGTCCCCTGAGCCTAGAACAGTGCCTGGCCCACAGTAAAACCCTCAATAAACATGACGTGATGACAAAACACAAAAGTACAGGGTCCAAAACCAAAGAGCTCTGGCACTGGACTTACCTGGGTTTGAATCTGAGCTCTGCCACTTACTGGCTCTGTGACCTTTGGCAAGTTATTTACCTCTCTTAGATTCAAACAAAATTCCTCAAACTAAAATATGGGGGACGTGGGTCCACACCATCAGGGTTGTGATGAAGATTAACGAGATGATGGGTTTACAGCACCTAACACACAGCTGAATTCCACGCATTCAATGAATAGTTGTTAGAGTTATTCCATGCCAGAAGACAAGGCAGACGTTAAGCTTTAATAAGATTAAGGTTAGTTACACTTGGATTTGTTTCTCTGTTTCAGAGCGTGGAGCAGTACAGAGCCTCGCCAGAAGGAGGCTTCCATGACTCCCACCCAGGCAGGGACTCTGCATTTTGGACAGATGCCTCCCTTTGTCTGAGAAAGAGAGCAGATCATCACACCACCTTCCTGGGAATAATCAATCCCATATTTAAGGTTTAAAGCTGACAGATGAAGGATCCCAAGGTATCATAACTTCTTGTATAAATTAGCAAGAGGAACTAAATTTTCCATAGCCTAATTGAATGCATTTAGAATGAGGAAAACAGAAAAAAAAAAAAAAAGGAAAACACATTTCCTTACAAGGAATAAGAGAAAGTCTCAATTGTGTCCACCTAAGGAAGGGTCTATTTTGTGCAATCAGGCAACGCATATATGTTCCCCAGTATATTCTGTACTTCTGAGAGCGCTCAGGTCCAACTTCTCCTTTTCTCTCCTCTCTGAGGTCTCTGGATCATTACAATAAGGAGAAAGGTGTCTGGTCTGTTCTCAACATTCATGGCCAACAGACAAAGCGTACCTATGTCTATGCAGCACTTTCCTCTCTCTGAGGATCCTCTTGAAGCTTTCCAAGCCCTAACAGGGTCATTTTAAGTTGCATCAAGCTTTTTAAGCGATTCTCAGCTTTTAGCCTGCTCAACAAAGGTAATCAATGCCACAGAGGGAGCTCTGGGCTGCTCTTCGCTGGGCTGAGGAAAAGCATGATCAAAAATTCTCTTGTTCTTTAAAAAAATTTTTTAACATTTATTTATTTTTGAGAGAGGGAGAGACAGAATGTGAGCAGGGGTGGGGCAGAGAGAGAGGGAGACACAGAATCTGAAGCAGGCTCCAGGCTCTGAGCTGTTGGCCCAGAGCCCGATGCAGGGCTCGAACCCACGAACCGCAAGATCATGACCTGAGCCAAAGTTGGATGCTTAACAGACTGAGCCACCCAGGTGCCCCCCTCCTTTTTTAAAAATCTTAAAATTTTAATTAATTTTATTTTTTATTTTTTTATTATTATTGTTAAATTCTCCTGTTCTTTTAAAGGTGGCTTTGGCACTGTGGAAAACAGTATGGAGGTTCCTCAAAAACTTAAAAACAGAACTACCCTATGATCCAGCAATTGCACTACTAAGTATTTACCCAAAAGATACAAAGGTACAGATTTGAAGAGGTACATGCACCCCAATGTTTATAGCAGCATTATCAACAAGAGCCAAACTATGGACAGATATCTATCTATAATTATTATACACACACACACACATACACGCATGCACACACGCACACACACACACCAGAATATTACTCAGCCCTCAAAAAGAATGAAATCTTGCCCTTTGCAACAATGTGGATGGAGCTAAGCAAAGTAAGTCAGTCAGAGAAAGACAGATACCATATGATTTCACTCATACATGGAATTTAAGAAACAAAACAGATGAACATATGGGAAGGGGAAAAAGAGAGAGAGAAGGAAACAATCCATAAGAGACTCTTAATGACAGAGAACAACCTGAGGGGTTGCTGGAGGGAAGTGGGGGGGGGCTAGATGGGTGATGGGTGCTAAGGAGGGCACCTGTTGTGATGAGCACTGGGTGTTGTATGTAAGTGAGAGTCACTGAATTCTACTCCTGAAACCAGTATGTGAACTAACTAGAATTTGCATAAAAGTTTACAAAGAAAAAAAAAAAGGTGGCTTTGGATGAGGATTAGGGCTAAAGCAAGTACTTGGGTGTGGTTACATCAGTGAGGGACAGCCAGGGGTTGGCATGGGAAACGGTTCAGTTTTAGGCATCCTGACAATGAGATGCCAGTGGACTCCCAAGCAGAAGTGTCTGGTGTGCGGCTGGCCACATCTCCACGGATACCGCTAGGAGGTATCCCTTAGTCATGTTACCACTGAGAACGTCCTTTGGCCTGAAATTATTATAGTTGAAGAATCATTTACAAAATGAAATCCAAATACACTTGGATTCTGAATGAGGGAGGTTTCCGGCTGGGAAGGTGAAAGGGAAAGAAACGACCGAGGCCAAGAGGGAAACCAAGGCTAGGACACAGGGAGATGAAGCAAGAGGCAGAAGGAGCAGGAAAGCAGAAAACACACCGAGCTGTGCACAGAAGGGAGGGAGACAGCCTGGGAGGGTGGAGTGGGGGACGTGAGGGCGACAGGGTTAGAGGGACATAGAGGGCTTCGGGAGAGAGGTGGTTTAGGGCGTATGGCAGTGGCTCTGTTACTGGAGTTCAAATGCATCTACCTACCTTGCTGCCTACTCGGATAATGGTCATTGGAATAAACTAGCATTTGGCATTTTTGCTAGCAATTCCTCAGTTAATCAGTACCCACAGTTCTTTTGGTAACCTTACCACAGACTAGCTTAGCTTGAGCCAATGAGCCAGTGAAAGCAGTCAACATGCCCTGGGCGAATCATAGACAGAGGCAATTCAGTACAATTTTCTCTGTCTGCACCGTCCAACATGGCAGCAGCCAGCCACACTGACTACTGAGCACTTAACATGTGGCTAATTCAACCAATGAACTGAATTTAACTTTAATGTTAATTAATTTCTCAAAGTATCATAAGTGTACCAAAGGGGGTATAAACAAGATACAGTACTGGTATATAAATGAACATTTAAAGAATTTAATAGTTATGAAATTAAATGAACATTTAAAAATGATAGCTAATTATTTTAAGGTATATTAGAAGACTCTATCTGGCCCATCAAATGGATGATTTCAAAGAGACTGCAGTGCTTAGAATAAAAAAATGATATAGTGCATTTATTGGAAGACAAATATGACATAAATAATAGGACACATGGTACATGAACTTGGCATAAATCCTGAAGGCTGAATGACCGAAGTCTGGGAAATGCTAGACTCGGCCATGTTTTCCAAGCACATTATACTGCAGGTTGACAAATGGCTTTAATTTGTTATTACAGACTCATAGTGTAAGAAAGAAGAGTTGCTTTTCAATTGTTGTCATAAATGAGTGAGACAGAAGGGGAAGGAGGTGAGAGACTGCAAAAATCTGTCAAGAAAGCAGAGATTCAATTCAAGCCAAGCTCTGTGGTTGTTGTAGATGCACTTGGGCCACTCCTGCTCTGGCATTTGCTTGCAGGATGGACTGGGGACAAAATGCCGGTGATGATATCCCAGAGATATCACGTGGAGTAAAGAAGGTAGATAAACATAGGCTGGAAACTATAGAGAACCCAATGCCAATGTTACTCCATTTCATTCCCTGCTCACTTTTCTTAGTTGCGTTTCCTCCTGCAAGACCCCACCTGGACCCCATCTTAATGGATCTCAGATAATTTATTAAGGGATACTAATCAGTTTCTATGCTTTTGGCTACCCTGTATCCTAAGGTATGTTGACCAGAGCGTTTCCACTTGGTCCAAAACTCCTGCAGAGGCCCAGGGTCAGTGGTCCATTTTAAAACGCAGGCCTCTGACTATGGGTCTAATTTGGGTTATTAAAGGAGGGCGTGTGTCATCCTGTAAGGGAAGCTACAGCAAGGTCCCTGCAACTGCTGATCCTCTGAACACAACCTGCCAGGACTTTGCCAGAGTGTGCCCTGAAAAATAGCCAAGGCACAAATTAACACCCACTTTCCGGCAATGGGAACAATTCCTGAAAAAGCCACTTCCGCAGAACCCGAGGCAACCTGGAATAATCCAGGAGCCAAGACACAATTTATTACTTCACAAAGAACATAGGATTCTGATCCAGCAGCAAACTAGCTGCTGGGGTTTTTTCCTTTCCCACACAAGCTGCATTTCAAAGGCTTGACACTTGCTATTTACAAGCCCAGCCTTTCCGAGGAATGCTCTAAATAGCCAAAGATGTAGAGAATGTCGTAACTGAGGACAACATAGACACTGGGTGCTCTTGGGTCCCTCCTCTTAGACACGGGGGGTACGGAGGCCTGGGCAGGGCAAGTAAGCTACTTGCCCAGGATCACTTACAGCAACAGGTGATGATACAGCCAGCCCTGAGACCGAGGTATTGGACCCCATAATCCCTTCTCTCTTCAGCTCCTCCAATTTTTCGACTCCATTCAAATATTAATCATGCCTTTAACTTAACATTTTAGATGAAACATTTTTCATTTTCAAACTAGCAGAATCCACAAGGGGATTCGGGCATTGCTTAGGAGATGGGAGCCAGAGAGGGTCAGAGGTTAATTTTTAACCCTGACAGAACGTGGTCCCATGAAGAGAGATGAACACGGCGCTAACACGGGGAGTGAAGTTATGGTTTGCAGTAGGGTGACCCAGGATAACACATGAAATCACTGCCGGTGAGAATGGAAATTGGTAAAACCATTCTGAAAACAAAAGATGGCAATATGCATTAAATGCCCCCAAGATATCCAAACCTCAGTTTTGACCCAGAATTCCTACTGCTAGCAACTTTTAGTTACTTTCTGAGGAAGTAACTAAAAAAGTGAGCAAACATGTATGTAGGACAGATTCTCCTGTAGGAGGGTGAACACCTGGAAACAATGTAAGTAACAGCAAGGCTCGATTAGACACATTTGGATACACCCATTCACAGCATGCTATGCACCCAAAAGAAAGGCTATCTATTTATATCTTCTAACAGAGATGTGCATGATGTGTTCTTTAAAAAGCACATTACAAAACCCGGCACCTATAGTATGATTCCACTTTTGTTAAACTTTGTATTTATTAGCCAACAATAAAACATATCTGAGATTGCCACCAGATAAAGGGGGCCGAGGAAGCTTTGCATTTTTCTCCTTTTGTTAGCTTCTGTTTTCTTGTCACGGAAATGTATTGATTAATCCACAGAGGTTTCTGGCAAGGTCTTAGAAATGAAATGAGTGTATTCTTTACTACCCAAGGTGGATACCCACAAAAGAATAACCTTAATACCTTCTCTACTGGCAAGATCCGTGAGCCGGATGGTGATGCTTATCTCTGCTCTAACATCTGTCAAGCCCTCCTAATAACTGCTGCAGGTGGCCAATGGAACAGGCCATTACGAGCCTCATGCCCAGGACAGAAATGTGACCTCGGTGATTACTGCCCTTCCTTCCCCTGGTACAAAGGAGTCTTCTTTCTGCTCCCTTGCAGATGGGCTCAGCTATTTTTCACCTTCCTTGTACGCTCAGAGAAGGTGATATAGCCAAAGGGTTGGCCTGACATCAGTTGGCCTGGGTTCAAGTACTGGCTTTGCCATTTATTTGCTGCTTGACTTTAAGCAAGTATCTTTACTTCTCCGAACCTGAGTTTCTTCTTTTGTAAAGGTACAATTTACCTATAACAAAAGGTGCAACCCTTAAGTGTACAGTTCCCTGAGTTTTGACAAACATTTACAAATATTACAGATACTTACACTCACGTATCCACCACGTAAATCAAAGTATAGAACATTTCTGTTACCTCAGAAAGCTCCCTCCCACTCCTTCCAAGTCAATTTCTATAAACTGAGACCTCCACTTTCTGATTTCTGCTACCACAGCTTAGTTCTGCCTGTGGTAGAACTTCATATAAACTGAATTCTGTAGATGAACTCTTTTGTGTCTGGCTTCTTTTGATCAATATAATATTTTTGAGATTTAGCCTTGTTGTTATAGGAGTAGTTTATACCTTTTTGTTGAACGTATCTGCTCTTTGAATACACCCGATGTGTTTCCACTCCCCTGGCTATTTGCTTTGTTTTCTGTTTTGGGCTATTATGAATAGAGCTGTGAATATTCTTGTTTGTGTTTGTGGGTGTGTACCTGTGTTTTGATTTCTCTTCAGTGAATACGCATGAATGGAATTGCTGGATCAATTCTCCAAAGTGGTTGTGCTATTTTACATGCCCACTGGCAATGTAGGAAGGTTTCTGTCTCTCTTCCTCACCAACACTTTGAATCATCAGTGCAGTGGAGGTTTTAACTTTTGTGTTCCTGGTGATTAATGATGTTGAGCATCTTCATGTAATTATTGGCCATTTATATATCTTCTTTTGCTAAGTTTCAATTTAAACATTTTGACCATTTTAACAGGCTGTTAGTTTTTATTTTTATTAAGATTGTCAGTTCTTTATATATTTTGGGTATATGTCCATTGTCAAGTAAAATGGTTTTAAAGATACTTTCCTACGTATCTCAAACGTTCAAGGTAAGGAGCAAAGTAGACAATGGTGTGACGGTCTATAAACGCCTAAGGACAGCCTTCCTTAACAGAAATCAGAACTCTATTTGTAAGGACGGTAAAATGAGGGCTAAAAACATTGCAATGATGGCACACCCTCCACAAACACAGATGACAGGAAGCCCTTGGCTTTGTCTCACCACCTTGGAAAGCCTCTGGCACTACTGGTCTACCACCCGATTCTCTTGAATCTGTGTCTTCCCGAACACTGCTTCTGTATCAGGTCATGTAACGATTATCATTCCCTTGTCTATCTTTAGATTTTGGATCAATTTTTCTTTTTTTTTTTTTTGCTTGGATCTCTGACTGCTTTCCGTGTTCTTGAAATATTGGGTTTTGAGCTTCTTGCAAACAAGGTTTATGTTATTTTATTGTGTGACTTACTGCTTATCCTGAATCCTGTCCTTTGCTCACCTTTCTGCCTGTTTCCATGGTTTACATGGTCCTGCTTTTATACCAAGAGTCAAAAGGTTCTTGTGCTCTGCCCTGTTTATGTGGCTTCAGGCCCTTGGTTTTGTACTGGGTCCAGCCCACTCTTTATTCCCTGCATATCTGGGCTTGCCCATGACCTACCAGGCTTGGTTATTCATTTCTTACCCTAGAAATAATATTGCCTGAATGTCTATGGGGTAAGAGGTAGATTCTGTTTTCCAAGATAAAATATTAGCATTGGCCTTAGCAATAAAAGTCTTTAATAACTGAGTTCCTATCATCTTTCCCTGTCTAGCTTTCATTGTTTTTAAAATAAATTTTCCAACAGGAAAATGTATTTTCCCCATTAAATTAAAAAGACCAATATAAAATAATAAGCAAGGATCACAAGAGTTGACAATTCATTGCTATTTTAATGACAAGTTACTCCTAGCTAGAAGAATCAGGGCTCGTGTGATTTTTTTGAATCCTCCATACATTCATTCATTCATTCGCTAAGCATTTATTGATCACCTGCTAGATGTGAGTTTCTGTGATTGAGGCTGAAAATATAAATAAGACTCGGACACAAAACCTTACTCTGAGATGTTCACTGACTGGTGAGGAAAGGCCAACAGGTGAAGAATCTTCCTTCTACAAAATGGGAAGTGTTATAAAGCAAGTACAAGGTGCTATAGGAGTTTAGGGGAGAAATGGAATATTTATTCCAGAAGCCATCGGGATTGACTGTGATGGTGATATTTCACAGAAAAGGTGAGCACTGCATTAAAGGATAATTAGAAATTTAGCAGACAGACAAGGAAGATAGGGAACAGTGTCAACAGAAATGTATTTCACCAGACCCTTAATCTCCCACGATGGTAGAAACAACTTGGTTATAAAAATGATAGCTGGCTAAAAAAGAATGTTTAAAAATAGAGAGAGGGGCACCTGGGTGGCTCAGTCAGTTAAATATCCGACTTTGGGTTTCGGCTCAGGTCATGATCTCAAAGTTCGTGGGTTCGAGCCCTACATCGGGCTCTCTGCTGACAGCACAGAGCCTGCTTGGGATTCTCTCTCTCTCTCTCTCTGCCCCACCCCTGCTTGCTCTTTCTCTCTCTCTCTCTCTCTCAAAAATAAATAAACATTAAATTTTTTAAATAAAAAATAGAAAAAGGGGAAAGAATAAAGGAATAAAGTAATGACTATTTGACAATAAAAAAAGAGATTATACATAGGTCAGTCATGCTGGGGTGGTCCATCTCCCCCTGCAGGACACTCTAAGGTGAGACAGGGAAAGACAACACTAGCAAGCAACACATGGGCTCAACTGTGGTGTGCCCAGTACTGTTCCTTCTTAACACTGGCTGATGTAACATCTGCCTCATCTGTACAAACAAAGACCAGCTTCATTTTGCCCACTGCTCTACCCCAGCGCTGTGTCCCACACATCAAGACACTCGGTATTTATTAAAGGAATGGAGGCACAAAGCCTGAACACCAGGCAGCCTGAAGATGGCGCTTTTCCGGCAGGCAAATCACACACTCTGTGTCGGGGTCTCCTACACCTGGATTCTCCTCTTTGTTTTCATCCTGTGTTAACATTTTGATTCTTCCGCGCATCACTTAACCCGTTTCAGTTTGAAGGTGATCTTAGAATATTCTGTGCCTGCTTGAGAAAGGGCCCTTGGGGAAATCCTTTTGTAGCAGGAAATTTTTAAAAGCGTTTCTTTTCTAGCGGCTCAAACCCCTGTTTCTTACAGAGGCTGTTTCTAGGGGAAGAAGCACTGCCTAAGAACTGTGACCCAGAGAAATGATACATGTATCTAAGATCGAACTGGATGCCAAATGGTTAAATGCTATCGCCTCTGGTTTCAGTTTGTAGCTGGGCCACTGAAGTAACTTCTGTTACTTTAGAAGAAACACCTACAATGCTCCTTGGTCTTTTCTTGCAACACTGCATCCCCAGGGCAAATCTGCCTGTGGATGGAGCCCACACAGAATGTGAATGGACAGGGGCAAAGAGCAACCGATTCTAGGAAATTCAGATCAGGGGCGCCTGGGTGGACTCAGTTGGTTAAGCTTCCAACTCATGGTTTTGGCTAAGGTCATGATCTCACAGTTTGTGAGTTTGAGTTCTGCATCTGGCTGTGAGTTCGAGTTCACACTGACAGTGTGGAGCCTGCTTCGGATTCTCTGTCTCCCTCTCTCTGCCCTTCCCCTGCTTGCTCTCTCTCTCTCTTTCTCAAAAAATAAATAAACTTAAAAAAAATGTAGCTCAAAGCCCCAGTAAGATACCGCCTCACACCTGCTAGGGTGGCTATGATCAAACAGGCAGATAATAACAAGTGGGGGCAAGGATGCAGAGGCTGCTGAGAGATTAGAACCCTCACATGTTGCTGATGGGAATGTTAAACGGTGCAGCTGCTCTGGAAAACAGTCCAGAAGCCCATGAAAGCTTAAAGGTAGAGTGAGCTTGTGACTCAGCAATTCCCCTCCTGAGTGTGTCTCTCAGGGAAAGGAAAACACACTTTCAAACAAAACCTCACACATAAGTGTTCAGAGCGGCATTATTCATAATAGCCAAATAGCGAACCCAATCCAAGGACCACCAACTGGTGAACGGATAAAGAAGGTGGCACATCCATATAATGGAACATGATTTAGCAATAAAAGTGAAGGATATACTGACACACGCTATGACGTGGATAAACTCTGAAAACATTATCTTCAGTGAAAGAAGGTAGTCACAAAAGACCATGTATTTCATAATTCCATTTATATGAAATGTCCAGAGTGGGCAAATCTATAGAGACAGAAAATAGATCAGTGGTTGCCAGGATTGGGGGTGAGGGTTTGGGGGGGAAGTAGGGCGTGACTGCTAATGGGTACAGGCTTTCTTTTTTTTTAATATTTAAAAAATTTTTAGTGCTTATTTTTGAGAGAGAGACAGAGTGTGAGTGAGGGAGGGACAGAGAGAGAGAGGGAGACACAGAATCTGAAGCAGGCTCCAGGCTCTGAGCTGTCAGCACAGAGCCCAATGCGGGGCTTGAATTCATGCACCGTGAGATCATGACCTGAGCTGAAGTTGGATGCTTACCCTACTGAATCACCCAGGCACCCCTGGGTACAGGCTGTTTGGGGTAATGAAAATGTTAGCAAATTGATAACGGCAATGGTTGCACAACCTTGTGAATGTAGTACAAGCTACTGAATTGTACACTTTCAGTGTGTGAATTGTATGGGATGTGACTTATATCTCAATAAAGTTGTTATAAAAAAAAAAAAGAGTAGGCAGGGTGGAACACAGAAGAGAAACAGGGATAAAGTTCAACCATCAAGGGAGGGTCAGATTGCCCCAAGACTTGGTGACAGAGAGGTTCAAGGTAGTATCAGAATCACTATTTATTTTAGTTCTCCCTTCGCTGTGCATGTGTGAGGGTATATGTATCATTAAGCTAACTCGTTGGAATCTATAAATCTGGTAGCCACTAGCCACATGGGGCTATTTAGATGTAAGTGATCAAAAATGAAATAAAATTGAAAATTCAGTTCCTCGGTTGCATGAGCCACATTCCGAGTGCTCAACAGCCACATGTGGTTCTTGGTAGTCACACACTGCGGATATGGAACATTTCTACCATTTAATTCTTATCAGACAACAATGCTCTAGGTGGCTCGTGTGGTTGCTTGGCGGGGGCGCCCATTAGTTCCCACCAATCCTTTCTGCTCTTTAAAAAATTTTTAATGTTATTTATTTTTGAGAGAGAGAGAGAGAGAGAGAGAGAGAGAGTGAGCATGAGCTGAGGAGGGGCAGAGAGAGAGGGAGACACAGAATCCGAAGCAACCTCCAGGGTCTGAGCTGTGAGCACAGAGCGCGATGTGGGGCTGGAACCCACAATCCGTTGTGAGATCATGACCTGAGATGAAGGTGGACGTTCAACGGCCTAAGCCACCCAGGCGCCCCCTTTTTGCTCTCTTTAAAGCCTAGAGTTAAAAGAACTCTTTCAGGTGTTGTTGCAGGTAAGAATCTGTGCCCAGGCCAGGCAAAAAAGCAGGTCCCTGCAAAGAACAGAGCAAAGCCAGGCCTATGCCCATAAGGGTGTGTCACTCGACACATACTCTGTTGCTCTGTCCTGCTGGGATATTGGATGCTTTTTATTTCTTAAAAAAACAACACAAAACCAAGCAAAGAAAGAAGAATTCCAATATTGTTTTTACAATACCGGTGGAATAATAAACAACTCTTTAATGTTCTGAGCTGTGAGATTAAGCCCCTACGGGAAGAGGAAGGAAGATAAATCAATATTTACCAGTAGTCCTTATCCTACATTAAATATTAGCTTAAACCTAAAACCCACGTTTTTTTGTCGCTGCCTCTCCTTAAGCCCACATTTCACCCGTCTCTTGCTCATACAGAGAAATAATCATTTCAGAAGTAGTGGGGAATATCTGAAAAACGTCCATGACATACGCTAGGTGTTGTCTTGAATAGTTACTGTAAATGTAGCGGTTGCTGGAAAATATTGCCTGATTGAAACGGTTCAACCTCCATACCACAGCAACACGTAATGTCACTGGGAGTCACTGACATTACTCCTAAAGCTGCAGGGTGGGTAAAATGAAGAGTAATTGGCTAGAATTTTTGAAAACCTATGAGCTGAAGTGGGGGTCTTGCATTTCATAGATTTGCTTTAACCCTCAAAACTAGAGACATTAGCAGTTGTTGTTAGTCCTACACGGACATAATCCAGATCTCCAGAGCCGAGGAAGAACGTGCTGGGCGTAGAAGCTACCATTTGTTTGGCTTGCCCAGCCACACCCTGGTCTCCTAGCTGCTGGGGAAAGAGAAAATTCAGTCTCCAGAGAAGCCGGAAGAAGGTCTCAGTGGGGAATGTGGAGCCAAAACCCAGGTCATTATATAACATTGGCTGGATGGTCCAAGCAGCAAACATCCTATTGCATAGTAAAATATTCATGGGTATCGCCCTCCCTGGGGTCTCCAGTAAAGATCCTTTATAAACACTAAGTGAATAAAATTCCCGACACTGTCTCCATAGGGGGGTGTATATTAAATACCAAGCTTTTCTTATCAATGGTGAGGCTAAGCCCTGAAAGGTGAAATGACTTGCCTTAAATCACGGAGCACCAGGAGGAGCCCAGGTGTGCTGGCATCTGACGTGCTTTGTGAAACCTCATTATAATTTGTATAGAATACGACAAGAAATACAGTCATTATCCAAAGAATTTTGGAAGTTAAGCAGTTATTTAATCAAAGTCACTTAAATGATTTATGGTTGGAAGGATCAAAGAATTAATGTTACAAAATTAAGCAAAAGCCAAAATGAAAGCGGGGGGGGGGGAGGAGGGGATTTGGTTTTCCCACGTTTTAATTCTTTTGTGAAAGTGAACTCAACAAATGCTTGAATATTTGCAGTGAAAGTAAATCTTCCCCTGCATGCCCCGCCCCCCTCCACCAGGAGGAAGGGAAAATGACAATAAAATTGGTGTTGTTCAACTCAGTGAGAGGACCCAGGCTTTTAAATGTCTCCTAATCCTCGCATCTTCTGCTAACAAGGGGAGACATCTACCCCTCTTCCTTTAGTCCTCTAAGCCAAAAATTGAGAGACAGAGGCTGGTGTTTCCAACTCCTGCCTCAGCTCAACACGAGGCGTCCCTGATAATGCCCACCGTGGCCAACCTGGTGGCCAGTTCTATAAACAATACACAGTCAGCATAACTTTCTTTCCCTTCCTCCTTGTCCCCCATCCCCTGCTTCCCAGAATCTGGCCCCCTCTTCATCTGACTCACTCCACTGGGAACAGAGGGCATGTTTTATTTCCCCTCCTCTCCTGCAAGGAAACCTGGCTCTTTTTTACGCTGCTCTCATGTCTGTTTGTAATCCAGGCATATTACCCACACCTTCCTGTGATATCATCTCTATGCACAGGCCTCCTCTGACCATGTAATTTCACACCCACACCCTCTCTCTCTAGCCACTTCTTCCGGTTCAACTCTTCTTCAGAGCAGTTATTATCATTGCCACTCTGCCTCTAGAACCGAAGCCGCATAAGGACAGGGACTCCTATCTTGGTCCCTGCTATGTCCCCGGTGCCTAGCAGTATCTGTCCTTCCAGCAGCCACACCATCGATACTTAGGGAATCAATGTGTGGGATGAACAAATAAGTGTCACTCACTGGGACAGCATTTACCAAGCACCTAATCATAATTTCTACCAATTACTGAGTGTGGAGAGTACTTTTATTTTTTATTTTTAAATAACATTTATTTATTATTGAGAAACAGAGCATGAACAGGGGAGGGGCAGAGAGAAGGGGAGATTGAAGCAGGCTCCAGGCTCTGAGTTGTCAGTACAAAGCCCAATGTGGGGCTCGAACCCACAAACTGTGAGATCATGACCTGAGCTGAAGTCAGACACTTAACCGACTGAGCCACCCAGGCGCCCCTTTAGCAAGCTCAATGGGAATGCCATCAACACAGTGATTTTCTGTCAATGGGCAACATTCCATTTTTAATCAGTAGAAAGTCTCCTTCAAGGAACCGTAATGTAAACACACATGTGTACTTTGTGTGATAATGATGTGTCTGTGCAGGTTTATTAATTATAACAAATGTACCACTTGGGTGGAGGACATTGATGGTAGGGGAGGCCACATGTGGGTCATGGTGTGAGATATATGAGAAATCTCTGTACCTTCCTCTCAATATTGCTGTGAACCTAAATCTGCTTTAAAAAATAAAGTTTTTTAAAATTTTTTTAATGTTTATTTATTTTTGAGAGAGAGAGACAGAGCATGAGGGGGTGTGTACAGAGAGGCAGACACAGAATCCGAAGCAGGCTCCAGGCTCTGAGCTGTCGGCACAGAGCCCGACGCAGGGCTCGAACTCACGAACCATGAGATCGTGACCTGAGCCAAAGTTGGACGCTTAACCGACTGAGCCACCCAGGTGCCCCAAAAAATAAAGCTTTAAAAAGAGAGTCTCTTGACCCAGTATAGCAGTGACACATGTCCTTAGGGTAATTCTTACCTTCTCTTCTCACCAGCCTGGAAACTTATAATGTCTACCAATGTAGGTATTAGAGTGATTCCTACTGTGTTCATTTCATTTTTAAGAATATCCATAATATTTACACAGTGTAGCCTGCTGGAGAAAAAATCATTTTAAAGCCAATAAAACACCCCAACAACCAGATTTCAATGCTTTCATTTAATCTCAATAAACCAGTTGTGCAGCCTAGGAGATGAATCCCCCAAATAGGTAACAGATGGTAAGCTTTCCGGGGAAAGTAGCTTCAGACTTACCATCTAAGTGGGACCAACTACTTTTCTTAATGAAGAATCCATTTGAAAGTTCTCGGTTAATTTCATATCAAGAGGTTTATATGGGCTAGAGGATATGGTATGGCATGTGTCTGATATGGTGAAAGCAGCCAATAAAATATATGGGGTTTAGATTCCAACAGACCCAGGTTTGACTTCTAGCTCGGCCATGTAAAGTTAAGCAAGATGCTTAACTTCTTAGAGCCTAAGTGTGCTTGCTGCCCAACTGTCACCATTTAATTAACGTGTAATAATTGTTTGGTCTGGGGCTGACTTCATCCCACTTACAAGCTAACGGGTTAAACTACCGCAGGCAGAAGATATTGTGATTCCCATGTCAGAGACCAAAGCCTTTATGACTCACAGCCCAGCGAGCATCATGGACATGAGCACTTCCATCAGTTAGCCTCATGGCCAAGTCCATGGGGACAAGACGGAGGGATCCAGATAGACGGCGCACATGCAGTGGGTTTGCACTGCTACTGAGGGACAGTGCACTGCGGGAACACACTGTTCGTTTTTTTAAAGTTTATTTATTTTGAGAGAGACAGAGACAGTGCAAGTCAGGGAGCGGCAGAGAGAGGGAGACAGAGAATCCCAAGCAGGCTCCATGCTGTCAGCACAGAGCCCTGAATGCATGAAACCACGAGATCATAACCTCAGCCAAAATCAGGAGTTGGATGCTTAACTGATTGAGCCACCCAGGTGCCCTGGGAACACACGGATTTTAAAGAAAGCAGTAAGCAAGCCTGCCCTTTGTTCTGGAGGGAGTTCTCACCTCATTTCTCCGGGCTGCTCACTTAAAACACAACCCTGAAGAATGGCTCGGATAAAAAGCAGTCATGGCCTCATATTCTTGGCATAGATGTGTAAGAGTGTAAGACAGCCATGGACTGTCTCCTAATATTAATATGATTAAACTACACACCACAGTGCCTAAAACATGGTACCCAAACATGCTACATCCTTCTTTCCTCCATTTCTCTCCAAAAGGCATCCTCTTTTTTTTTTTTTTAATTTGTCACCACTCAAAGAATTCCAAAATGTTTGAGCTGGAAAGCATTTTGGAAACCAAATGGTTGTGAAATTTTAGGAAGCTATTACAAATTACACACACACACACAATTTTTTTTAATGAATAGAGAAGTGTTTCATATAATGTTAGAAGAAAAAGCAGGATCCTATTTTTTTTAATATCTGAAAATACTTTACATATGCAACGATATTTTTCTGTATTTTACAAATTCTACAATGAAAAGGTGTTATATCACTTCTATTCAGAAAAAAAAAAGATGCAGGGGTGCCTGGGTGGCTCATTTGGTTAAGTGTCCCACTCATGATCTCAGCTCAGGTCTTGATCTCAGGGTTATGAGTTCAAGCCCCACATTGGGCTGCATGCTGGGCATAGAGCCTACTTCAAAAAAAAATGCAAAATGTTTTAGTTTGGCCCTTCTAGCTCACAGATAAGAAACTGAGAAGCAGACAGGTTAAATGGCCTCCCCCAGACCTTTGGCAAGTCCTCTGCAGAGCTGGTACTGGGTGCATAGCCTCTGGTTTCCAGTGCTTCAGAGGATTTGCAAGGGGCAGTGGAGCTGAGTATGGAGGGTCTGGTCAGGGTAACCATGACCTCTGAACTTGGGCAAAACAGTTTGTTGCATATTGAACGACTGATGGAAGCTGGACTCAAGTTCATCCACCCATTACTATGGTGGACATGAGGGAGAAGATGAATTCCTTTAGGCGTGAGCTTCTGATGGTAAGTCCCTCATTGTTAATAGTTGGCCATGTGGCAAATGAGTGGCTCAATCGGTTGAGCATCTGACTTTGTCTCAGGTCATGAACTCACGGTTCGAGCCCTGCGTTGGGCTCTGTGCTGACAGCTCAGAGCCTGAAGGCTGCTTCGGATTCTGTGTCTCCCTCTCTCTCTGTTCCTCCCCTGCTGGCACTCTGTATCTCTGTCTTTCTCTCAAAAATAAATAAAGTTAAAAAAAAAAGTTGGCAGCCAACTGAGATGTGGCTTAACCCAGGGCAAAACAAAGCCCTGAGACTCCAGTAGGCAGGACTGAGGTTGGGCTCTGGCACAAACCCCTGAAGGGCTGGCTTCAGCTTGAGCTATCCGAATTACTTGTCTAGACAGTTCCCATTTCCCTGGGTAATTAAGTGGCCCTCCTTCTCCCTGAGCAATGTTCACGACTCATGTAACACATCTTTCTCAGTCACGTACTTATCTCTTTCCCCCAACCCCACTATTATTTTCAAATGACATTTTTGTACCCTTGTACTTTCTGTTTTATTTGGTGGTGGCAATGACTTTGCCATTTCCTATTTCAAGAGAAGAGCCTGATGTAGGTTATTAAAAATCTAAATGGGGTATTGGTCAACTAGCTCGGCTGAGTTGGAGGAGGCTGGCTGGAACAGCCTGGGGTTCATCTCTTCATGTCTTACAGTATAATTCTGGTCCTGCTTCCATGGGGAGTGTATTTGGGGAGGGCCTCTGGCTTTCTGACACCTGTTACTGACAACGCGAGTTAACATTCCAACACTGAGTCTGGGCTTTTCTCTAGGCACGAGGGATACGGATACCAAAGATGTGATGTCTGCTTTCATGGGCTTTGGGGTCTGGAGTGAGGTAGATGAAGTCCGCAGTGACAACTCACTGAGGTAAGTGCTGGAAAGTGCACGACTCTTCCCCACTTCTCCTTACTACCTCCCCCCTTTCAAACTTCAGGACAATGGAGGGAGCAGTGAGTGTCCCCAGCTGAGAACTTACCTCAGAAGGAGATCTGAATGTGGTTGGAGGAAAACATAGAGCTGAGTATTAGTTTTTGATGTGCACTCTTGAAGAACCTTGTTTTCAGCCACAGAGTCCCCTAAAAATAGTAGCTTATGGGAAAACTAAGGACCAAGCACTAAAACTTATGCAACTTTGTGACCAGAGGCCAGCAAAAACAATAAGGTTCCCCGGATGTAATTTAACACCCCAAGGAGGAAGCTCAGAGTTCTAGAGTCTGTCTCAGGGGATATTAGAAACATACAAAAACCAGAGAATGGCAGTGCTGGCTTGTGGGTGTTGAGACAAGATGGTGAAGCAGAGCTCTGAGCCACAGGGCAGCCATTCAAGGGTGCAGAAGGTGCACTTCTCCAGGAGGGGACCTAGGTAGACACTTGTTTTTAATTTGCTTAAAATAGATATCAAAAAGCTCCTGCCAATGCAGTACTCATTCAGTAGAAGGGTTTTGGGTTTTTGGGTTTTTTTAAAAATATTTTTTGGTCCTGTGGAAGTTTATAATTCGACTTCCATTATCCCACATCCTCCTGCCTTGGAAAAATCACAGATAAATCGATTTAACTTCCATGGTCTATTGACATCATTCCTCCTGTTACAAGTCATTTGTTAATTGACCAAGGTCACAGCATCATGACAGCTGATCCCAGAGCACACAAACCCCATGAAGCTGGCAGAAAGGTCTGGACACAGCAGAGGTATTGGGTCGGTTCCAGGCAGGAAAGACAACCTGCTCTTCAAGCAACCCTAAGTGATGGAAATGAGAAAACTAAAAATGATAAGGATTGTGGGATACAGTGGGATTGCATCCTACATGCAACCTGAGGGTTTACTGTATTCCATTGTTTTGTGTGGATCACATAGATTTTTCATAACCTTGTCTTGACACTCTTGCATGATATGGAAGGTCCAGTGTGTGGCTGATGTGCTGGATGGGACCACCGTCTGGACAAGCCTATGATTGAGGATTGTCTGGCATGGGAGTTAAGGAGTACAGCCATCCCATCAAGACAAACTTGTTCATGGGCTGCTTCTCTTGCAAACATGTAGGGAAATGAGAGAGAGGGAATCAGGACAACCAGGATTTAACCTGGGCAGGGGGTAGCGAGAGGTGCTGAACAAGTCACTCATCCCAGTGGGTAAACACTGTCCTAAGCTGACATGGTGAATGATCTGGGCTCCAGAAGGGGGAAAAAACCCCAAAACCCAAATCCTGCTTGCAAAATAGATTTAACTCCCAAGATCTAAATGAGCAAGAGTGCAAATGGGAGGTAAGGAATAAAATGGGTGTCTACTAACTAGACCATAAACCTGGAGCAGGGACCAACTCCTGACACTGAGCAGAAAAGATACACAATACATTCTTTTGAGTGAAAGAAAACATTCAATAGGACATTGTGGGAAGGAGCTACATTTAGAAAACAGTCCTAGTTTTTTTTCCCCCTCAAAAACAAACACACAAAAACCATTTGACAAACTTAACTTTTTTTGAAGATGAATTTCAGATTTCTTTGTTGTTTGCCTCTCAGAACAAAATGATTCTGTTTATACAAAGAAAATAACAGGCCCAAATTTAGCCCTCTGGACTCAAACTTTGGTCCTCCTCAGACCTCGTCATTAAGCCCAAGCTGATCGTTATTAATCACTTTGGGGCTGCCAGAGGCTTCCTGCCCTTTCCAAATTGCGGTACTTTCCTTCTGTAAGATCAGATAACTGTGTTATTTGGCTGTTCATTAAAATTTGCTTTACCTATTTAAAACATATTTTTTCCATCTATGTTTCTGTTCCCATACAAACTCGAACCACTTAAATTTCCTCTGCTTTTGCAAAATTTTATTTTCAAGTTGGAAAGTTTTGATTTTTAAGCTTTTGCTTTTGAGCACTACTTTTCCATTTTTGCATTTGCTATTTTAATCACAAACGTTGCCCCTGTTTGATTTGGCTGTCGACTCCTAGCTGACATTTTTCTCTCATCATTCTCTTTTTCTCTATCTACTCTTGCATTTCTGCTCTTTGGTTTCCTTCCCCAAACCCTAAAAACATCTTTTCTAAGTGTAAGTCTGTTTCATTCGCTCCCTGTCACAATGTTTAAACAGATACTCAACAAACTTCCAGAAAAGGACAGACTGTTGCTAGCAAAGCAAAAGAGAATAATCATGGAAACAGCATCTCAGTTCAATGATGGAAGAGGGTTTTGAGGATGTCTGGAAGGAGCTTCTACAGCATTTAATGTGAGCCTGGAAGAATGGGAGGTTGGCCATAAGGATGGGAACATGTTAGGGTAAAGGCAAGAACTATGGTTTAAAAAAAAACTAATCAAGATTAATATCTCCGGGGCACCTGGGTGGCTCAGTAGGTTAAGCATCTGACTCTTGATTTTGGCTCAGGTCACGATCTCACAGTTCATGAGTTCAAGCCCTGTGTTAGGCTGTGCTGACAGCTCAGAGCCTGGAGTCCGTTTTGGATTCTGTGTCTCCCTCTCTCTCTGCTCCTCCCCTGTTCACGCTCTGTCTCTCTCTCTCTCTCAAAAATAAATAAACATTAAAAAAATTTAAAAAAGAGATTAATATCTCCAGTGATGCTATGTGCGTATCATGTGCCCCCTGATAGGATGTGACAAGAGGGGCACTTACCTTTTGTCGTAGTGTTCCCCAAAACCCGTAACCCCACTTTAACCATGAGAAAATCTCAAACAAACTGATTTTAAGGGACATTCTTCAACATACTTAATCATATTCCTCAAAACTGTCAAGGGCATGAAAATCAGAAAAGACAGAGAAAATGTCACAGGCCAGAGGAGGCTAAGGGGCCTGAGAGCCTGATGCGATGTGGGATGCTGGAGTGGATCCTGGAACAGAAAAAGGGCAGTAATGGAAAAACTGGTGATCCAAATAAAGTCTAGAGTTAGGTAACAGTGACGTACTAACGTTGGCTTCTTGGTGTTGACAAATGAACCTTGGCAATGGGTCACTCAAGGTGTTAACATCAGGCAAAAGTCAAAATGCCTCAGCCGTACATAGGGGCTCTCTGTAGAGTTACTGCAATTTTTCTGTAAAATCTATTATTTGTCCAAAGAAGAACTTTATTTAAAAACTCAGTCCAAACAGTAAGCTCTTCTCAAACTCCTTACATTTGGGCTTGAACCACTGGTGCCATTTTTTACCTTTTCTTTTCTCCACCTTCTGTAATTATTTGCATACTGTGTGGAACAGTTATGTGACATTACTGTTTATGCTGCCAAAATCGGTTCTCCTGAGGTCACCTGACTTAATTAAGACTTTTTTTAAATTTTTCATCAAATCCTCCGCATAAATCACTGGCAGTGACAGCTTTCATGTTCAATTGTCTCAGCTCCATAACCCTGTATGCCTACATTCATTCAGTCCCCCATGCGTTCATTCACCACACATACACTGAGAGCCCTAAGTTAGGTATGGCCCTGAGCGACCCCTTGGGATATGCTGGTGACACCGAGTCCCAGCCCTCAAGTCATCAAGATAAAGAAAGGTGAAGTTCTTTAAGACCTGGTCATCGTAAAACAGGGGCATGTCCCAGGGGCCTTACTGAATCTGAAACGTGGGATTTGCCCCGATGTCCGGAAAGCCTTCACTTTCCACCCCATTTCCCACCATTCTTTCCTGCCTTTCCCTTCCCTCCCGAAGCCAAGACCATGCTTTATGCCCTCTAAAATCATAACTTACTGAGTAACTGATTCCACAGGCTGTCTGCATGATGAGTGCCAGTATGAACTGGTTTTTCGCGGTCACTTGTGTTAGGAAATTACAGCACAAAGATTCCATCTTCCTGTTTTGTGTATGATTTTCCTCTATTGAGAAAGATAGGAGGGCTGGCTCCAGATTCTGTACTTCTCTCAGCTTTATGGTGCCGTCTGTCCCCCAAAACTCTCAATGCACAGCCTAAGAGCAAATTAACAGGCCATGACCCTGGAGGGTGGCATCCTGGGGGAGGGGAGGCTAGAGGCCAGTAGAGAGAGTTCCCGAAAACACAGTACCGCAGTCAGGGAGCTGCAGCAGCTCCTTGTGTGTGTGGAAGACAGAGTGGCTCTGAGCTGGGGCCCAGGCAGGCTATTGGAGTTCTGCTGGCTCAAGGTCTTCCCAGCACAATGGGAGGTCTGCCTCGTTTTCACGTATGGACCAAATTCCTAATGGGTGGGCTCGCAATCCCATGGCGGGACAGCTCCACAGAAAGGCTGGGTCATGAGGCCCTAGCCAAGGGGTCCTGGGGAGAATAGGACCGGACTCACGGTGGAAATGCTCCCTGAGGAATAAAACCCTTAGGTCCTTGCTGTGGTCTAGAGAGCCTTGATCTGACTCTTGTCTACCCTCCTCCCTCCGGCTTCATCTCCAACCACACTCCCAGCATTTGTTATGCTTCCGCAAAACCTGTTTTCTATTCCTCAAACATGTTGGGATATCTCCTGCTGCCTTTGCATATGCCGTTCCCACTGCCTGGAACAGTCTTCCTAACAGACCTCCACAGGTCTTGTGTTAAACCTCACCTCACATGTCATCTCCCAAGAGAGGGCTTCTCTCCCACCAGTCACAATTACCTCCCAGTACTATCACATGAACCTATTTCAGTGGCTCCCAAACTGTCCTGGCTTATGGCATTCTGAACAGGCCAGTAATTTTTTCATGGCAAACCTAGACCAAAAGGAATAGCTGATAGTTTCATTTATTGCATAGTTAGGTCCAAACAACGTAATATAGCAGTTTTCACAGACTCTGACAGATGTTGTGTTTCCCTAAAGAATGTAAGATTTCCTGTGGTACCCTTTGAGTTTACTGTGGTACCCCAGGGTGCCTTGGCACACAGTTTGGGAAGCATGGCCCTATGTTCTTTGCCTCATGGCATTTTTCTCTACCTGAACAACCATTTAACTTACTCATTGGATTTTTATCTGCTTTTCCCTACTAGGAGGTAAGCTGGGGATGAGCAAGAGCAGGTATCTTGCCTTCCCTGTTCATCTACATATCCATAAAACTAGGGATAGAGCATACAGTTGATAAGTATTGCTTGAGTGACTATGGAACAGAATGGGAGCTCAGGGAAAGCTTCCCAGTGAAGGGGACATGTGACCTGAGCTTGCGTCAGGACAGAGAGAGCTGGGTGAGAGGCAGGTGCAGACAGCGGGATGTGGAGACATCGTGAGCCTGATGCATCTATGCGCTTTGCAGATTCTGAGGCAATGGCTGTGTAGCCCGCTAGAGAGTAGGGGAGCCAGAGCATAAAACCCCCTGTGGGCTGACCTTCTGAATCTGTATGTGACCCTGCATGATGAGCCACTGAAGGGTGTCAGGCAGAGGCATAGCATGATTAGCAGGCTGTTCTGAGATCTCCCTAGCAGGGATGGGAAGGGTGGACTGGAGGGGGCAAGAGATAAGAAAACCAGTGAAGTGAAACAGTGTTCGCCTGCGGAGGGCAGTGGAAGTAGAAAAGAGAGAGTGCAGAAGGAGGCCTTAAGAAGTCAGAAGCCACAGGGCTTTGGGAGTCACGGATGAATCCCATGGACGGATTTACAGGATACAACATTAGGACCAGATGGGGCTTCCTGACTTGTGTCTCGGGGGGATGACTGTACCATTCACCCAGGGAACTCCACAGGAAGAACAGCATGAGGGGAGATGAGCCAATCATGCTTGAGTTTGAAATGTCTGTGCAACATACAGGTGAAGCTGGTCAGTGGACCATGTGTGCAGGTTTCATGCACAGGAGAGAGGCCTGGGGGTAGCACCCCTAAAAGTCAACGAGACCTGGGTTAGCTCTGCAGATTCTCCTTTTCTCTCTGGGGGCAGGCATCCTGGTGGCTATAGAGGTTGAGCCAGGGCCCTCCACAAACCTGGTATGCTCTCACTGATGCCCTAACAGTAGAGCCCACCAGAAACCTGATTCTTGGGTTGGTTTGCTTGATTTTCAGTGACACTTGAGTAGCAAGCACCCTTATTGGAAGCCTCTCCCCCAGGAAGTCTTGTTTACATCTCTTGTAGTTTTTGGTACCCTGTGCTTTTCTGAGTTTGGGGCTCAAACTCACAAGCTGTGAGATGACCTTCACTGACTGAGCCACCCAGGTGCCCCCTACTTTTTTTCTATCTAAAGATGGACAATAACTTGAAATTATCTTCTGTAAAACATCTTGCCACTATTCAATAAAAAACGTATATAACAGGGGCACCTGGGTGGCTCAGTGGGTTGAGTGTCCAACTTCGGCTCAGGTCATGATCTCGCGGTCCGTGAGTTTGAGCCCCGCATAGGGCTCTGTGCTGACAGCTCACAGCCTGGAGCCTGCATCGGATTTTGTGTCTCTCCCTCTCTGCCCCTCCCCTGTTCACATTCTGTCTCTCTCAAAAAATAATGAACATTAAAAAAATTAAAATATATATAACATAATATATTATGAGTCAATCTATTATTTTTCAAGTCAACTGTTTTGGCTCTTACATTTTACTCTCCAATGCTTTAACCATATTTGTCCTCTCCTGGGGCGCCTGGGTGGCTCAGTCAGTTGAGTTGCCGACTTCGGCTCAGGTCATGATCTCATGGTTGGTGGGTTCGAGTCCTACATTGGGCTCTGTGCTGACAGTTCAGAGCCCAAAGCCTGCTTCAGATTCTGTGTCTCCCTCTCTGCCCCTCCCACGCTCATTCTCTGTCTCTCTGTCTCTCTCAAAAATAAACATTAAAAAAATCTTTAAAAAAATATTTGTCCTCTCCTACCCCCCTCCAAGTTCCTTCATTTCTCTAACTTGTGAAGCATAAAACTTGATACATTATTATTGCATACAGCTAATTTCAAGCAAGACGATTTTTCAAAAGACTTTATAGTTGTTCAGTCATCCTCTATACTTGCTTTTGGATGAGATCGTGTGTTCCTGTTCATCTGTGATCCGTGATGACCTCAAATTGTTTTCTACTATAGAAATCACAAAGAAGCACACCCTATTATTTTCATTAATTTTCCCACCCTAAGTTTCACGAACTTCCGTACTCCTAGTTAATTTCAATAGCATGCAGAAAGTGTTGAGATGTATTTTTAGATGCCTCTGGACTTGACTCATGTTATATACAAGCACTTCCAAACATCCACAGTACTAAATGCACAGACTTGCCCTATGTACTGTTCCTTTCAGTAATTACATCAACTCTAATGATCATGCTATTTATCCCTGTACAATGGGGCTCTAATTAAGGTCCAGTTCCCACAAACGTTCTGGAATTTTATGAAAATATTTCTCTATGAGATCGGTATTGTGGATTAGTTCTACTTTATTCCTAAGATCAATCAATGTCAAAGGCCTCATTCTCAGTTTTATATTTAAACATGTTCCACATTCCTGGGCAGATCTTAAACACAGTTAAATAGGTGTGTTCTCTGCATGATTTGTTCCTTCTTTGGTGGCAGAAATTATGTAACACGAACTAAACAGAGGCTGTGGCAGAGACGGGAAGGCAAGCCACAAAGAGGACTCAATGACACCAAAACAAAAATGCTCCAGGAGGTTCACAAGATGTCACAATGGGAAGGGTCATTTGCCTCTTTAAACTCAAATCTGCCTTCAACTATCAGCTATTCAAAAGAGACTCACAAGATTTAGTGAATTAAGCCACTGGACACTGGACTGTTCCATCAGCTCAGCCATGAAATACCCCTGCCCTGTTGGAATACCCTTTCCAAAGATGGTGTATAATGACCTTGGCATTCCCTTGGCCCTCTATGAAGGCAGCCAACAGCTCACGTTGGCAGAACTGGAAAATACCAGCCTGGAAGAAAGAAGAAGAGAGAGGGGAAAGATGATGACAATAAATAGAACACAGGCTTAGAAGCCAGGCAAGTCCACTTTGGGCAAACCCAGACTCCGTCATGTACTAGCAGCATGACCTTTAGGAATGGAAGTTAATCAGTGTGAATACCAGTTTCTTTTTTTTTGCAAAAGAAGGAAACCAAAATTAGTTGTATGGAAAAATCAAAATAGAAAGTTTTTGGTACACTGCAAGTGCCAAATATATGAGTTCACTGCTTTCTTTCTCTCTTCCTATCTCCTTGGAGAAAGAGAGAGAGAAAGGAAGGAAGGAAGGAAGGAAGGAAGGAAGGAAGGTAGGAAGGAAGGAAGGAAGAAAGAAAGAAAGAAAGAAAGAAAGAAAGAAAGAAAGAAAAACGAGAGAGGAAGGAAGGAAGGAAAAAGAGAGGAAGGAAGGAAGGAAGGAAAGAGAGAGGAAGGAAGGAAGGAAGGAAGGGAGAAAGAGAAAGAAAGAAAGAAAGGGAGAAAGAAAGAAAGAGAAAGAAAGAGAGGAAGGAAGGGAGAAAGAAAGAAAGAGAAAGAAAAGAGAGAGAGAGAGGAAGGAAAGAAGGAAGGAAAGAAGGAAGAAAGGAAGGAAGGAAGGAAGGAAGATAAGAAAAAGAAAAGAAGGAACAACCCACAACTTTGGTGATTTTTTTCATACCCTTTCATCACTGCCAATAATCTTATTATTATTATATATGAAGAATTGTGCTAGTCACCTAAGACATATAAACCTGGTCCTCAAATTGCTTAGAAAATAAAGAAATGGGAAATATCATATGTGGTATCCTATGTGACATAGCAAAAAAAAACACAAACCAAACCAAACCAAAACATCAGGGACAATATGTGCTTCAAAAACCCAGTGTTGGAGAGACCACTGCCCCATGGAAAGGGCAAAGAAGGAAGATTTCCTCCTGGGACTTGAGGGAAGGACCGAAGCTAGCAGGGAGACACAGGAGGGCTTCCAAGCACAGAGGATAGTGTGAGACAAAACTGCAAGGAGGGGACAGCAACTCTGGGCATCAGGAATTAGTGATTAGACCAGGGTGAAGGGTCTGTGTTTGCAAATAATGAGAAGTAAGGTGGAAAAGGTAGGACCCGTTTGATCAACGCCAACCTACTACATTTTGTCTGCCATCAGCTCAATACTCGTGAATGTTTTTGAACTTGGTAATGAGATGACCAAAGTCATGTCATGAGATTAACCCGGATCCTGTGTACAGAATCGATGGAGAAAGTAGGAGCCAGGGGCAGAGGGAGCACTCATGGAGGCCACGGCCACGTCTAGGAAGCAGTGATGACACCTGGAAGGGGGAGGGGGTGTCTGTGGTCATGGGAGTGAGAGGAAGAAAGGATTCTAGAGAGAGCCTAAGGAACAGGAGCATTAGGAGAGGCAGCCATGGGATTAAAAGAGAAAGAGAGAGACAGAGAGAGAGAGAGAGAGAGAGGAGGAGAGAGAGAAACTCCCTGGTCCCAAAGCAGAAAATACTGATCTCCAACAACCACGAGTAAGATATGATCATTATCTTACAACTACAAGGACAACTGGGGTGAAGAAGAATTAAAATGGTCTAAATATATTTAAGGCACTGTTCACAGCAGGAATTCTGTGGTCTCAACTTGCAGTCGGCCCTAAAATGCTGGCTTTTTAATTAGGTGAGAAATAATCAGCTTTCTCAGGAAGAGTGCGTGGTTCCCCTCTTAAAGCATGATAAATTACAATACTATATGGATTATTCCCATGGATTCTTTCTGATTAGAGAGTGTTACAAAACTTAACATTGTTTTCAGTAATATAATCCACCAGCAGAATTTCTATCTATTAAAAACTACTTAATTATGAAATTCGAGGGAGTATTAGATTTCTATCACCAATCCACACTGGCTCCAAACCATCTCAGTGAGGATAAGCACCCACATCATTATAAAATCAACCTAAAACCCACTCGACCCTTGTAAATTACAGAACTCACTTTCTTTTAAATATAATTTAAACCCAAATATGTTTAGCTCCTCACGTTGAAATTTCCATTGGTGGATACCAGACATTCTATCCACCAAGTACAATGAGTTGATGATCCTGGAGCAATATTCTACTTCTTAGGGCGTCATAACCATTTCTTTTGGGGGGGGGGATAATGGCATTAAAAACCCATTATGCCTATTTAACAAATGAGAAATCTTTACAGCCCCACGGTTATATTCAAAAACTGAAAAACATATGCTGATACACGGAAAGAAAACGCTTGCAACAGACTGCACCAACCTGAACACCTTACAACCCGGTGAGGCCAGTAAAGCTCTTCCCCAGGCAAACTCAGTCCAAAGAGATTAAACTTGATCTCTGGAGACAGGACTCCTTGGACAAAGGAGCAATGTAGTATGCCCCATAAAATGAATTTAAATATGTATTTTTCATATATAATCTATATGTATATATATAATTTCATGCACATAGTAGCCTTCATACACATGGCCATACTCCCTTTCTCTTCTTATTGACAAAGAACATGTTGAAAAACATTTAGGGGCGCCTGGGTGGCTCAGTCGGTTAAGTGTCCGGCTTCGGCTCAGGTCATGATCTCACGGTTCGAGGGTTTGAGCCCCGCGTCGGGCCCTGTGCTGACAGCTAGCTCAGAGCCTGGAGGCTGTCGTCAGATTCTGTGTCTCCCTCTTTCTCTGACCTTCCCCTGCTCATGCTCTCTCTCTCTCTCTCTCTCTCTCTCTCTCAAAAATAAATAAAACATAAAAAATTTTAAAAAAAGAAAAAAGGAAAACATTTAAACTTGTATAACTGCATCCTTACAGAAAGATACCATTTCAGGTGCAACACCTTCAGAACCTGTAAAACGTCCTTCCTTTCGCAAAATACTCTTTGGGGGTTAGAGGGCACTGGTAATGCAAAGGCTGAAGTATGCCCAGTGCTCACGTATTTCCTTCTCTCTGTTTGGTAATTAATTCATCACCCTGTTCAAGGCACACAGCTTCCAGCAAATGCCCCAGGAGTGGTTTCTCTCATTGGTAGCTGCCATATCCCAAGTGGAAAGGGGCTGGGGGCCATGGCACCATCTTTTCCTTTCTCCAGTATTGCTCATGACAGACACTCTGAATCACTTACCTATATTTATCCTCTCATTTTTCCCTTAGGGCAGAACCCCAGTATTCTTTCATGCATCAGCTAAATGACTACAGTTTCTAACCTCTCTTGTTGCTAGGGATGTCCAACGAGATGTCAGCGGAATTTGTAGGGTGAGTTTCTGGGAGTGTTCCTTAAGAGAAGCAGTGGTGTACATTTTTCTTTCTCCCCTTCCTTCATCCCGTGGCCTGGCATGTATTTCTGTCAATAGGAACCCCAGCAGCCACTTTGGACCCTGAGGCAACCCAGATAGAAAGCTACCTGCTGAGGGTGATAGCACAAAAAGACCGAGGAACTTAGGATCCTCACTGCTACATCCAGACTGCTTTTCAGTGAAGGAAAATGAAAACCACCTTTGGGACTATACCATGGTTATTCTGGGTCTTCTGTTTAGGCAGCTGATTCTAACCGTAATTAATACAATACTTCATCCCAATACCTTTCTATCATACACAGAATTGATTTTTAATATGCAACTTATTTTTTTATGCCAGAGGTACCATTAGGAAGCAAAACTTGTAGTTCAGGTATCCTTATGCATCCCCAAATTATCTCAGTTTGGCAAAACCAACAAACATCTCAGATTCACACAGGACAAGTGATGTTCCTTCCATACTGATCTGTAACTGAAGAAACCAAAAGATGTATTAGCTACAAGCCATTCCTCCTCCAAGGGAGAAGCCTCTGCTCCAAGTCAGGTAAGCCCTTGGGCTGGTGGTTTACAGTACAGGGAAGAGATGAGTGTGAACCCCAGTCACCCCCCTTAAGGACACATGGACGAGGCTCTGTCCTGCCTAATTCCAGCCTGAAGCTCTAATCAGCCCCTTTAGTGACTCTAACACAGGCTTAAACAAGATGCACACTCTTTTTAAGAAGTGAAGCTTCATGAAAAAACTGAGAAATGAGATGGATTGGGTCCGTGGGAGAGTCGCTGGGGACAGTGAGATGTGTTTGTAAAATAAGGCATCAGACTTTCTCCTCTATAGCCCACATGAGAGGTTTCTAAACCCAAATCCTCCTCTGTTACAATGATAATAATGTTAACCCTCATTTTAATCCTTTACAACCTCTGCAGTCTGCAGGCTTCCCACACCAACAGCTTGGGCATGTCCTACTTGATTTGTTGGGTATTAGATCCCCTGAGCAAAGAAAAATGCTTCATTTTCTCCTATATCATGTTTCTAACATAGAGACACTATACTTTTTAGTATTTTAGTTTAGTTTAGGCTGTAATTTGGGAGGGACTGGATCCTGGGGACCATCAGCTAATCACAATGGGACGTTCAAAGTCCATTCCTCTATTGGGTCAGACATCTGCTCTGGGAGAGGCTGGCTAATGGGCCATCCTTGTCTCTGGAGCTTTGCATTTGAGGGTAAGTTTGGAACTGCTCCAAGCAGTGTGTGTGTGTGTGTGTGTGTGTGCGCGCGCGCTCCATTTTAACATTCTCAAAAAAAAAAACCCAAAAACCCCAACAATTCAAGTTTATAGCAAGCAAAGCAAAGTTGGGTTACCATTGGCAGTTGTCAACTTGAATGGTTAGCAGTTTCTACCTTTCGAGGGAACTATGACTTAGGTCGCTCATACCATTTCTTCTCCCTCTTTCTAAAAAGCAATAAATTGTCTACATGTCCCCGGTCTCCCTCCTCTCACCCGTCATGGGCCTCAGCCAGGTCAGCTGTATCAATACTTTGGAAGGTGCGTGGACCATTAAGTGGGGATTGAGTGGAGGTCTTTCTACCAGCACTTCATCAGAGCACATAAATCGCTTCCTAGGCCCTGAAAGGGAAACATATGCCAAAAATATGTCGATTTACAAAATGTTTTCATATCTTTAGGGTATTTTATTTCTCCTGCTTCTTCTGACATAAATAGCACATAACCCTGACCCCAGGATTTTTTAATAACCAGCTGTGAAATTTCACTAGCACTGGCATAAAATCAAGAACTGAAAATAATTCATCCCAATGTATGGGGGCTTCTGTCCTCCTCTGATGGGGCTTTGATTTGGTAATGGTTTATAAAGCCACTCTTCTTCCTGAGCTGAAACAGAACTTAAAAGAAAAATATTGAATTCGCTATGGGCAAGAATCCAGACAGTATTTCTTTTTGGGTCCATGGTGTGGTGGGGGAGGTGGAGGGGGTCAGAATATGGAAGAATAAAGAGGAAACTATGTAATACTTTAATGTAATGAGGTTGCTTGAAAGGTTTTTAAAATAGTTAATTAACAATCGGTGTCCTGTTGGATTGGAGAGTTGTTGGTGTTTTGTGCTAGCCTTTGCAATGAGACTCTGGGGCTGACCTTAATCTTGGGACTTTTGATGCATTTAGCTCACAAAGTTTCCCAGCTTGGAAGGTGAGGTTAGAAAGGAAAAGACGGGACAGAGGTGAGTCTGGTCCTTTCTTTTTTTACGTTGGCCTTCAGCTATTTTATTATAATTTAAAAATAATGTCCTCCCAACAAGCTCAGTTTGCAAATAAAAATAGTAGGTGCAAATTGAAAAATAGTTCTCCCCAATTTTTTTCATTTATAAAGGTTCAGTTGTAATCTTAAAAAGCCTCTCCATACTGCTACACATAATTTCCTTAAAACCTGACCCTCACAGGGGCGCCTGGGTGGCTCAGATGGTTAAACATCAGACTCTTGATCTCCGCTCAGATCATGATCTCACAGTTTGTGGGATCGAGCCCCACATTGGGCTCTGCACTGACAGCATGGAACCTGCTTGGGATTCTCTCTCTCCCTTTCTCACAGCCTCTATCCCTCTCTCTCAAAATAAATAAAAAAATCAACTTAAAAAATTGACCCTTAGTCTTTAATCAAGTTAAAGTTGGATTACATATGGGTGTTCCATCACTGGGATGCCACCTGAAAGCAATGCTGGAAACTAGAAAGGTGTGACTAAAGGGTGCTGGGTAGAGCCATGTGCTTGCTACTAACACTAACAGGATGAGCCTTATGCTGTTAGCACATCACACAGGGGCCACACAGGGCTAAGTTCACAGCCAGTGCAACTTCTGATGAGCCATGCTCTGCTCCTGGGCAAGGTAACCACTCTGGGCCTCCCTTTCCCCAGATATAATGATGGCAAGAGCCTTTTCTTCACAAGGCAGTTGTGGGTGACTTGATATACCATATGTGAAACAGCTAGCAGAGTGAACAGTATATGGTGTGAGCTCAACAAATATAAATCCTCTGGATGAAAGAAGCTGTCCTTAAGACAAAGAGAGTTCATGCCAGCAGTTTCAGGGCAATTCAACTGCATTCTCTGTTCACACGGAAGTGTATGGAGTTCTTGGAGTAAAACCAAAGCCCAGGTTTATATACTAATTTCAAGGCAGACTAGCCATATGACTCATACATGATACATTAAGCTTCTTGGAGCCTCGGTTTACTTGGCTATAAACTGGGGATAAGGGCCAGTTCCATTTTCCTTGCAGATGATAAAGATCACACGAAGGAAGCTCATTTTACCTGTGGGGTGCAATACGAATATAGGCTAATATTAAGTTGGACTTAATATTAAGTTTAAGTTAGGACTACAGAGAAAATTATCTAAAAATTATAAAAGATCCAAAGAATATAAGAATGAGAAGTAGGGGGAGCACTGATTTGTCAGCCAAGCTCCAGAAGAGACCAGGGGTGGTCTCCAAGCTAAACATCAACCTCTCTAGCTGTCTCAAGAAACCTGCTGTCATCTCAGAGCACACAGAGTGCAAGGAAGTGAGAACTAGCTTAGGGCTTGTGCTTTTATGCCAACTTACCAAGTCTTCCCAGGCCATTTTTATCTTGAGTAACCCAAGCAAGTTTGTTTACCTTAAGACTAAGGAACAACCATATGGTTCAGAAATATCTTCTTGCGGCCTCCTCCCAACCAGGGCGCCCACCTGAATTCACAAACTTTTATTTGGAAAGTTTGATGGCTGGTGTGGTTTTTCAGAGGGACTACTTTACACATTATAGTGATTAACCCTTTTTCAACAGTTCATTAACGGTTTCTGAAAAACATAAAAAAGACATTTCATGGAGGGCAAAGGGTTTAAACATGGCATGCTTCAGGAATAGTGCTTGCCACATGCAAATCAATTCCTGCTACCAGGCTCCATGAGTATGGAATTGATTTAGGGGCTTATTTAGGAACAGTGGGGAGTTTTTCCACTTTGAGGAAGATCCTGGGTTAACTCAGGGCCTGGGAAAAGAAAAGAAAGAGATTTGCTTTCCTAAATGGTTGTTTCTTTTCCGGAAGTTTCTTTCTCTCATGCTCAGGGAGGTGAAGCCACAGGTCTTTAGCTACTTTGCTTTCCCACACAAATAGACTTCCCTTCAGGACACAACCAAAGACTATAAGAATTGCCATACTCCTTAAGAATAGTGGTGTATCACCCACCGTAGCTGTAGCTGCTGAGAGCACACTGTTTCAAGAAAAAAAAACCAAGTTGTCAATATCCAAAGCATTAAGTGTATGATATCTGTAGTATTTAAATATGTCTCACAGATCATGAAGAAAAAGCAAATACTCTAACAGGAAAATGTGCAAAGGACATGAACAGGCAATTCAAAAATGAGATGGAAGTCACAATTATGAAGAAATGTTCCACCTCACTAGAAATCAAAAACAGGCAAACAAAAATAAGATATCATTCTTCAACTTACAAAATTTATAGATTAAAGAAATATGATTATGCCCAGTGATGTCAAGGGTGTGGGGGAAAGGCAAACTTTAATACGTTAGTAGTGGAATAGTCTCAACCTTTCTCATGGATGACTTGGTAAGTGCCATAAAGATGTTCATATTCTTTTGATCAAAGTAGTTCCTTTCCTAGGGGTTAATGTTGAGAAAATAAACACACATGCATACACCAATGAACATGGAAAGAGGTTCACTATAGTACAACAGGGTGGGAAACTATTTCTATAAACATTATAGGCCTTGCAAGCCAATTAGTCTCTGTTGCAACTATTCACCTCAGCCATTGTAGGGAAAAACAAGCCATAGACTATAATCAACTGGGCATGGCTATGTTCCAATAAAACTTTATTTACAAAAATAATTACCTGCAGGCTAAATTTGGCCTATGGACTGTAGTTTGCCAATCCATATAGTACCATTTATAGTGGGGTATATCAATAATCATAGTGGGGTAAAATGATAATTTTAAAAAACCAGAATCATCTATTATCTAACAGTATAGAAATGATAAACTAATTTTTTATGCAGCTATTACAACTTTTTCTTTTTAGTGATTTATGAAAATGCTTATGTGAAAAAAATCAGGATACAACACTGTAGGTTTAGAGTGATCCCGATTTTTTAAAGGAAAAGATATGTAAGCATGGAAAAAGGATTAGGAAGAAATACATAAGGATTTTAACAGTAATGGTTTGAATTTTCTTTTTTGTACTTCTCAGGATCTGAATTTTCTATAATGTATGTGTGCTTTACTTTTAAAACAGAAAAAAAATGTTTTAAATGACAGAATTGGATTTCTGGTGTGGATATAGTTGCATAAGCCAGCATTCCCCCTTCTTGCTTGTGAAAATAATCCAAAAAAGAGAATGAAAGGAAAAAACTTACCATCTTCCATTTCTGGAAAAACCAGACAAACACAACATATTTGTAAGAGGCACAAAAAGCAAACAGATTTTCTCTGGAGTTACAGAGGAGGAAGTAGAGAGGAGAGGAGGGAGAACCCAGAGCAGCAGATTTCTGAGACCCCAAACAATGCACTTCTAAAGGGTGATGGGTACTCCTGAGGGACGAAGGCAAGCTGTCTTCTGCAGGAAGGGTTCACTGATGGGGGTGGGCTGGGCAGCAGCTAGGAGTAGATCCAGTGTCACGGGCCTGAAGTTCATACAATCTGGGGGTCCCTTTTATTAGGTACAAGTGTATTTATTTAGAATGAACAAAGAAAGGGTACTAAACGTAAAAGTTTAAGCTGATAAATTCTACACACACCACCCAAAATCCAGAAAGATAATGTTTCTAATAATTACCTACAACTATCCTGCTTCTATAACACCCCTGTCTGTGACACCCCATCTCAAAATACTTTCTTTCCCTAAGATTTTGTGGTTGCATAGTCCTTGATCACTTCATCATAGGACAATACTTTTGTTCCCATGAGCTTTCTGAGGAAATTTCTAGAAGATGAACTATAGCCAACTAAAAGATGACTGGGGAAACCACATCAAAATGACTCTAGGGGCATTCTGAACAGCTTATCTAACATCTAAAACTGTAACAAATTTGAGTGTTGTAAGTTAGAAAAGGACAAAGAAACTGAAGAAAAGCAGGAGAAAGGAATTAATAAAAATAAAAGAGGTATTAGTAGGTTAGAAAATAAAAAATAGTAGAAATAAAAGCTGTTTTTGGAAGGTGGGGGAGACAGTTAATCTGCTAGCTAACTCAATCAGAAAAAAAAACAGAGGAAAAGGTAAACATACAAAGTAAGAAATATTATAAGGAAATAAACTACAAAATCTAAGCAATCTAAAAGAACCCTAAAAGACTACTTTGCTAAATTCAAACCAAATACCCTTGAAAACCTAGACGAATAGGCAATTTTTAAGAAAATGTAATTTACCTAAACTGATATCAGAAAAAGAGAAAATCTAAACAGACCAATTTTCATGGGGGAAAAAAAGAGGGAAGTTGACAAAGAGCCTCATCTCCTAAAAAGTACCGGATCCAGCTGGTTGCCTATGAAGTTTCTACCATATTTCAAAGAACAGAAAATTCCAATGTAATTTAACTATTCTGGAACATTAAAAATGGAAGAACACCATATTTTCTGAAGTGTGCGACGACAAAATGTAACAATGATTTCAAGAATAAAGTCACAGACCATCTCTTATGATTACTCGGGCAAAACCCATCAACAAAACACCAAATCGTCAAGAGTTGAGCTGAACTACTTCGTGGTATTGTTGTATTGGTATTCATTTGTTTGGCCAAGCGGCCTGCAGAGATTTTAAACTGCCACTAGCCCCTCATGCAAGCAGGTGACCTAGACAGCAGCCTCAGAGTCACAGGTAAACGAATGTAAGTTCCCAGTAAGACTTCCCCAATAGCCTTTGTCACTGACAGTCTCTCCTGCCTCCCAGTGCCTGTACGCCTGACGTGCCTCTTAGCTAAGACTGCCTTGGGACTTACCAAACCCACCCTAGCTTGGGAACCCCTAAGCACTCCATCTATGGACCCTAAAGAAGGCATGCACCCCAGTCATGCCTCTCACTATCTGTACTGTGCCTTGACCTCCTCCTGTGGCCCCTCAAGGCAAGCTATGAACTTCCTCCAGGACCTGTGTGTAATATACGTCTCTGTTTTGCTTTCCCTTGTGGTCTGTTCTTGAACAGTGGCTCACCATCTGACACCCTGTGCTCCACTTAACAAATGCTAATTTAATGAAGTCATAACACAAACAGAATCCAGGACATTAAAAGACCAAAGCATCCTAGCCAGGTGGCGTTTATGCCAGGAAAACAGACAGTTTAACTTTAGGAGACACATTAATATAATTCATCATATGAACAAGTTTATGTGGAAAAAGCACAATGCAACATCTATTCTTGATAAAAATGTTCAATGGTATAAAAATGCTCCCTTAACATGATAAGAATAAATCTATTCCTGCCTAACAGCTTGCATCATGGGGAGGGAGAAATCCAAACAGTACCTTCAATTTAGTCAGGAACAAAACAAAGATACAAAGACTTAACTCTTGTTTAACTTTGTACAAGAAGTACTAGCCTATATAATTAGACAAGAAAAAGAAATGAGGGCTAAAAATATTGATTAAGAGGAGGTAAAATTATCATCACTTGCAAATAACAAGGTTATATACCTTGAATGCCCAAAAGGCAAAAATAAAACTACTGAAATAATAAAAGAATTTAGGAAGATAATAAAATAGGAAAATTGTAAAGAATTCAAACATTCATGTTTACAAACAATTACAAGATAGAAGATATAGTGGGAAAAAAGATCCCTTACAACATCAATAAAAAAGATAAAATAGGGGCATCTGGGTGGCTCAGTCAGTTGAATGTCCGACTCCTGATTTCAGCTCAGGTCATGATCTCAGGGTTGTGGGATTGAGCCCTGCATCGGGCTCCATGTTGGGCATGGAACCTGCTTAAGATTCTCTCTCTGTCTGTCTCTCCCCCTCCCTCTGCCCTTTCCCCGCTCCTGCATATATTCTCTCTCTCTCTCAAAAAAAGATAAAAAACACAGAAATCGATTCAAGAAATATGATTATGAAAATCTTTAAAATATTGCTGAAGAACCCAAAATAATATATGAACAAATGGGAGTCACACCATGTTCTTGGATTGGATGTATTTAACATGATCTTACTAAAAGTATCAGCAGTTTTCCCCCCTTGGAACTAGGCAAAGATCTACATGCAAGCCTCTGTGCTGAGTGTCAGGAAGACTGCAAACGTAGGTCAAACAAGAATTGTTCCATAACATGTTGCATGGGACCTCATATCCTTGCATCACGCTGGACATTGACGATTTCTTATAATTACAACTATCAAAATATTTTTAAAAATCTATGTATGGTGAGATTCAGAAAAGGCAACTGGATTTAGCAGCAAAGAGGTTACTGCTGACCTTCAAGAAAGTAGTAGTGGGGCTGAAAACAAGCCTTGCAGCCCTCAGCAAAAGGCACTTATTTCAGTGCCAGAGGAAAGCAATGGAACTTTTCACCTGATTACAGGGGGTCATCTTCCTGCTCCAAACACATAGATAAATTAAATAAAATACAGCTAAACACCAAAAAAAAAAAATCCCACATAACCAAATTCAGAATAAGAAGGGGGAAATCCTGGCGCATCAGAAATAAGGAAGAAATGTAAAGTCAGAACGTTGCACTGATATAACACTGAATTCTTACAGTGGTGCCAGACCCCAATAAATCCTGCAGGGATGAGAGGTGAATGCAATTTTAATAGAGTCCACTGCAGAGACTAGAGCCAACACCCTCTCTGGCTGAAAGGGAGCTGGACTTGAGGGGTTTTCTTAGCATAAAGTTGGAAGCTCTACAAACCGTGGGAAGCTACTCAATTGGTGGTGTCTTCTGAAACTGAGATGTTAAAAGTTAAAACATCACCAGGGGGTCTGCGTGGCTCATTCGATTAGCATCTGACTTCGATTCAGGTCATGATCTCATGGTCTGTGAGTTGGAACCCCGCATCGGGCTCTGTGCTGACAGATTGGAGCCTGGAGCCTGCTTCAGATTCTCTGTCTTCCTCTCTCTCTGCCCCTCTCCCACTCATGCTCGTCTCTCTCAAAAATAAACATTAAAAATTTTAAAAGAAAACACTAAAACATCACCAAACGCTGGAGAAATCCATAGCCTCCTCCAAAAGGCAACTTCAAAATCTTCCCACAGGTATCCCTCTTGAATGCAGGGCAAGTGGGCCTCTCCAGGAAAAGGACTCCCATTTGACTAGCTCGCACTCCAAAATTGCAAAGCATGGGAGAAACACCCCACCATGAACCGGCATCAACACTCACGGCACAGAAAGAAGCTCACACCCAGGAACTGCAGATGAGAGGCCAATCTAAAAGAGACTTCAAACAACTATTTCTTAAATGTTTATAGAGTTAGAGGAAAGAGTGGTAAAAAACAAAAACCAGAAAGGAAACTTGGCATCGGGGAGGCAGACAACTGGCTCCAATGAAGGTTTCAGTAAGATGTGAGTGATACCTGCATGCCATAAACCAAAATGGAAAACCAATATGTAAGTGGCAGACTGAACACTTATTAAGAGCTATTCATGTATGAGGCACGATCCTAGAATGTAACTTCCTAATATAACTCCCACAACAACTACCCTGTGGGGCAAAATAATTATCCCTATTTTTTAACTGGCCCTTAGAAAGTTTAACTTGCCCAAGCTCACACAACTCAGCTGGAACTAGAATCCCAACATAAGGGTTCTCCTACCTCTTTAGAGGAGGAACTACAGCTGCTGAAGAAAAAGAAATATATAAAAATTGAGGGCACAGTGTTACCGGGGAGGCAGGAGAGGATTAAAGAACATTTGATTGTAAATGAAGGTGGATACTGCCTTCATCCTGTCTGTGAGAAAAAGAGATGAGCGAGGATGTTTAAGGGTGCTGACGTCTAAGTTATCATGTGATATGTAACACTAAGAACGTCTCCGAACTGGAATCTCTTCCTATGCACGCAATTATTCCAGCAGGGGAGGGAAAAAATGATCTGACTTCAATTTGTTCAACATGCATTTTCTAAAAAAAGGATATTTGCCACAAGTAATTACTGAGAAGTGGGAGCTATTCCTGGTTAGAAAAGTTTTTAATCATGAAATGGTATTTGACGATGTAATTATTTCCACGGGCCAAAAAAATGAGCTTGTCACTGAACTAGAGTAGTAACTGGGTTTGACCACAACGAAAATGGTATGCGTTGCTGATAACACGCGGTCACTAAGTTTATGGGAATAACATTAAAATATATATTAATGAAGGTTTGCCACTTTGTGAGGGGTAATATAAAATAATGCTGGAAGCAGTTTTGTGCTCAAGTCTGTTCCTAAAGTGGGGTGACCTTGGGCAAGTTGTCTGGGCTGCAGTCTCCCTTATGCAGAAGGCGGGAGGAGTCTAGGATCTCCAGGCCCTTCTGACTCCAAATTCCACTTTACCCAGGCCTCCTTCTGCCCAGTAAGGCTGGTAACGTCAAATGCTCTGGAGGCAATGGTGAGCTCAGTTTTCTCTTAATGGTCTCAAAACATTTTAAAGATGAATTTGCAATAAGTTCCTCTTCTACCACTGAACCACAATAATTCTGAGCCAAAAATGGTCAGTGATGGTGAACTGTAACTCTACCCAGGGAGGAAAATGAATCACTGAAAAATTCCTTAGAGGGTTTCTGGTTCAACCTCCTCAGCTTACGGATAAGGATCTGAGGTCCAGAGATGGAGAGAGCGATTGCCACTAAGGGCGGACCTTGGCCTGGAATCCGTATCTTCCAGGTCCTCATCCAGGTCTCAGTACCATGCTGATGAGAATCAGGTCAGCCAAATCATGGCAGAAATACGCATACAGCTGTTGAGCTAATGAGGCCTAGAAAAATCCATTCATATTAATGAGGATAGCAGGAGCGGTGGTAGTGGTTACTCATCAGACACCCTTCCTCAGCACTGCCCTCTCTTCCAAATCTGGAAACACAAGCTTCTAGAGCAGCTGAAGAAAAAGGGAGAAGAAAAATGGCATACTGAAGACACAGACTGGCTGAAATGTTTGTGGAGGGCTCCCCGGGCTAGTTAGCAATCACCAGGAGGAGAGCAGAGGGCTCTGGTCAAAGGTTTGTGTCTGTGAAGATGGGAAACCGTGAATGAATTCAACAAGAATGCCTATTTTTACCAGTAGAAACTGAACCGTCTGTCTATAACCCATGACCTCTTTTAAATTAAAATGTTCCTCAATGTCATGGAGGGAGAATCTTGACCTCAGGTCTTACTTTCTCAGTCATAAGTTCCCTGTGGTGCCAAGGAAATGACACCTCCCTTCTCTATGCCTCAGTTGCAAATTGGGACTAATAAACTCACAGTTCAGGGAACCTCAGGGTTGAGAAGAGGATTACATATGATAAAGAGTGTGCTTAAGGAATGAGTAGAAGGAGGAGCAAGAGGAGGACTTTGATGTGGATGATGTTCCCTTTCACCCCTGATTGGAGCTGGGGCTAAGAGCTCAGCCTTTGGACAAGGTAGATCTGGTTTAAAAGCCGGGCTCTGCACAATCTTGGGCAAAACACATCATCTTTCTGAGTCTTGGTTTCTTCAAATTTAAATGTGGAATAATGATAGTACCTATCTCACTGGAAAAACAATTGGGGAAGAGACCAAAGGCCAGTTTATTCTTCTGAGGTTACTCATGGAAGCAATAGCATGCGGGGCTTTCTGAAAACTCATTTAGAAAAGTAGAACCACTGTCCATGGATGTTCTTCATGATTAAACTATGTCAGTGGCGTCAGTAAAATCGCTAGACAGAAATTTCCCCCAGTGGTCAGAGCATAGGAATTTTGCAGCTTCCTTCTGGAAATCTGGTCTTGTTTCCATCTCAGTTTCAAATTCTGAGCAAGCCCAGGTCCAGAGAAAGCTGTTTGATGGGCCCAACATGAAACAGACACTCTGCTACACATATTGGAAGAGCCGTTATTGTTTATGGTGTACTTTCTCATCCATTGCTCACAACCCTAGCAGGTAGGCAGAGTGAATGTTGACTCCCTTCCCCCAGAAGAAGACACTGAAGCTGTGCAAGGCCAGTTCAAGTTAATTTCCTAAGTAAACTGCCACTAATGGAAGGCTCTTCTGATGACACAACACTGCCTCTCCCTCCACCTGACAAAGTTTGGGAATATTACTCTCACCTAAATCAAATGTCCAGTCAGAAGCCAAATATGCCTCAATATTAGTAATCAATAACATTTTATCCATCATGATACTAGCATATCAAACAAGACATAGACCATATATTCACATATTCACACACACAAAGTATGGGAAATTGAAGAAGGAGGTCCTGAAGAAGTGAGATGTCTGATACCATGTAGCTGGTCTATGGGACTCGAGACTGCAGTCAACCAAATTTATCCATGTGTTTCCCCTTTTGGGTCCCTCTGTATTCCTGGATGGTGCTTTTGTGGATGTGGGCTTGCACTCCTACACTTCTGTCATCAGAAGTATCCGTAGATGAGATCCCAGGAGGGGATGAGAGACTGGTGGAGCAGAGGCTCCCCACCCCCTCATCATGTATTAGTGCCACGCCGTCCATTCTACAAACTCACCAGCAAGATGCAAAGTGCTTATTTTTGTACAGCACTGAGATTTTGTGCTTTTGTGTTACGTAGCATTATTATGACTGTAGTTGACTATATACAAGATGAACGTCGAAAAATAAGGAATTTGATAAACTGCAATACATATAGAGTATCAGAGTCACTATTATTAATGATAATGATCTATAAACATATCAACATGGAAAATATCTAAAATAGATTAAGAAAAAAGCAAGTTATGAATACGTATGGATAGTATGATCCTTTCTTATAATATATAAACATATGTGTATTTATGTGTACAGGAAAGAGCCTGGAGAGAAATACAAAAAATTTTATCAGTGTTTCTCTCTAAGTGATAAGAATATATTTTCGCCTTCTTCTTTATAAATATCTGTATTTTTTAATATTAAAAATTTTTTATTTTTTATTTTTGAGAGAGACAGAGAGAAAGAGTGTGAGTGGGGGAGGGGCAGAGGGAGTGGAAGACACAGAATCCGAAGCAAGCTCCAGGCTCTAAGCTGTCAGCACAGAGTCCAATGTGGGGCTCAACCTCAGGAACCACAAGATCATGACCTGAGCCTAAGTTGGACGCTTAACCGACTGAGCCACCCAGATATCCCTGTATTTTTTGATACTAAAAAAATAAGCTTACAGCAATTTTAAGTCAAAATGAAAACAATAAAGTTATTTCATTTAGAAAAGCAATTAAAACATACAGAATTCTGGCTATATATAGTTTGCCAGGTATCATTGCCTTTCAATAGGAAAAGAGTTTTCTTCTCCTAAAGAGTTAAAGATACATATTTTAGAAATCTGGCAACTAAAGGCAGAAGTATACTTCAAAACTTAAAGCCAATTCCCATCAACATTACCCAAAACAGACCAGTCTGTTCCCCCAACTTGTCTGTTTCTTACATCTACTAATGAAAAGTCTTTGTTTCAGACTTTGAGTAGCATATTTGTGAATTAGCCCTCATACGGTTTCCCAAAGGTAAAGTTAAACTTCTCTCCCACCTTTAACTCTTGATGATATATCCTTGATTATCTCATAAAATCCCCAATCCAGATGCAATGATTAAGAAAGTGCAGACTCTAATGAAAATAATTTCATTAGTGTCAGGGAAGAGAAATCTTACCCAAGTAAAAGGACTAAGGTTCCGTATTAGAAACAGAAGCCATGAACATGATCAATAACACGGACAAATGGACACAGAAGATGGTCTTTAAGTCTACTGGGAATCTCTGTGAAATATGTCTGCCTAATACCCCATTCAGGTATGGGGGGAGTCACTGAAAACATTTGACCAAAAAAACCCCACAAAAAACCACACCCAACTCTGCCAGTGATCAGGTAGCACTTACAGATCCCAGACGTGGCTTGCAAAAACCACTCTGCCTAATTTTCCCACAGGTGTTTCTATTCCCCTAGACTGCCATTGCACTATCGGGGGCCCACCGCTCTCTGGTGTTGAGGATTATGGTTATTTCAGTTACAAGACATGAAGCAGACCTGTGGTTTCAGGAAATATTAAAGACCTGTTCGCTTGCGGAAAAATGACAGAAACTTTCATCTCCGTTAACCAGCAAATAGTCCCTTTCTCTAATGGCCTATTAGGAGAGCACAAGGGAGGAACAGGTCCTCCGAACACTGTGCCCCACTGCCCGGTGCCTGGAAGAAGGCCCATATGGTTCCCGTACCTTGTGATCACTGAGGTGGTTGCCGGGGACCTCCCATTATCGGAAAACGGTCCCCAATAACTTTTTGTTACATGTTACATAATTATGAGTGTGTGTGTGTTCGAAGCCACATAAAAGTGACTTGAATTTTGGTTGCTGCCTACAACTCGAATTCTCTCTAGCTGAACTTCACGATCCGAATTTCTCTTCACCATGCCTCATTATTTTATAATAGGTTTTTAATAGTGCTGTTACTTTGATGTTGTTACTATTATATATATCCTTTGTGTAGACAATCTATCAAATCATGTTCTTGACCAAATGCTGCATCTTTCTCCTTAATAAATATATCTCTACCGATACTATATATGTGTGTTCATTTATAAAAATATGAGAATGGTGGGTAAAACTTTTAATATTTTATACCCCATCTTTTTAAAAAATGTTTATTTATTTTTGAGGGGGAGGGGCAGAGAGAGAGAGGGAGATACAGAATCCCAAGCAGGCTCCATAGTCAGTGTGCAGAGCCCCATGTGGGCCTTGAACTCATGAACCATGAGATCATGACCTGAGCTGAAACCAAGAGTTGGACGCCTAACCGACTAAGTCACCGAGGTGCCCCTATTTTATATCCCGTCTTAAAGGAGGCTTAAATGAATATACATAATAATACAAAATGATATGAATTAAAATACACAGATGAAGACACAACAAAGCCAGGGGTGGAGTTAACATACGACACATACTGTTGTCCCTTCTTGCGTACTTGCAACAGATAGCTTCTGAGCTTTCTGCCGTGAGCAGTGATATGACTCAGGGTTCACAGGACCAGGGGAGCAGAGGACCAGAGGAAGCTGCTTGCTTGGGACAAAGACGGATAATTCTACTCAGCTAAACCTGAGGGAAACTTCTCCCTTGGGTCTTCATTAAGGAGCTGCTGTGGAATGCAATGAGCAACATCTTCAAGGAAAACGTGGCACAAAAGCAGCCAGCAGTATCCCCGGGGCCGACTCTTAACAACAGCCCTCAAAGCAGGCTGAGAGCATCAGCCACCCCTCCTTAGGGACCAGAACAATTTGATCTGGGCACACAGTACTGCTGCGTCTCGGCCCCTGATTCGGGGACAGCTGGATCTGGGAGCAAGCAGAATGACTGTAACTGGTTTTGAAACGCTGCAGAATGCTGTCTTCCAATGAAGACTTACTTGGGAGTGGGAAACACAGGAAGAGGAGTGGGTGTGGTGCAGCGGACGATGAGGGCAGTTTTGGGGGTGCTGTCAGCCGGTCGTTCAGCAGGGACGCAGGGTAGGAGACCGGGAGGAGATCTGGGCTGGTCACGAAGGCCAGAACCACCAGCAGGAAGGGCAGGTCGAAACAACAGGAGAAGAGCCAACCAGGCTAAGGGAGTGACAACAGAAGGGGCTGAGGACCCACAGATGAGAGAGTTGCTCAAGAAGAAAAGGAAGCAACAGCTTCTCTTCCTTTTCCATAACATGAAAAGCAAGGCTCCCAATGTGGCCTCCACACCCCGAATGACGCCCCCGAACCTTTCAAGTGTCTCTTGCTATCCGCCCGTCCTTTTATCCTGTGGGTACAGGCGCTGCCTTCAGCGTGGGGAAAATGAATTCAAGACCAGGGCCTGCAGGGCAGCATGTCTGCTTCCTCCACCTCTGGGCTCCTCTGGGCGACTTCGAAATGCTGTTTTCCACACATGTGCTCACAGCCTTACCATCTGTTCTTCAACTCCACGTGAAGCACAAGAATGAGGTCATGTTTGATGGGGGCCAGGCGCATCCCACGCTCAGGCAGCTGGCTCCGGCTAGCTCCGAGCGGGTCTGAAGTTGCTTCTCCGCGCCGTGATGTCACGGCTCTGGGTTTTGCCATGTTCCTTTGTAAACCAGGATCTGTACTACAAATGATTCGTGTGTTTACGTTGGGGAGCAGGGGGATGAATGCGCATACATATTCTCATGGGCTGAGGGTGGAATATGCAGACAAGAGTGGGCATGGCCAAGTTCCTCCAGAAACCTGAGTTGAGGTACTGCTGGAAGTGAGGGGCTCTACCCCTACCCCAGATGGGAGGCTGAGGAGTTCACTCAAGCTCATCCTGAAGAAAAGAAGGATCAGGGAATTTGCTAAAGGTTTTCATTAGGACTAAGACCATCCTAAAGGAAAGATGAATTCGATGCCTGGGGGACTGATCAGGCGGTTGGTGCTTTCTAGAATGACTGCTCAGTGGCAGGTTTGGCAGTACCGTACCACAAGCTCTCTTCTAGAGGTGGCAGAGGAGAATAGCGCTGGGTCCTAGGTACTGCCTTGCAGTGGGGGCTGCCCTGAAGACAAGCAGGGCCTTCTGGAACAATTGCCAGGCTGGGACACAGGAAGCTGTTTGAGAGGAGCCAAGAGCAGCTGAGTACGAGAAACAGACAGCAGGTGGGGCAAAGAGCAGTATGAGCGACCGTCTGTGGAATGGCCGTGATGTGTTCAGCCCTGCCGGGCACTGCACATGCATGTATTACGTGATTTGGTCATCATAAAACACTATGATACAATCCCCTTCTTATAGATGAGGAAACTGAGGATCCAGATGATTAAGAAATTTGCCCAAAATCTCACCTACTAAATGGCTGAGTGGGGATTTGAACCCGACACCCGCTGCTTGGCCCTTTCTTTATGCTTATTCTCTAACCCCTTGTTATTCAGGACCAGCACAGACCAGTGTCAGCAGGGAGCTTGTGAAAAATGCAGGCTCTCAGGTCCTATGCCAGACCTCTCGAATCAGAATATACGTTTCAGTAAGGCGCCCAGGTGATCTGTGTGCGCCCAAGTCTGAGAAGGGTGACCCTAACACACAGTCATGGTCTGGTTAGTTCACTGTCATGGGAGTGGTAACACAATGTGAAATAATCAGAGACCAGTTTAGAAAACAGCAAATTGGGACATCTTCGGGGAGTAATTTGGCAGTGTCTATTGAAAATTTATTTTTTTAATGTTTATTTTTGAGAGAGAGAGAGAGAGAATGCGAGTGGCAGAGGGACAAAGAGAGAGGGAGATAGAATCTGAAGCAGGCTCCAGGCTCTGAGCTGTCAGCACAGAGCCGAATGCGGGGCTCAAACTCACAAACCGCGAGATCATGACCTGAGCCGAAGTCGGACGCCTAACCGACTGAGCCACCCAGGCAGTCCAGGCAGTATCTATTGAAATTTAAAATGCACATTCCCTTTAACCTAGAAATGCTACTTCAAGGAATTTATTCTACTTGTAAACTCACACATATGTGCAGAGATAAACAAAAATCACAATTGTGTGGAATAGCAAACCTAAATGTGTATCAACAGGTGCATCAGGGAGCTCCCAAGAGGAAAAAAAAATGGCATGTGCAAATTATGTCAATCTGAGGAGGTCTTAATAAAGGGATTATTAGCAAAGCTGTGAGTAAAGCAAAAGAGGAAAGCATAGTGTGGTGGTTTTCAAACTTAAGTGTGCCTCAGAAGCCCCTGGAAGGCTTGTCCAGATGCTGGACCTCATCCGCAGAGTGTCTGAATCCGTAGGTCTGGGGGAGCCTAGAAACCTGCATTTCTAAGTTCCTAGGTCCAGCAGCCATACTCTGGGAATCACTTTCACAGGGAAGTAATCTGGGACTAGTAAGAGTGAAGGAGAAGCCCACAGACCCACTGGAACAAGGGGAGAGAGAGACTTCCGGAACCCAGAAAGAGATGGTCATGTAGACAAAGCACCCAAGATGACCTTGTATGGAGCAAGGCAAGGGGATAAATATCCAAGTTCACTCTCCTCCCGCCTTTCTGTCTCATGTTGGGTTTCCCACGGCTGAACCCAACAGGGTACCAGAAAGAAGGGAGGCCTGATGCCTTATGCATTATGCACGTCATGCGGGGCCTCCTGCAGGCAGACAGAGGATGGATTATGCACGTCATGCGGGGCCTCCTGCAGGCAGACAGAGGATGGAAAGGCTGGCTGAGGGGTCTGCAGGGGCAAGAAGGAAATATCTGGCATGAGAGCAGGCTGACTGCCTGAAGCCGTGCCGAACCCTACGGTCGTGAGCAAGCACAAAGCACCAAAGGCTGAATGATGAACACTGATGCTGCTATTTAGGTCTGAATGACGCAGAATATCCCTGCCGGGGCACAGGAGGCTATGGACAGTGGGTGCCTCAGCCTCTGGGGCACTGGGGTTCCGGGAGCGGGCAACGCCATGGAGGAGGTCAGAGGGGCCAGTCGGTGGGCCTGACCAGAGAACCACGTGGGGAGGAGCTGTCGGCATCAAGAGACTGTGCAGTAAGGTGCAGCACCAATGGGACCCGGGAGGGGCCCACGGGCCGCCACTGCACGCCCTCCTGTGAACCGTACTGAGGGACCTCACTGGGGTGGGTCTCTGCCTGGACGTGCATACAAACTATCAGGGAAGCTTTGAAAACTACCGCACACACCCTGCGGTAGAAGTCCCAACTGAACTGGCCTGCGGTAGGACTGGGCTGCTAAGTCGGAATGTCCCAGGTGATTGTGCCGTACGCTGAGCGGTCACTTTCTGCTGACAGCCTTCCGTTGGTGGCAGCCTGCGTGATTCTCTGCGTTGTGCGGCATCCACAGAGGCTTTGCTGTCCCCCTTCGAGCCACTCCAGGATTCAGTGTCCTTTACTTCCAATAGTCCCACAAGATAGAGGGCAGGGTCCTTGCCACCCCATCTCCTGCCCCCCAGGAGCAGGGGCAATGGGAAGGAGATGCTGCCTAACCTCTCTTCTCTGTTTAAGGACTGGGGCACAGTGGTGAGACCACCTTTGCTACTGTGGGATGAGGCACGAGTGCTGAGGCTGTTACTATAATTACAGAGAATAGTAATTTACCAACAAATCACCTTGTGGATCTGAAGACACGGAACCAATGAACACCTCTGAGTAATCCAGAGCCCCAGCTGGGGTCTGGCCTGGAGAAAAGGTTGTGGCTCTTAAAATAATATTGAATGAAGTGAAAATGGGTTAAGATTCACAAAGCTGAATACGGTCAATAAAAATTGTGAAAAACGTGAGAAAGCCAAAACCTCCCTAAAAATGCACCGTCTAAAACAGCCCTCACCAGGGACGGCACCTATAACCAGTTGGCCTGCACAACCCAGGTATTGTCCCCGCTAGAGCTACATAAAACAACTCCTACTGCCTCCTCCACTGTCTCAGAGGGTACCTTTCCTCCCAATGCTGTTTTTCTAAATTTAGAATGTGCAGTTTACCCCTCACCCAGTTCCAGTTAGGATGACATGTGTTTTATGAGAATAACATACAGTCAACCTCCTGCAAAATCAGTCTTTCTTAAAATCAAGATTCCTGTTTCCAAGCGGGTCAGCAAACAGGACTTCCAAAGATGCACTGAGAGAGGGCTGCTTCTGGAACATTCATCTTGGGATGAAGGAAAATACCTCAGGGAGACCATCCTAGTCTGTCAGGGGTGGAACTCTGCCTGTTAGGGTAGCCAAGCCTCAGTCTGCTAAGAAAAGCAAAGAAACCTTCACGTGGGGAAGTTCTAACTGGGAACTCAGAGTGAGAGCAGAACTTAAGGCTTCAAGAACAGGCCGAGCCTCGCTGGAAAGGATCCCTCTCGGACGGATCTTTCACAGACACTCAGGATAATTATTCTTGAAAGGGTTAACTCCCACCAGTGGTGATGATGACAATCAGTGACAAACAATAGTAGTAGTTTTGAATACCTAATACGTGCAGGCTGAGCACTTTACTGTATGAAGTCTAAAGCATGAAATCTTTACAACAGTCCTGTAACATGGATACTGCTATTATCTCCATGTTACAGAAAAATCACGTGGTCACTGGTTACACAGTTAGACAGTGGCTAAGCTGGGATTCAAACCCACTGTGTTTGACTCCAGAGCCCAGGCTCCAAACTACCGTATGAATGGCTTCTTGTAGCCAATGTTATTGAGCACTATGGATTATCTGACTTGAATCCTCATGATAACAGCACAAGGGAGGTTTTACTGCCCTTATTTTATAGTGGACAATGAGAAGGAAATGGTTTGAGGGACTTACTAAGGTGACATAATTAGGTGTGTGGCTAAGCCAGTGTTTTAAACCAAGGCATGTCTCCTGACCATTAGACCAAACTTCTCCCTTCAGGTTGCAAAAGGCAAGTATCTGACTGAGGTCGGACAAAGGTGGGGCAAGAGCAAGGTCGAAGTGGGGAAGGGAGAGAGGTGGGCTAGAAGGCCTCAGAGGAGCACACTGTGTACTTGAGACCAGTAGGTCACCTTGGGCCTGGCCGGGTGAGCGTGAGGGGCCACTCGTGAGATGAGAGTACATCCTGCTCTCAGGACGTGAAACAAAGGATTAAACACGTTTACCATCTCAAGAGGGGTCAAGACATCCTGGGAACTCTGTCCCCCACCACTTCCTCCAGGGATCTGATTTTTGGCTACTTCCACCCGCTTGTCCTAGTGTTTAGTTCTGAACCTCACCATGCAGAAGGCCAGTATGCTCATGATCAGGGACAGCTGGCATGGGGGTCGGGGGCCAGGATAAGCTATAGGGATGTGGCCAGAGATGGACGCAGAGGTGGAGAGGGGAGGAGGGCAACAAAGTCTGGGGCCCACAGCACGGGAAGGCAAGGGGCTACTCTGGATGTTAAGGTCCAAGGGCTTATCCCCAAACCAGCAAGTTCTTTCTGGTTTTACCCATAAGGTGTTCTTCACTTAGCCAAAAAAAAAAAACTCCAATGTAAATAATAAAATAAAATAAACAGCCTGGTAACTTTAAATACACAAACTTCTGAACTGTATAAACAGTTTAAAGTCCCGACACAGCCACTTATTAGCTTTGTGACCTTGAGCAAGCGACTGAATCTTTGTGACGTGGTTTCCTCATCTATGAAATGGGTGTAATACTAGTCCCTTCCTAATAAAGTTATTATGAAAATTGAGTCAGCACATACAAAATAGACTTAGATTAGCACCTGGCCCTCTGCCATCTGAATATTAGCAACAGTTGTTGCTTTCTAGCTGTGATCATTGACTGAGTTTTAAAATATCTTTACATCGAGATTACTGGAGTGCAGCATTCACAAGGCTCTAAGTAGTCAACTTCCAGGAAAGAAATTAACATGTTTAGTTTTACTGCTGACTCTGGGTGGGGAGCGGACAGAAGGCTAACGAATGACCAGATCCTGTTCCACAAATTTTAGATGCAAATCATCCTAAATCAAAGCTCTGGGTTTTGATAAATTTCGTAGTCATTATGAAACCCTTCTAGAAGAAAAAACGTTTAGTTTTGCCAAAAGACTACTTTAAAGATAACAATGTCTTTAAGTTGCGGGACCTTTTATGCCTATTGCCTGAACATAGGAGGATGTTTCGTGCCTTTACATGTTTGTGCCAGTTGGTTTCTCTGCCTGTAAGGCATCCATCTCTAGCTCCATAGGCCTCATAAACTCCTAATCATACATCAAACGCCAGCCCAGGGATCTCGTCTGTGCTACTCTGATACTGTGCATAGATTTACACTGTATACTTTTCTCCAGGATGTAATTGCTTATGGTTAGCTTCCCTTACTAGATTTTGAGCTGTGAGGACAAAGACTGTGTTTCAATTATCTTTGTATTTCCACCATTTAGCATATGGCGTTCATCCGTCTATTCCAACAAGTATGCATGGAAAGCCTGCTGTGTGCCAGGCACCACGTGAAACACCGAGGAAGGACACAGCCGTGAGGGAGACCAGTGGGCAACACCGGGAAGGAGATAACCAGGTTATGAATTTACTACCTTCTTCCCCAAACAAGGCAGTCTTCCAGAAATATATTAAGATGACCTGGGGAATAGAAGCCAAGCATGAAGGTATAGGATGAAAAAAGTCTCACATCGAGGACAATAAAACTGCCCTTCCACTCTCAGATTTCTTTAACGTGAGGCAGAAACAGATTCCTTTATTTTTATTTTTATATTTAAAAATTTTTTTTAATTTTTATTTTTGAAAGACACACAGAGTACGAGCGGGGGGAGGGGCAGAGAGAGAGGGAGACACAGAAACCGAAGCAGGCTCCAGGCTCTGAGCTGTCGACACAGAGCCCGACGCAGGGCGCGAACTCATGAATCGTGAGATCGTGACCTGAGCCAAAGTTGGACGCTGAACCGACTGAGCCACCCAGGCGCTCCAGAAACATACTCCTTTAGCTCACTGCAGTTATTTTTTTTTTCTAGTAGAGTTGAATTTAATGTAATGGGGAATAGGAGAAAGGGAGTGGAATAAGGGTTGAGCCCAGCTACTGGACCTACGGCCAATCACTTGTTACAATCACCTCTCCTGATCATTCTCATCTCCGCTGAAGTTAGTCGATTCCTGAAAAGTAACCACGTGCCACGTGGATTTTTGTGGAAATTGGATTTGGGGGCTCGACTAATGAGGACAGGAACCAAGGCAGCACGTGAGGATGTGGACGTGAAGAGAAGCATGAAAACAAAGGCCCTCGAAGTCTCTGGAGATCATGGGAAATGCTTTGGTGTTTTGAGGGCTTTCTATTTGAATTTTAAAAGATTTCTGGGAGGGGTGGGGTGATTTGGGGCTCCAGATTATAAATGTGAGGGCACTACCTGGGAGGGAACACCTGATTAAAGGTCTGGAGAAGGAAAGCTGTCACTGTTGAGCCCAGAGGACCTCGAGGCACTAGGGCCAGAGGCCAGAGAGCTCTTATCCAGTCTAGCGTAGCCGACAGGGAGCCGACAGGGAGCTGGGCAGGGCAGGGGGGCAGGACTGAGAGATCAGCAGAGGCCAGACCACAACGGGTCTCTGAGATTTAAGAGGAGGAGATTTCATCTTAGTGGCAAGGAGGATGGAATCCCTGCCGGTTTAATCGGAGGAGCCCGAGATGGGCGCTGCCTTCTGGAAAGAGAGCCCTGGCTGCGGCACAGAAAGCAGATCAGGGACGAGCCAGCAAGAAGCAGGGGAGTCCGTTTCCGAGCGAGCGGCTGTGACAATCTGGACCAGAGGGAGCGCTGGCTTCTCCCAGAGGACGAGAGAGCCCCTGAGAGCGGAACTAACACCCAGTGAGGAAGCCGCAGGAAACTCAAAGTAGAGACTACCTGGAGGTTCCTGCCTCAGGGCCAGAGAAGGGAGGTCTGACTGGGAAGGGACGTGACCTTTTTGACCTTTGAGGGCCTCGAGCTGGAGGGGGGCCCTGGCAGGGAGTACATCTAGGTCTGATCTGGTTTTCCCTGGTCCTGCTTCTCTTTTCCGGGCCTCTATTCCCCACATCTAAGTAGGAGAGGGGAAGAAGAAGAGGCAGAGGAAGAAGAAATAGCCTTAGATGTCTCAAATCAGGGTAGCCCGGATTCTCTTCCCCTGCCAGCAATTTCAACCTGGGCCCTGCTTTCTGGACGGTTCACTCTGTTGTCGCAAGAAATTTTAGCGCCTTGTCCACTCCCCCCCTCCCCCCGCCACAGCCGCAAGGAATTGCTAATATACACTGTGAACAGGCATTCTCTTATTTGCCACTATTTTAAAACTCATGTAAAGTGACCCGAGCCTTCTTTCCAGTTCCCTTCCCACTCCAGCTGATACCACATGCTTTACAAAGAAGCAAGCAACAAAACAAATTTTGGGAAACTACCCATTAGATTCAGCTTCTCCCAACAGGGGAGATGCAGCCTGACAATGTAACTGATGAAGTTTGATTTATGTATAGGTAACCTGGGTCACAGGGATAAAAAATCTGTGCAAATACAAATCTTCAATTTAAATTCACGTCACCCAGATTTTAAGTAATGAGTCCCCTTCCCTTTGGGCTCATTAAGTCCAAAGACCAAGGAGGGAGGCCAGGGAGAAAATAAAACATAAATCTATCATTTATTTTTATAATGTAGAAAGGACTTGAAACTCCCCAAATGGTAGCAGGAACGGCTTTTAAATCCTGCCTTTTTTCTGCCCCTGTCTACCCCTCACAGCCACCCTAATTAACTGCAGCACAAGTGTCAAACTATGGAACCACAGCCAAGATGCAGTAAGGAGCCTGAACTTCGGAGTTCAAAGAGGGCTCATTTGTTTATAACTATTAGGTAATGACGAGCAGTCACACGGAACATCCTGTGAGAGATCTCACTTCAATTAATAAAAGCCTTGTTTTCTTCAAAGTGAAATGCAAGAAGAGATTAGTACGTTTGAAACTGTGTATGAACAGGCTCATTTAGTAACAAATTGCAGTGGCTAAAAGCTCAGATTTCTTAGGGTTTAGTGGGGAGAGCTGGGGACTTGAGTTCTATTACGAGTCATTCATCCACCAGGAAAAACATAACTTGCGGAAGGCCACACACAAGTACAAATTTTACTCGATTCAGAAAGTTTTAAATGTTCATTTTCACCAAACAGGTAGGGGACTTAAACTGACATCAAAAACGCATATGTTCACTTTCCTAAGTGGGGAATTAAGGATTTAAGGAAAGAGGTAAAGTTTCCATCTTTTACTTCAGTTTAAGGTTATAGTTTTTGAAGACCGTGGAATTGATGGGAAATTGGTAGGTGGCTACCTATGTGGGATTCCGTGAATTCTTGGGTAGAAATGGTATGTATCTGACTCCTAAAACACAGGGAGTAAGCTCCTTGACATCAGTCTTGGTATGATTCTTTGGATTTGATCCCAAGAGTAAAGGCAAAATAAGAAAGAGAGAGAGAAAGACAGACAGGAAGGAAGGAAGGAAGGAAGGAAGGAAGGAAGGAAGGAAGGAAGGAAAAAGAAAGGAAAGGAAAAGAAAGGAAAGGAAAAAGAAAAAGAAAAGAAAAGAAAGAAAAATAAACATTTGGGACCATACCAAGCTAAAAAGCTTCTGCACAGCAAAAGAACCAACAACACAATGAAAAGGCAACCTATGGAACGGGAGAAAATCATTTGCATAGCACCCATCTGATAAGTGGTTAATAGCCAAAATATATAAAGAACATACACAACTCGATAGCAAGTAAACAATCAGATTAAAAAATGAACAAAGATTGGGGCGCCCGGGTGGCTGAGTCCGTTGAGCATCCAACTTTGGCTCAGGTCATGATCTCATGGTTCCTAAGCTGGAGCCCTGAGTTGGGCTCTGGGCTGACAGCATGGAGCCTGGAGCCTGCCTCAGATTCTGTGTCTCCCTCTCTCTCTGCCCCTCCCCCCTCTCAAAAATAAACATTAAAAAAAATGAACAGAGACATTTTTCCAAAGAAGACATACATACAAATGGCCAACAGAAATGTGAAAAGATACCCAACATCACTCATGATCAGGCGAAATGCAAATCAAAACCACGATGAGATATCACATCACATCTATCAGAATGGCTGTCATCAAAAAGACAAGAGAAAACAAGTGTTGGTGAGAATGTGGAGAAAAGGGAGCCCTCGTGCACTGTTGGTGGGAATTAGTAAATTGGCAAAGCCACCATGGAAAACAGTATGGAGGTTTTCAAAAAACTAAAAATAGAACTACCCTATGACCCATCAATTCCACTGCTAGGTATATATCCAAAGGAAACAAAATCAATAACTCAAAGAGATATTTATCATGTCCCATGGCAGCATTATTGACAATAGCTAAGAGGTGGAAACAACCTAAGTGTGCATGGATGGATAAATGGCTACATAAAACTTTGTATGTGTAAATACACACATGGGAATATTATTCAGTCATAAAAAGAAGGAAATCCTGCCATCTTTGACAACGTGGATGGTATTTGAGGGCATTATGCTGAGTGAAATAAGCCAGACAAAGAAAAACAAATACTACATGCTCTCACGTATATGTGGAACCTAAAATAAAAACCAAAAACAAAACAAAACAAAAAACAAACAAAAACAAACAAAAACAAAAACAAAAAACCAAAAAAACCTGACGTCGCAGAAATAGCAGATTGGTAGTTGCTGGAAGCAGGGGGTGGAGGACGGGGAAATGGGTAAAGGTGGTCAAAGCTACAAACTTCCAGTTACAAGATGAATAAGTTCTGGGATGTAATCCACAGTGTGGGGACTACAGTCAACATTACTGTACTGTGTATCTCAAAGTTGCTAAGTGAATAGATCTTAAAAGCTCTCATCAGAAGAAAGAAAGTTTTAACTACATGACATGACAGATATTAACTAAATTTACTGTGATAATTATTTAATAATATACACATATATCAAATCATTATGTTATATACCTTAAACTAATGTAATGTTATATGTCAATTATACCTCCATAAATCTGGGGAAAAACAAAACAAAACTCGAAAAAACAGACAAAAAGAAACAGTGTATATCTCCCCAAGTGGAGAAAATATGGCACAGGAATCTCTGATCTAGAGAGTTTTAAGATTCAGCTTTAGAGGGGAAAATGTTCAGATGAGATTATGAGACTGAACTAGAAGGCAATGAATGTGTCCCAGGAAAAAAATACCAAAGCTCTGTATTTTCCATGAAAAAATGTGGGCAAGCTGATTGAGTATGCTGCAGATAATGGAAAGGGCCTGCAAACCAAGAGACACACCATAGGTAACATAGTTACCCTGCACTGTGACCCTTGATGGTGAGTACCTTTTCATTGGGATCACCAAGAATGATGGTTGGAACTCATAACCACAAATTAGAAAAAGAAAATGTGCATTTCAGGGCATGAAACCAAAAAGAGTGAAGAGATCACAGGTCGTGGCACATAAGTCTGGAAGACTCAGATGGGAGAACTGGCTCAAGTTTGCAGGAATTCCTAAGGCGGAGAACAGCTGGCCAGCATGGATCCACATCTGGGTAGTTGGGGTAGTTGTGCAGGTGCATTAAAAAGTACTGATGTTATGGAAACCAAGTTGACAATAAACTATATAAAAAAAAAAAGTACCGACGTGGCAAGTTCTTGTACAGGAACTTACACAAGGTACTCAAATATTTGGTGATCTGAATTTTGAAAATCCATGAACCTAAGGATCAAAGCACCTGTTTGTAGAGAACAGACAAATGAGGTTAAAAGAGGAGGGCCAGATGAACCCAGGAAAGCTGGAAGAGCAGTTGGTTGAAGTTAAAAGGACTGGATTCTAAACTGGTTTGTAATACTTGGACTTCTGGTCTAAAAGGGTCAGGACGAAGGATTAGTCAATAGATATATCCTCAGGAACCTGGCAATCCCGTAGACGGACCCAGGAGTTTGGTGGTAAGGGAGGCAAGCAGAGGACAGAACGGTTCCCATCTTGCTCTGTTCCCTTTCTTCCTGTGGAGCAAGAAGCAGGTCATTATAACTGACAACTGTGAATGTCGGAGACCCAGAATGTATTGATTAATCAAGGCATTTGGCAAAGTTTCTCAGGAAATTCTTGTGGACAAGATGGAGAAATGCAGACCAGATGACAGTATAATTTGGGCGACTCATAGTTGGCTGAAAACCTATTCTCAAAGAGTGCTGATGGAAGGGGGCAGGGAGGGCTAGTGACCTGCCAAATAGCTCTGTCACTGGTCCTATCCTACTCCTCATTACTATGAGTGACTTGCATACAAAGATAGAGGGAATGCTGACTGAAACTGCAGATGACATAAAGCTTTGAGAAAGAACTAATACAATGAAATCAAGATTTAAGAGCTAGCAAATATCAAAATGACTTCAATGGACTGGAACAACGAGCTGGACCAATGACAGAATTGGATAGAGATAAATGTGAAGTCTTTCATTTGGGTTCAAAAAATCAATTACATGAAGACAGGGTTGGGAAGGCCTGAAATGAGAATAGTTCCCCTCAACAAAAACTGATAATCTTAGTCGATCACAGCCAAAAATAATCCAATAGTTTGACATGGCTATAAAAACAGCTAATATAATCTCTGGTTACATCAATAGAAAGAGAACATCCAAATTAATTGGAAGAAACAGTCCCACTTGACTCTGTCCCATTTAGACATCTGGACTGGCACAGTGCCTTGCCCCCAGACAGCATTCAACAAATACTTGTCACACAAATGAATAGATACCACATTTTCAGATGGACCTTGAAACGAAGATGGTAAGGGATCTGGAGACTGTTCTCAGAAGAGAAGGCTGAACCAACAGGGAAATGTTTAACCTGGAAGAGACTATGGAGACCCACATGAGAGTGGTTTTCAACTATCTGAAAGAATTTCATATTTGGTTTTGCTCCAGAGGGAAGGAAAATGGAAGGTCAATGGTTAGAAGATACACAGAGATAAAACTTGGCTCAAGTAGAAAATGAGACCTCTTGGACAATCAAAGTAGTGGTGGTCAGCTTTTTCTCATTGATATTAACGCAGAAGTGGGCTGATCATCTATCACATCTTTAGTATTTCAGCATTTATACCTGTACGCGTTGGACACTAGGTCTGGAAGATCTCTCGGATCTCTTCCAACTACAAGGATAATAAGGGATCTGATTCTACAATGCTGCTGCTCTTGTTTCTTAGCTCCAAATGAGTTTCCAACTCATTGGAGTTGGCTTGCCAACACCCATAGCTTGGTGCCAGGCAATCTTGGCTGTGGATTTCAAAGCAGCAGCTGACAAAAGAAGCTGGCCTGCACTCGGAGATGGCAATCCATGAAATGGTAACTTTGTGAAAGGAGGTTAAGTTTTGATTTGTTTGTTTAACTTTCCTCAATGCAAACACTAGAGAAGAAAAGGAAACTGACAGCGCCCATATGGCTTCATCAGGGTGGAAGAAAATCTTTCTTGGAAATTGTGATCAAAAGTGGACTCTAACCTTGACTTTTCTGGACTGTTTTTTTGTTTTGTTTTGTTTTGTTTTGTTTTGTTTCTTCACAAACATCAAATGAGATGTTTGAAAGTGAATACCTCTTTTCACAGGACTACATATAATACTGATACTCTTAGATGTATTTAATAACTGATGGAACCTATAGATCCCAAGAGCGCCTTTTGATTCTTTATTTGAAATGGCACTATGGGAATTTTCCACTGAAGGGGATTGAAAGTTCTGAAAGGCTGTAGAGAACATGTAGCCCGCCTCTAAGACGGCCCCCAATAATCCTGGCCTACGGGTATTCATGCCTTTCTGTAGTTCCCTCACACACAGAATAAGACTAAGCTGTGTAACCAATAAGATGGTGGAAATGTTGAGGTGTGGCTTCCGAGGCTAGGTTGTAAAATGCCATTAGGGCTTCTACTTGGTGCTTTTTTGGATCATCCGGGAAGGCCAGCTGCCATATTGTAAGGACCCCCCAGAGAAGCCCATTCAGTGAGGAACCGAGGCCTCCTACCAATGGTCATTACTAACTTAACTAGTCATGTGAGGGAGCCATCTTGGAAGCAGATCTTCTAGGCCCACTCAAGCCCTGAGAGGACAGCAGTCAGCTAACATCCTGACTGTCACCTAATGAGAGGCCCTGAGTCAGAAGCACCCAGTTAAGTTGCTCCTGAATTGCTGACCCACAGAAATTTTGTGGGATAATAAATTTTTCAGTCACTGAGTTTTGAAGTAATTTGTTACACAGCAAGAGATAAGTAACACAGGGGAGTGAGCACAGGACTGCAATTAATAAAACTCAAGTTATTCTTTGTAGCACTTAAATAATAGGGACCTCACAAAGGGGCCGATAGGGATAAAATGAGGACATAGGAAGCCACACAGAAGACACTGATTTCACTGGGTCTTTGCAGGGCTGGCTACACCGCACCGTGAATGATTAGATAAGCGAGATCTCTAGCAAACCGTACTCTGGTAATTTCCAGCCCCATCCAGCTGGGTGGCAATGACTAGACACCAGCAAGAAAAAATGACCGTGGCCTTAAACACTAAAGGTGGCTGCACTGTGCTCCAACAGGGAGCATTCATCATTGTCATAAGGTAGCCTTTTCTATTTTCACTAAAGAAACAGCCACCAGCCCGGTGAGAGAAAGGCCAGAACTCAGAGAGTGTAAAGTGTCTGCAGACTTTAAATGGTCCAGGATAAATCGGCTTCCAGAGAGTCACGGGCATTGCTGTCAGATTCCGATGTGGGCTCGGGACCTGAGGTACCTAAACCAAGCTGTTTCCACAATGTGCAAATAGGTCCACTTGCTCTCAGCCCTACTGGCCCGCATAATAAATCCAATGGGGAATGTACTCTGATCCATTAATTTGGGAAGAAAAGGCATGATACTTAAGTGCCTTTTAATATACATTTAATCTACTCCTGGGGTTATCTGGGGCCAATGGCATGCTTTAAAAAATAGGAAACATATTTCTTCTCCTCCTTGCTTATCTACCTATATATATATATTTTAATGCTGGTGGGTGATTTATTTCTTCTATTAGCATGAATCAGCTCAGAACAACTGGCCTGGAGTTTCAACCTCTTAGCCATTCCCTTAGGGGATCCTTTGGGAATGTGCTCAAGAAAGAAAATTCCCATCAGTATTGTGGGCCACAGAGATCAAGGGGTGCAGAGAGGACAGCTCAGAGAAACACAAAAAAGGGCACTTCTTATAGGAGAGACATCAATGTGACCAGAAGAAGACACCTGGAGGGAGCCCAGAAGTAGACAGTGCTGGTCACTCTGCGACCACAAAAGGTATGGCTGAGTGCTGCAGAGGATGAGGTACAGATCCAGGCTGTGTGAGACTGACTACATGGCCTTTAAAAATATAACCCCCAAAATAAAAATGTGTAAAGCTTACTGCCATAAATACCTCTCCTGAATTCTTCAATCCACCTGTCACTCTCTAGTTCATGATTCTTCACAGTGAGCTATCCTTTCACAAAACTTAAATGTTATTCTGAAATAGCATTACTTATTATAGGAGTCCCTAAGTTATATGTATTCACTTCTTTAAAAAAATTTTTTTAATGTTTATTTAGTTTTGAAAGAGGGAGAGACAGACTGTGAGCAGCGGAGGGGCAGAGAGAGAGGGAGACACAGAATCTGAAGCAGGGTCCAGGCTCTGAGCTGTCAGCACAGAGCCCAATGCAGGGCTTGAACTCATGAACCAGGAGATCACGACCTGAGCTGAAGTCGGATGCTTAACCGACTGAGTCACCCAGGCACCCCATATATATTCACTTCTTATAAACGTTTATATTATGGGTGATTTCTACTTTTAGGGTACATGTGTGTCTCTCTGAATTCTTCAAATTGTCAAGGAATCTAAATAAATAAGTCTTGCTTCAAATAGTTTATTGTATGCAAGAGGTATACCTTTTAGAAGAAAACTTACAGAAGAAATATTTCAGTCCTCTGAGCCAAGCAAGGCGAGCAAACCAAAATCCAACCTGCAACAGCCCTGGGACACTTTGCTGAGTGACCAGCTCAGGGGCCCGGTGACCAGACAGAGAGAACAAGGGAAAACGAAAAAGGCTGTCCGCCAGAGACAGAGACCCAGAGACAGGTGACACAGGTACAGTCAGGAATCCATAAGAATCCCCTGGAGACCCCTCAAATATCATTTGCAAACAAATACAAGACACTCATGGCAGTAGAGGTAAGGATTCAAGCCGAGGAAGTTTCATCAGAGCATCCAGCAAATGACAGATCTTGGGACTGGCCTATCTTAGTATCACTGGAAAGAAACAGTAGAGTCAAGGGTTTTGAAGCATCTTTTAAAAAAAATTCTCTGTATAGGAGTAAAACGTAAAGTTGCAGAAATCTCCTGGGAGTAGGACTCTCTCTCTCTCTCTCTCTCTCTCTCTCTCTCTCTCTCTCTTTCTCTCTCTCTCTCAGTAGCGTGAATGCCTTTAACAGTTTTTCCAACAATGAGTAACGAATGGAATCTTTTCATCACCATGACTTCTCTTTTAGAAAGTTCAGGGACGTCTAATTTTTGGAAACATGACAGTTAATGATCAGTTAACATTTGCATTATGTTTTATAGTTCATAAAGAATTTTGACACCTTACTTTATTTGCGCTTCATAGCAACCCTGCGAGGTAGGTAGGTCAGTATTTCACAGGTGAAGAAACGGGTGTGTATAAGTCAACTAGTATTTATTGAGTGCCTAATGGGTTTGTTGGACTTCACTAAATAATATCCCATCACAGGTAGTCCTAATGAAGTCTTGTTTTTTTAATTTATTATCCTCATTTTATACATAAGAACACTAAAGTTTAGAAAGGGAGGTATGTTGTCTGTGATAATATTGCTGTAAATATACCAAAATATAAGTTAAGACAAAATGTAAAAAATTAACCTTTTGACTCAAAACCCTAGGTTCTTTCCACTATATAACAAATGATACACAGATTAAATCGGAACAATTAAATCCAACTGGGAATGTACTCTGATCCATTAATTTGGGGAGAAAAGGCATGATACTTAAGTGTCTTTTAGTATATCATTTAATCTACTGCTGGGGTTATCTGGGGCCAGTGGCATGCTTAAAAAATTAGGAAACTTGTATTTCTTCTTATATGAGTTTTGTCAACTCAATGAATTTCTCTGAACTTCAGTTTTATCATCTGTGAAAGAGAAATATGATAAAAATGAAAACAATTTACCTATGGTCACTATAAAGTTAAACTAACGCATATTCAAGAGAGATGTATTATAATAAGATTAGATTTTCACAGGATTGCGTCACTTTTGAGAATTCATCCCAGAACCAGAAATCCTCTGGGGTGAAGAATTCTGGTCATCGCAGATGCCACAGAATCCCTGAACTCACTGTCCATCCGGTGTGTACGTGCCTGGCACTGTAATGTTGCAGGGAATCCAATGGTGAGCAAGACAGACAAAGACTCTCCAGGCGTGGGGCTCACTTTCTGGCAGAGGTGACAGGCCATAAACATAGAATCAAATAAATACATCTCCTTGGGTGCTATGTAGAAAAGAAGGCAGTTAGAGGTAGCCCAGTGTATAGGGGAGGAAGATTGGTTGTAGGCTGGTTAGAAAACACTTTGAGAGCAAGTGTGAAAGAGGTGAAGGACTGAGCCCTGCAGACATCGCAGGGTCACGTGCTCCAGGCAGGTGTCACAGCAAATGTCCAGTCCCTGAGGTGGGCACAGCTTGGCAAGACCCAAGAACAAGAACAACAAGGCGGAGGTGGTAGATGCTGAATGAGAGCAGTGGCGAAGAGGGTAAAGCAGGGGGAAGGGGGCAGACTGTGGATCAGCCCGGGGTCCACAGTAGGGAGTCTGCATTTTCTTGGAGGCGATGAGTCTCCACTTCCTAACCCCAGATTGAACGGATGGGTTGGCACATCATCAGCTCCTGTAGAGGCGGGGATAGGGTTCCACACACCTCCTGCCTTCATCCTCATCCAAATGATATCCATGAGGCTCTCTCCTCATGTACTACTGTAGAATCTTCCGGACTCCACCCCAACTCCCTTTTGATCTCTAACAAAGGCTTGCTGAGAAGGTAGCAAATATTGGGAAACAGTGTCAACTCCGGATGGGGCTCTTGGACCCAGAAGGCCCTCTGATGAGGTTTGATCCCTGACTCAGCCACCAACCGGGTACAAGTCCTCAGGCAAACCGCTGTGTGCATCAGGTCCCCCGGGCATAAACTCAGGATCATGATAGAGCCTGCCTAGGAATGCACTTTAGTAGAGCACCTCGCTCATCTTCATTGTGCGTGAAACGATGCTCTTCCTTTCTGTTTCAGCGAGTACCATCATTCCAGCATTTTCCCTATCTCACTGACACCGGTAAGGCAGCTCCTTTTTTGCTACTGGCAAATATTCTCTCTGGAAGTGGAAGAAATTATGTAGGAAAAAGAAATGCATAAGATTGCTTTAAAATCTGAGCTGAAAGGGAATACACAGGCTGGAAAATATATGAATAAACATGGCACGCTGCCTTGGCACTCCCTGGATGCCTAACTGGGGACATTTTCATCTATTTATTTAAGTAATCCAAAAGTAAACCACAAGAGGAAAAGAGAGGAAGAGAAAAGTTCTTTCCTCATACCCAAACCAAACCCCACAAAATAACGCTGCCATTCATACTAAGGGATTCTAACTAAAGGAGGGAAAAAGACTGACCTTGTTTACAAAAGGGGCCCAGTCTAAAAAGTCAGTGGGTCAAACTGGGCTGAGCTTGACCCTCGACTCTCTGGCAGGCGCAGAAAGAGAAAAAACTGACCTCCACAAAACAGGGCAGGCATCAACAGCCTCTGTTGCTCAAGGGAAACAATAGGACCTACGAGAATTGTTGGGAAAAGCACAAAGAATCGGGCTCCCTTTTGCTTCCATCCAGGGCCACCCGGAGGTTCAAGAGGGCAATGTTGTCTCTGACACCTCCCACCTCCCTTTCAGCATCTACTGTGACAAATCTCTGCCCCCTTCCTCGGTCCTCCTAATTCCTCCCCCACTACCTCTCAACCAAATTGGGGTTCATCTGGAACGGATTACATCCACCAATTCACTTTCACACGAGGCCCGGGTGTCATGCTGCTGGGGGAAGCAGCATTTTATTACAGGCCAATTCCTTGGGTCAAAGGAATGAATACCTAATGCTGGGCATGTCGATGGCATGTGGACCTGCCTGAAGGGACCAGCTGCCCCGGAGGGTTGAGTGATGGCTGCTTATTGGGAGATGGGTCTCCCCGGTCCACAGACTAGCAGCGCCAACAGGAGAGCTGGTAGGGATAAACGAGGTTACCTCCACCACTTCAAATCCTGCCCAGCCACCACACCTCCAGGTCAGCTGAGAGTCTAAGCAAAACCCAGAGGCTTCCCAGGACATAGAGCTATAAGGGTGTGGTAGGGGGAGCAAACTTCTGCTCTCTTCTGGTTCTTACCCTCCCTGTCCTGCGGACCTCCAACAAGCACACAGAGCTACAAAGGATGCCTTGACCCAGAGAAACCAGTTAGGAACTTACTGATGGTAGAAAACCAAGCCCTGCATGATCAGCAGGGCAGGAAGCCATTTTTAGATGGCAAAGGGGAGTGTGGGAAGGCAGAGGGAGCCTCCCTGACCTGCAGATCAAACCAAAGAAGATTCTGGCTTTGGGAGGAGAGTGTACTTCTCCTTCCCGCCTCGGTCCCTTCAACTGAGCTCTGGAGTTTTTATTTATTCGGTCTGTTTAACATGTCTCAGTAACCAATTCTCGTTAATTCGGTTCCTCTTTGGAATGATCTGCGTGTCGGGGAGAAATGACTGGAGGGAGAGGGGCAGAGGGAGGGGACTGGGCTGCCAAGGGTGCACCGAGAAAGCCTTCTTTTCAATTACCTTCCTGACCATTTAGAATGAATTTTAACGGGCTGTGCTTTCCCTGGGACGGTTTTTCTTTGAACTCCAGACTTCCCTTCACCGCAAGTTGGCATTAATATGAACCAGATTTTTTTTCTCCCTCTTGTTTGCTTAAAAGGCGTTAACTATAAATTAGAGTATCTCAAGAGTGAGGTGTCACACACGGGGCCTCGGGCTCCTCAGCCCTGGAGCCCCACAGCTGGGAGAGGGGCCAGGCTGCCGGGCTTTGGCGGTTGGGCTCCAAGACCCAGGCCAGGGATGATCCCGTCCTCCTTTTCAAAGGTATCCAGTTACGTTGATGTACAGAAACGGCCTTGTTTGACATAAACATCAAGTTTTATTCCTTTCTTTCTTTTTTTTTTTTCATTTCTTTCCAGAGGAGAGAGAAGAGTGGTTTTAAATGCACATTTATCTTGAGTCATATTCCATGTGGTTCTTTCATGGTAGAGGGCATTCACCCACTGTGGGCACCAAGGCTCATTTACATCAAATAATCAAATCTCCCACACTCCCACCCAGCTGTGGCCAGGATGGTCACTATGTAAGGAGGCAATGACTGCTACATCAGACTCTTTATTTTTTTTATAACCGTACTATCCATTAGATTCCCACCAGAAAATCTTCACAACGGCCCTCACCCACACCCCCTCCGGGTCCAATATCAAGCCTCCAGGGGACAGAGCCACTGACAAGCAGACAACCATTGTTTACGTGTAGTTCAGCTTCGTTTTTTAGGACACTCAAGTTTACAGCTGTGACTCAGTGTCAAAATTCAGAAAACATTCAGTGCGTACCAATAGTTTGCAAAGGCACAATACTAAACAATTTCACATCTGCTCAAGTCACCAAATACAATTTCAAGTTAGTATCCAGTTGGGGAGCATGGGTGGCTCAGTCACTTAGGCATCCGACTTCGACTCAGGTCAGCTGTGTGCTGACAGCTCAGAGCCTGGAGCCTGCTTCCGATTCTGTGTCTCCCTCTCTCTCTACCCCTCCCCTACTCATGCTCTGTCTTGCTCTCTCAAAAATAAACATTAAAAAATTTTTAAATTAGTATCCAATGTATTGTTCATCGTGGGAGGGGACACCATGTTGCTCCATGGCCCTCCAACCACTGAGGCATTGAAGTACAAAGGTAATAGATCAGTTCCTGAAGTTCATCTCAGACACAGGAGTCTGACAGCAGAACATGTCCGTTTGTGACAACCACGTGCTTCAGAATCAGAGTTTAGTTTTGAATTCCAAAAGGGCTGGGCCCACAAGATCAGCCAACGCTGGGGTCTGAGCACAGGGTGTGTGCGTCTGGAAGCGAGAGGCAAGCTCTAGCATGGGGGTAGCATCTTGCCACAAGGGGGCATTGGGTGTCTTAGCCTGGGTTGCGGGACAAAACACCGGAGACTGCGTGGCTTAAACAACAGATACTGTCTCACAGTTTCTGGAGGTTAGAAATCCAAGACCGAGGTCTCAGAGTCTGTTTCTGGTGAGGACTCTCTTCCTGGCTTACAGTGTCTTCCGGCTATGACCTCACAGGGCCTTTCCTCTATGTGTTTGTGGAGAGAGAGAGTGCGGATGAGCCAGCTCTCTGGTATCTTTTCTTGTCAGGGCACTAATCCCAACATGAGGATCCTACCCTTGTGACCTCATCTAAACCTAAATACATCACAAAGGCCCCACCCCCAAATACCATCACATTAGGGTGAGGGCTTCCTCATATTAATTTTGGGGGAAAAGGGGCAAAATTCAGTCTAGAACAGGTGTTAGTGTGTTCGAGAGGTGGGAGAGGAACATGAGGAGACCGGGAGGGGAGGGGCTCAGCTTGTAAGTGTGGCACCTATTCCTTCACCACATGCAGCCCCGCCCCCACCCAGCCCAGGGCAGGAACACCGGAGGAGGGGATAGAAACATCCTGAAAGAGCTGGGAACCCAATGCCAAGGAGATGTGTGCTGTCCTCCCCACGTGGGAAAGTGGGAGCTGGGAGACCCCATCACTGAGTGTCCTCAGCAATACAGATGGCTGCAAGAGAGGACAGACAGTGGGGTGGTGGATCTAGGCAAAGAAAAGACAGTGGCCCCGAGGCCAGCACATGACTGCATGAAATGTTGAAGCTCAAGGTGGACAGCCCAGAATTGGGGGCCTAACGGGCATGAGGGGACCTGGGTGCATGTGCCGCCAAAATGAAGCTGAGTTAGGGAAGAGGGGCAGGAGGGAGGAATAGATTCCACCAGCCCTGAACTGGGCTGTGAAAACAGCCCAGGATTTATATCCACTGCCATTGGAGCAGACACAGCAGGGACAGAGGGGACGCCCATACACCAGGCAATATGACTGGTGCTCAATCAGTCAGCATGAGCTAGCAGGGAAGGACAACAGGGGCCAAAAGCTCCTTCATCTCTACTCTCCCCAGGGGAACAAACAGAGAAGGAGGAAGACAAGGGGTCCTTGAGAAGGAAGGAGGAGGCTGGAGAGAGGATTTTTCCCAAAGAGACTGGATTAGTCCAGAAGAGACCTCTAAACCAGAAACGATGAACTTTGACAGGATTAAATGCCACCCGTTCCCCTGGCCCCCGGGTGTCTCTGCCCTTAAGTGAAAGTGAGGGCTCGTGAACAATTTGAGCTCAGTTATGAACAAAGTCATGTCTCCACGGACTCCCATTTGTGGCTGTCTCATTTGTACCTATTACGCTGTGTTGGGTGTTACTAGATTTACGATTTCCGTCTTGCGGATGAGAAAACAGAAGCCCAGAGCATGGAAGCAACAACTACGGGCACGCAACCTGGAAGAGATGGAGGCTGGATGTGAGCTTGGATCTTCTGAGCAGAAGTTCAACGTGCACTGGGTTTGCTACTTGTTCCACTCTCCTCCAACCTTGTGAGAGGGCACAGCTCTCCTGAGGGAAATTCAGGGCAAGGAAAGAGGTCCTCAGCTGCCTGCATCGCTTTCGCCCTGGCCCGTAATCACAGGCACCAACTGGATAAGTCTACACTTTGTCCCCCAGGCCTGAGTTTCCTACAGGCAGCAATGCCACCCAGTTAGTGGAACATGAGAGGACACATGGACACACAACTACCAAAGTCGTTAACTACAGTGATGTGACCCGACCTGGTTTAAGAGCAAAGCAGCAGATCTGCGACCCCCTCAAGTTCTCACACACACTGCTGGGCTGATAGATCTAACTCCAAAATGCTCCTCTCTTTGGCTCTTCTTTTGATTCCATCCAAATTTGTACCTCACACCTTCCTTAGGGCCAACATGTCCACCTCTTTTCCTTGTCAAGTGGCTTTAGTACGGGAAGCAGGCTTTCTCTTACTTTTGAATCAAAATGGGTCTTTCCCAATTGTCTACAAATCCTCGTATGCCTCTATGGTGAAAGCTACCCAGAGAATAAGGCACTGACTTTGGCCAACAAATCTTACAGATACTGGTTGATGAGAAAATGACCTACATTTCATTTTCTAGTAGTTGGGGGTCAGAATTTTTGATGCAAGTCAATTCCTCCCTAATGAAATCTACTTGTTTTTAAAATGCCATTTTAACTTGAACCTAGTAATAGGTTTTATGATCAAATTTTACTGCTTTTGCTCTCCACACTTTTCACAACTCAACTTTTCACAACTTAAACTGATCATGAAATGTCTGTATAAATTGGGAACAACTGTTAAACCTCACAGTCCTTTGTGACTTTCATGAGTTAGGATTAGTGGCAACAATAATAGCTAATTTTTTTTTGAGCCCTGATGGTGTAGGCAGGTACTGTGCTATGTGGTTTACTGAGAATTATCTTACTCAGTCCTCACACTGACTCTGGGAAGTAGGACCATTTCTCTGAGGCATAGAGATATTCATTGATCTACCTTAGGCCACAGAGTAGTGATAGAACTTAGACTAGAACCCAGGTACCTCTAACTCCAAAGCCTTTGTTCTTCACCTCTCTAATGTATGGCCACATAGAAACAGTGACCGTATACTTCCAGATAATTTGGTCAGTCAATAGAACAAGAGTATGATGCCAGTGATGTTGAAGATAATAGCATATGTGTTATGTCCTCAAGAGTAATTTAAAAGCAATTGCCCTATTTACTAATTCGACTCCACACATAAGCCTTCTCCATATGAAGTGAAGACACGCCTTGGCAATGGAGTCTCTTCTGTGATGGCCATCTCGGAACCTGTGCCCAACAGGAAGAGGCTCCCTGGGGTCCTCTGGTGTTTGTGCCCAGGCTGCCCACTGGTCAGGCACACCCAGATAAGACCAGCCAGTCTGCCTCCAGGTTTGCCTGCTGTGGTTGGCCCAGCAGGGAACCGGGACTGGAAGAATGAACAGAAGGCAAGCAGCTTTCTATGTAATCATCAAATGTGTTTACAGCCAGTCCCTGGTTTTCACCACCTCTCCTTTAACCAATCCATTCCCCCAGCCATGCCTGAAAGCCACCTATATTTAACTTTTCACCACCTTGATTCAAGAATTTGTCAGTTTCTACCAGGCGGTTAGTATTAAGGGTCAACCATTTCCCGATCAATGTATGAGCGCCATCTAGGTGTGAATGAAGGTAACTGCAGGCCACAGTGTGTCAACTGCGCTCTTCTTTCCTACATCTTTCTAGAAGCCCTTGCAGAGAAAGTATGAAGGGGCACATTAAGATCCTCATTACATGACTCTAAAGTGGGCATTATATCTAGCAAATCGTGAAAATGTAGTTTCAGCTTTTTCAGACTTCGTGATGTACAGCTGGAAGAAGAAGTTAATAAAGCTAATTTGTTACCTCAAGATCATAGGCACTGAAATCGCTCAATGCCCAGTATGTTCAGAGAATTAAAACTGAGATAAGGATAGGTTATTCCCCAAACAATGTCTACCACCATATTTTTAAAATTGGGGCAAACAACATCTTCTGGGGCCTCAATTCTCTCAACACTGCCCTCAAAACATTCTCCATGAGGATGCTGGACAGTGTGATATATGCCATTCTTACAAGTCCCAGGTCTAGGATTGAACAATGCTTCCACTCGGCAGCTTTTAATGGATGCTATTTTGTTTCAAGCTGGCAGGAGGAACAACCAATAAAGAATAAATGATCTAGAGATGCTTTGGAGGTGACTGGGCAGGCACTGCCTAAATGCATGCACATTCTCTGGCTTCCCATGTTCCTAACAGAACCTTGACAATGTTTGTGTTGGCAATGTCCCCATAAGACCAGACCCAGGTCTCACTAATGAGATGTAACCAGAAGTCAATTCGGTGGAGCTGTTGAGAGAGCTATTGCTGGAGGAAAAGTCACAGACGTGGTTGACAAGTACACATAGCCATTCTTCCTGCCTGGAACATGGGCTCAGTGGAACAGAGTAGTCAACTCGCGCTCATGAGAACACGTAGTCACATGCTAAGGAGAATAGAATAAGACACCAGAAGGAGCCTGGGTCCTTGACAAGCTGCAAGAGCATCTTCATTAGCCGAGGGCCTCTTCCTCTGGAGTTGGTGTTCCACAGGAAAAACACACCTTCATTTGGTGAAATCACTACTGTTGGGTTTCTCTTAGAAGCAGAAAGTCATCCTGGATATAAGAACTCGGGTTTTGTCATTCATTTTATTATTCAACAAAAACAGTAGAGTATGTGCCCACAACTATGTGCCAGTAGCTGTGCGAAATACTAAATGGTCCAAACTTCAGCCACTTGTGCTCTGGTGGGATAAGTTCTATGGCAGTGTGACTCATCAGAAGGCATCAGGGGCAAGGGTAGTGGTCAGAGAAGTCTCCCCCATGGTGACTCCTTAGTTGACTATTCAAGAATTAGCCTGGCAAATTACTAGGAACTAACCTGGGGGGGAGAGAAAGAAAGAGAGAGAGAGAGACAGGGAGAGAAAGAAAAAAAGAAAGAAAGAAAGAAAGAGAAAGAAGGAAGGAAGGAAGGAAGGCAGGCAGGCAGGCAGGAAGAAAGAAAGAAAGAAAGAAAGAAAAAGAGGCAGGGAGGGAGGGAAGGAAGGAAGGAAGGAAGAAAAGAAAGAAAGAAAGAAAGAAAGAAAGAAAGAAAGAAAGAAAGAGGGAAGGAAGGAAGGAAGGAGGAAGGAAGGAAGAGAGAAGAAGAAGAAGAAGAAGAAGAAGAAGAAGAAGAGGAGGAGGAGGAGGAGGAGGAGGAGGAAGGGAGGGAGGGAGAAAGGAAAGGAGAAAGAAAGAAGGAGAAAGGGGGCCATGGCAAACGCTTGTTCGCCAACCTGATGGGCATTTCCCCCTTCCTCCATGCTGAAAGTGCCTTGGCTCTCATTCCAGAAAGTGTCCTTCTCTTCTTCCCTCTAGTGACTTCACTAAATCCCTCTGCCAATGATTGACTTAGGATGGGCATGAGACTTGGTCCTAATAAGACAGGAGAAAAATTCCGCTATGAGGGCATCTAGAAAAGTTTTCTTTACTCTTAAAAAGAAGATGCAGAAGAACTAGTCTCTTCTTTCTTCTGCTGAACCTCCTGTTTGTCTGAGATCTGCCGATGGCAGACACCCTGAAAGGGAGGGAAGCAAGCCCACGCAGAGTTCAGCAGAATGGGAAGATGAAGGGAACCCTGTCCTCAATGGCATCCCTGAACTGCTGCGTTGAACAACCCCAGAACCACCAGGGGCTCGGGGTTATGTTATGTGAGTTGATAAGTCCTCTTAGGGTTTTAGTCTTTGGGATTGGATTTTCTGTTACCCTCAGCCAAAAGTAGTCTGCTACAAAGGCATCCTAGGAAGAAGCAGCAGCATATCCCTAGGGAACGAGAGCCACAGCAGAAGATGGCCTGTTCTAAGAACAGGAGGATGAAAGACCTACATCTATGGTGAGAGTCGTGTGATGAGATGACATTGCAAAATTAAGCAGAGACCTAAGGGGTCTTCCTCCCCGAGGGGGGGAACTAGTGGGAGGTTTCCAGCAGGGGAGTGACACTTTCAGATTCATATTTTAGAAGATGACACTGGGAATCTGGTACACGGAAGGGTAACGCCAAAGACAGGAAGACCTTATTAACGAGCTTGCTCTACTTATCCACACCAGCAATGATAAAGACTCGATGGTAAGGTGGAGGATGAAGAACAAAATACAGAAATCTACCAAGGAGGTGGTTTCCTCGGGACCTCACCATCACTGGCGGTAGTGCAGGGAAGGAAAGAGGAATTGAAGATGGCATCCATATTTGTGACCAAGGTAACCAGGTGGTGCTGTTCATGGAGATACAGGAGAAGGTATCTGTGATGGTAAAGTTATTTTCTTTTGGAGGAGCTGGGGAGAATGATAAGAAAACATTCCATTTTAATTATCCTGAAGTTTGAGGTCCCTGTTGGACATCTAGGTGGAGCTACTCCACATGTGGTTGCTAAAAGGGGTAAAGTGTGGGCTGGTTTCCATGAACGAGCTTGGCCAAATTTCTTCATGCTTGATGTTTTGATGCACAAGGAAAACACATTATCATAAGGAGCTTGTGCACTGTCATGGGTAACATTTGAATCCTACGATTTTTGAAAAGAACTTTCTGAGGCTTTAGTTATAAGGCTAAATCACTGCTTCTTCCCAGTTAGCCAAAATAATGATTCTGACCAGTCCTTGAACCTCAGACTCCGATATCTAGCTGTCTACTTGATATTACCATTGGAAATGACTGGAGGATCATCTGAGAAAACAGAGACCCTCTTGCTGATCAAGTTAATGCAGCTCAGAACACGTACTATGCCTACTCACTCTGCTAGTCAATGGAGAACCAAAGACGAGTAAGACAAGGTTGATCACTAGTTCAAGGTATTTCTGGGCATATGGGGAGGCAGACAAGTAAATCCAAAAGGGCAATAAAAGAATTACAGGCGTCTTGATAGAAGTCTATTGGAGGTACAACAGGGAGAGGCATCCCCTCTCTCCTGGGACCAAGAGTAACAGCATTAAAGAGAAAATGACACCTAATGCTGAGTCTTGCCTGGTGAACAGCTATTTGCCATTTGTATAGGGAAGAAGAGATGTTCCAGGCAGAAGAAGGAGGGCAAAGCCCAAAGGCATAAAACAGAGGCACAGCCTATTCAGAGAGTTGTACCTCGTTTGGTATGGTTGGAGTTTATGCTTTAAGAGTAGAGAAGTAGGCAGGGGCTTGGTCACGAGGCAAGCTGAATGCCATGCTAAAGAGTCTGGTCTTCATCTTTGGACAATGGGCATAGGCACGACAGGCACATAAGCATGGAAGTAATTTACTCTGACTTATATTTTTAGAATCCCTCTGGCAGCAAAGTGAAAGCTCAACTGAAAGAGAACAAGGAAAGAGGCAGGAGGACCAGTTAGGAAAGTCTTCAATGGGCCAAAAAGCCAACGAGTGAAGATCTGAAATAAAGCAATGGCTTCAAGAAGATGAGGAAGGAATGGAAACAGGAGACTCCAAGGATGCAGAAGACAGAACTTGACCACCACTGGATGTGGGGGGCAGGGGGCAAGAATGAGGAAGGCATCCAGCTGCTCTGGCTTGGGAGATGAAGGTACCACTTGCCAAAAATCAGGAACGCGCAAGAGGCAGAGCCAGGCGGGAGGGAAATAATAATGAGCTCAGCTCTGATTGCGTTGAGCATCTCCAGATAGAGCTGCATGGCCATGAATTAGTACAAGTCTGGAGCTTAGGAGAGAGGTCTGGCTACAGAAGACACATCGACTCTCTTGGTAAATGTCTGTCTTCTGATGAGGAATTAGAGAAATTAACAACCAGAGGAATTAGGACTTGTGTCCACAGAAGAGATGGTGTCAGTCTAGGACACTTCACATTGGTTCGGCGCTTCAGGCTCTCCATTGACTTCTCTGGGATGTTTGATTTGCAGTATCTTACATGGAAAGGGACACAGAGGTGATCCTGTCCCAACCTGCACCCAACTGAAGCATCCGGCAGCAGCTTATCAGCTTGTCCACACTTTGCCTGTATGTCTCTCTCTCAGCCTGCATGCCCACTACACCCCGGTCATCACACACTCACTAGGCATCCATGCTGCTTTTAATAAGAAAGGCATTACCAAACAAAATGGGCCATCCCTGTGTCCAAAAGTTCTGTTTCTTAAGAACTTTTTTTTTTTAATGTTGACAAAAGATCTCTTAGAAAACAGAAAATGCCACCTCAGCCTTGGATAATCATAGGAGAAATAGGTTTTCAACTGAGAAGCATCTGTTCTTCAAGCAATCCATGTAACAGACGGGAAGTGTGGCAGTCTTTACTTCGAGGACGTGCCTCAGGCACTTTCTTCTTTAAAGAAGTAAATAAAAATAAAAAATAAAACAAGAGAAGGCTTTGAAGAGCATTTGTTATATGGTTTTCATTTTGAAATTATATCTTCCCATTGTGCTTTAATTCAGTACAGAGCTTACCAGTTTAATCAATGCTTGCTGCAGAAGGGAATGGGATAGGATACAGCTTTGAACACCCATGCACGTTTCATGCTTTTCAAAAGCACAATGTTGAGGAATTTTTTACAAGTGAGTGGGGGATGGTGCAGTTCTTCAAATCGCCAGCAGGGGGACCTGTAAGTGACAACATCTAGTTTTTTTGGGTTTTTTTTCCCCCTTCAGAACTAAACATGCATTTTCAAAAGACAGTTTCAATGCTTCCTTTTTGCAAAATTTTATGTCCTTCCCCACACCTCAGATTCCAAAATATATCGTGGCTTCCGAGCAACATCAGGTATTTTACTCTTAATTCCAGATGGAACTCCAGTTGATCAGAGCCAAATCAGGTAGAGACTTGTGGGCAGAGGGGAGAGCCTGAACCTCTGGACACAAACAGTATTTATGAGCAGCCTGAGCAGCCCAGGGAGGCCAGGCAAGAAAGGCGGAAACAGAGCAGATGTCAGAGCCAGTCCACGCTCCTCCAAAAGAACTGCTTTGAATGCAAAAAGGAAAACAGGGTAAATCTTTCACTTTTTTGCCCTTCAAGCTTATATTTTGGAGAATTACAAACCTAAAGGAATAGTTGTACGGATAATTCAAGAAACATCTGCACACCCGTCCCCAAGATTCAGTGCACATTTTGTCACTTTTGCTCCTCTCTTCTCCTTCCCCCTGGTATTCATCATTCCAACATTTCGTAAGCACCTAAGCTCAGTCAGTCTGTTCTGGGGACTCACTGTTTATCAGTGTTTACTCACATATGTAGGCAAATAATGCCACTACATCTACATCTAATGAGAAGAGTAAGGGTGACGAGGGAGCTTAAGGCAAGCTGAGGGCAGAGCGCCAGCAACCTTCCCCCCCACCAGGTGGGAGATGTGTGACATTCCTGAGGCATTCCTGGCTGCCCAAGGACAAAGGAAAGGACAGAAAACAAATGGTTAGGGGCGCCTGGGTGGCTTGGTTGTTTAAGTGTCCAACTTTGGCTCAGGTCATGATCTCCTGGTTTGTGGGTTTGAGCCCACTTGGGCTCTGTGCTGACAGCTCAGAGCCTGGAGCCTGCTTCAGATTCTGTCTCTCTCTCTGTTTCTCTCTCTGTCTCTCTCTCCCTCCCCTATTCGTGCTCTGTCTGTCTGTCTGTCTCTCAAAAATAAACGTTAAAAATTAAAAAAAACAACAAATGATTAAACTGATAGAGTCTCCATCAGTTTATAAATATCTTAGTAATATTTCAAGAAAAGGACAATCTTATCAATAGCCTAAGGTCTTAATGTTAATACTTTGCTAGAGGGAAAAACAACCTTAGCTTGACAATACCTAGGTCTCCAGTCTTCTTTAGCATATAGAAATTCCTTTAAGAAACTTCTTCTTGACTTTACCTCCCCTCAACTCCATAGTATATACAACCAGTCACTCTTCACAACCCCAGTGCAGCTCTTTGTGCCCATGGGTCCTCTCCCTGTGCTTTAATAAAATCACCTTTTTGCACCAAAGATATCTTCAAGAATTCTTTCTTGGCCGTCGACTCCAAACCCCACCATCCCTCCAAAACCTCATCAATGGTGCCCCCCAGGGTCAGGGAATGCTTCCTAGAGGTGACCTATGTGGGACACAGAGGAAGAAAAGGATCTCTAGGGAACAGGATAGAAAGGCAAGAAGGAATCAAAGAGTCCTGTGACCAATGGCTGAACCAGATTTTGCGTGTCCCATTTCTATTCTTTTGCTTCTGAGTCCTCCCTTTAGATAAGCAGCAAGAGTTCACAGTTACTGTGAGCTTGCTAATAAGCTATGCCAGAGCTTGCGCTGGGGGTCTTACAAGCATCTTCTCATTAACTCCTTGCGGCTCGCCAGATATCCCCACTTCACAGAAGTGGAAAATGGGGCTCAGAAAAGCCAAGAAATGTAACCCAGGAGACCCAGCTGCAAAGTGGCTGAGTGGGTAACTGTTTCTGTGTACCTTCCTAAAGCTCCGCTGGTGCCTGGCACTTCTTCCATCCCTCTCTCCCACACCCCGTGTCCCAGGTCAGGGGGGCAGCAGCTTTCTCCAACCCAGTGACTTTATGGTCACCGTGGTTCCCTTCATCTGAGCCTCATTCAACCCACATTTTCTGTTCATGTCAGGGTGTGGCTTCCCTTGCTCACTGTTCCCGAGATCCCGCTCCAATTTCCTGGGCAATTTCTGTACCTGGTCCCCGTCTGTCTTTGCTACCCCCATACGTGAAGATCTGTGCAAATAAGCCCCCAGACACATCACCAACCATCACCATTGCTATCAGGTCTTTATGCATGAAACAATATTTAATTCTCCCAGAATTTTATGAGGTCATCTCAGCATCTCTAATTTATATTTAAGAGGACTGAGTCTCGGAGAAATTACATGACTTGCTCAAGGCAATTTGTTCAGTGAATTTACACCCATGCCTGGTTTGGGAATAGCCAAAGAGATTGAACTAAAACAAGTGATTCAGAACTAAGACTGAAAATAAACAGTTTACTTTGTGTGTCCATACACAATGGCCCCTGGTACTATGTATATTTCTTGGTGTGGTCATCAAGGAGAAATCACCCTTCTAATTTACATTTGTCCCAGTTATTGCCCCCATTACTCCATGTACACTTATTTTAATTTTGGCTTGTTTAGCCTATTGTCAGCTCTGAATTAAACCGTAATTTATGCTAGTTTATTTTAGGAGCTGCTTTCAAGAAGAACATGTAATTTCAACACTGAACACTAGGTGTCACTATCAGCCAGTTCTGCAAAACCACCCTTCAAAAGGTATTGGGAAAAGTCATCACCAAAAAGTATTTGAGTCATATTTACTTGATATTGTGTTACATAATCTATAAAAACTGGAATACAGCAGTAAGACATGGATTTCCATGTACAAAATATTTCATGATCTCTAGTCTCACTTTGTGGGGCTCAAATATATTTTTTAAAAAAGCCTATTTTTCCCCAAGTGAGAAATACTATCAAGAACACAGCAAGCAACCCAGGAATGCTAGGCATTGTACTTTATTTATATCATATATTTGAAACCTCACACTGTATATGTAAAGTATTTAGATGAGGCTTTTAGAAACTAACTCAAAACCCAAAGTATACAAAGATCTTTCACCCAGGAAAAGCTAATCAGCATTGTCACGAGGGAGACAAGCATACTTCACAGCTTTGTAAAGTACAGTTTTGAGAAAACAAGGCTGGTATTTGAACATCAAATGTCTGAGTCCAAGATCTTTTTATATACATGATCATATTCAGTCCCTTGGCAATCTTGGCCTTACTGATCTTCCTTACTGATCTTGGGTCAGTTTAGAGGTAGGGCAAAACATAATCTTTCCTGCAGGCACCTTCTTCTCAAGGTTTGGTTAGGAACATCCAGAATATCCTTGAATGCTACAATTATTAGCATGTTGCTGATAAGTGTGAAAATAAGACAGAGGAAAATTAATTAGGATAAACTAAATTTCAAACTATCAGGAGATGGGTTGATAAACTTTAAGAAATTGATAGGATCTGTAAAAAAATAAAACTTGTAGAAGATATTGCCAATTTACTGAATGACAGAAGATAGTGCCTCAGAAGGTGGGTTGCTCTTAGAGGCAGCAATTTTTTTCCTGTCAAATCCAGTAAATTATAAAAGTAAATAGCTGCTAGAGCTTTTTATTCTGTGTTTTTCAATAAGTCTTCTAATTCTCTTTTTCTTTCCCGCAACATTCCATGAGATCTTGACCTGGGCTACTATGGTTTTGCCATTGGGAGTACTTTTTATGATTGTAACTTTGGCTATTCCAGTCCTAAAAGTCATTCCCTCTTCCATGAAGTAAAAATGTGTTGTGAATGTGAAGTTTTGCTAAGACCTCTAAACACAGATGTTTTTTTCCAAGTGATAGAGAAAGGTTTTCATTCAAAGTCTGTGGGGTGCCTGGATGGTTCAGTCTGTTGAGCATCCAACTATTGGTTTCAGCTCAAGTCACAATTTCACAGTCCATAGGTTCAAGCCCCACATTGGGCTCCACGCTGACAATAGGGAGCCTGCCTGGAATTCTCTCCCCCACCCCACCCTCCGCTCCTTCCTCACTCACACTCTCTCTTTCTCTAAATAAATAAAATAAAATAAAAAGATAAGATAAAATAAAATAAAATAAAATAATAAAATAAAATATAAAATAAATGGTTGTGAGTGCATTGGTTCCAAGCAAAGAGCAAGCCTGCCTTCCATAAATGTAGGGCAACAAAATCAGCCACTGCAAAATATGTCTGTTTGGCATATGAATTGTTTTAGGCTGATTATTTGTAAGAAACAAAAGATTCAAGGGGCGCCTGGGTGGCTCAGTCAGTTAAGTGTCCGACTCTTGATTTTGGCTCATGTCATGACCTCACGGTTCGTGAGTTCGAGCCCCGTATCAGGCTCTGCCCTGACCGTATGGAACTTGTTGGGGATCCCCTGTTTGTGCATGTTCTTTCTCTCTTTTCTCCCTCTCTCTCTCAAAATAAATAAGTTTTAAAAAAAAGAGAGAGATGACTTGAAGTTTTTTTTTTTCCCTTCCCACTAACTGCCTAAAAGGATTTAGATGGAGGGCCTGTTCCATTACCACCAATCACTATAGTTTAATATACACTAGGTATGGGAGACAGGGAGGACCTAGCAAGGCCTGTTTGAGCAAAGTCCTCTCTGTCTCATTTTTTCTGGATGGCCCAGCAAACACTCTTGCCATTCTTCCTTGCCTTCCTTCTCTTTGAAGCCCTAGACCCTTACCCACTTCTTCCTGGTCCAGAATGACATATATATATCTCATTTTGCCTGACTGTCTGGAATCTCTCATGTTGATGTGGATTTCCTATAGGTACATAACTAAATTTGATCTTCTCCTGTTAATCTCTTTTGTGTCAATTTAATTCTTAGATCAGGCAGAAGAATCTTGAAGAATAGAAGAAAAATTTTCCTCCCCAACATAAGTTTAAATGCTGGTATGTTTTATTTCTCTCTGAAAATGTATGTTCTGCTATTCATGTATGAATAGACATATAGACTAATGGAACATACTAGAAAGCCCTAAATATATGCTTACATACATACATATACACAATAATAAAGAGGGAGCCTCAAAATAATGAGGGAAAGATTTATTCAATTATGGTAAGGCATAACTGGGTAGCCATCTGAAAAAAAAGTATAATTAAATCTATACCTCACACAATACACTAGGGCAAATGCCAAATGGATTAATATAAAATGTAAAAATATAAAAGGACAGAGCCACAAATTAGTGAAGGAAGACACAGAAGAATGTTTTTAAGCTTCAGAGTGTAATAGGTCTTCCCATGACACAAAATCCAGAATCATAAAAGAAAGAATTGCTAAATGCACCATTCAAAAAATTTAAAACTTCTGCAGGGCAAAAAATAAACAGAACCTCATGATCAAAGGCATAAGTCAAAAGGCTACTTGAAAAAAAAAAACACTTGCAATTTCTATCAAAAAAAAAAACCTCTTTCATGTATGAAAAGCTCCTACAAATTAAGGAAAAGATCAACAACCCAATAAAAAAACAGATCACACAAAATGAATATAAATTGTTCCTGGGTCAGGAGGGCAGTTTTATTGGGGGCAGCGAATAGAGCAGGGCAGGTAAGGTGCCTATGGCTCAAAATTTAAGGAGGCCCTGAGAATTTAATTTCATTAAATACCTCCTTAAATTCTGCATCCAAGGCATCTCACTCATCCTACTGCAGGCCGCTAAATGGTTCTTAAACCTATGAAAAGATGCTTAACCTCATTCAAAATAAGACAAATGCAAATGGAAACTACCCAAAATACCATTTTTCACTTATCAGATTGGCAAAAATCCAATGTTGGACAACACACCACCCACAGATATCGCTGGCAGGAACGTTAGTTGTTTCAACCGCTCTGGAGAGCAATTTGCCACCCACTAAGCATTAAAATCACAAATACATATGGACTCAACTCACTTCTGAGAGTCTGTCCTACAGATATTTGCAACCATGTAAAATGAACCCCACACCAGTGTATTCATTGCAGATTTGCTGGTAATGGGTAAGACTGGATCTATCCTAAATGTGCATCCTGGTTAAATAAACCATGGTTAATTCATACAATGCATTGCTCTGCCACTGTAAATGGAAGGAGGAGGTCCTTCAGATATTGAAATGGAAAGTTTGCCAAGGTATGCTAAGTAAGAAAAGCAAGGTCCAGAACCATGTGTGTGGTAAGCTACTCTATGTGTCAAAAAAAAGGAGAAAATAATATACCGTGGACTCGTAGATGCATAAAAATATCTGCCTTAAAAAAGAAACTATTGGGGCGCCTGGGTGACTCAGTTGGGTAAGCATCTGACTTCGGCTCAGGTGAGGTGAAGCCCCACGTGGGTCTCTTTGCTGAAGCTCAGAGCCTGGAGCCTGCTTTGGATTCTGTGCCTCCCTCTCTCTCTGCCCCTCCCCCGCTTGTGTTCTGTCTCTCTCTCCCTCTCTCTCAAAAATAAATAAACATTAAAAAAATTTTAATAAAACAAAAGAAACTATCGAACAATGGGTATTTTCGTTGGGACACAGGGAGCTGGGTGGATAGGGGGCAGGGGATCATACTTTTTGATGTCTGAGTCATGTAAATGTATTATCTATTAAAAATATGAAATACAAAATGTATTTTCATCTGACACTTTTGTCCTCCAACACCTATTTCTACCTAGATGTATGGCACTTGTGGGTATTTTTCTAAGGGGCTTTTCTAACACACTAGGAGAGCTCCTCACTACTCGGTTTGACCTGACTTTTAGCAGAAATTTACACGAGCTGCCCAAACTTGTGGTTGGCATGGTGGGCTTCCCAACATATCTTCACTCAGACTTTAGGCTCTCCTGGAGTCATCCTCAGGCTAAGCAGTCTCCATGAAAAAGAAGTCCAATCCCACATCAATATCACCAGTTAAGAGTATGAGCTGACTCAGTGAGAATGTGCAGAGGGACCAAAGGGAAAGCGGGAGCAACTATTCCCCTCAGACTCTGTGAGTCTGAACAGAGACTGCTTGGCATTTCCATCTGCAGCACAGCCTTCTGCACACCTTAAATGTGATCCAGTGCCTTGTGGAAAAGTACCTGTGGAGGCGAGCCTTTTGGAAAGAGTGTGGCATAGCTCAGCAGTGTCTATATGTAACAGATCATAAGCAGATGGTGCGTCTAGCCTGTGACCGGTGTAAGGGTGGGGATGGGCTGCATGGGGGCCGAGACAGATATTTGGCCCAGGGGACTCTGCTGAAGCTTCCTCTGAAGTCTCCGGTACAAATGCCAATCACCACCCCTGCTATTTAGATAGAACACTTCTTTAAGATCCCTTTGGGGGAATGCCGCCCATTCCTTCAGAAAACTAGGGGGGAGTGGCCCTAAATTCCTGTCTGGATCAGGAGAGACCACCAGGAAGGGCAGGTTGAAGTTCTGGATAACCTGCCCCAATTTTACCTGGGCAGCCCCTCTTTTACTTGCTTTCTTATTGGAGATCCTGGCTGACCCCCAAACCTGGTCTTCGTATTATCCGGTTTCCAGGAGAGTCTTTCCAGGGGCACAGAATGACTTAATGGAGGCCTTTCTATTGCTAAAGCCGGCATGTATTCAGAAGATGTGTGGGCTCCTTGGAGGACCCAAGCTTGGCACCATCAAGGGGACAACAGGTTAACTTAAGGGCAGAGAGCAGGGAGAAGGCACAAAAGGTTCATCTCCATATCTATCAGCTCCCGAGTACTACCTGGGTCCTGGGTCCTGAGCTGGAGACTTGGTGTACATTTTCTCCCAACCCTGGGGACCTACGAGGTCACTAGTACTACCTCCACTTGTTACTTCGACCCCTGCCCTCCCCATACAGTCCATCTAAGGTGTGCCTCCTCACCAGTTCACCATCTCAGTTCCCCCATTAATTTCATAATGCTTGTTAAAATTTGTAATTCTTTTGCCTGTTAACCAACATTTCCTCTCTATTACTTTTTCCATTCGATTGTAAACTCAATGTGAGGAGGAATAGTATTAATCTTTTCCACTGTTTTAATGCCCATGCCCAGCCCAGTGTACATGAGGCAGAAGTTAAGATTATTTGTTGAAATAATTAATAATCATACCATATTGCTTGGGCTCTTAATGCTTAATTAATAAGTATGCATCAATTAAGAAATGTAACCAGAGTTTTTACATTAGTGGTGGTCCCAATGATTGAAAGTGAGAAAAATCATTGATAATGGGAAAGAAGTGCATATAATAAGGCACATTTCATCAGTTTTACTTTAGGTATCAGTTTCAGATGTCAAGAGGTCTTGAGAACAGGGCCTGGGATCTAACATTTCAATGCTTCTTTAATCCTATTCTTGATTATTCATAGGAAAGGAGGTTTACACGGCCAGTTTCTAACTTGTTTTTTCATTCATTCTTTCATACGATTTAAGAATATTAACTGAGGGGCGTCTGGGTGGCTCAGGTTAAGTGTCTGACTTCAGCTCAGGTCATGATCTCATGGTTTGTGGGTTCGAGCCCAGCGTCGGGCTCTGTGCTGACAGCTCAGAGCCTGGAGTCTGCTTCAGATTCTGTGTCTCCCTCTCTCTCTGCCCCTCCCCCACTCATGCGTCTGTCTCTCTCTCTCTCTCTCTCTCTCTCTCAAAAATGAATAAACATTAAAAAACAATTTTATAAAAAAATATTTACTGAATAATCTTAACATGTTAATTAAGCATGAGGATACAAATACACAAAACACTCGTTCAGTCTCCTATGGGACTTCAGACGTGTCAAAATAACCGTAGGATAGTATGATAACCCTTTCATAGTCACAAACAGAGCACGGTTTATTGGGGGTGGCCCATCCACAAAGTGTCTGTAAGCTCAGAATTCAAGCAGTGTAAAAGCTCTCCACCCTGTTTCAAGGCTGAATCATGCAGATGTCTGGCAAAGGGGAGAACATTTTACCCGACACAATTATTCTCTGGGTTTTATTCAAGTAGCAAGAGAACTATAAGCAAAGTCCACAAAAGAAAAAAAAAAGAAGCAACTCAGGCAAACAGGCAGAGATGTGAGCAGGGGGTATCTACCCATTTGGCTCAGGAAAGCAAAATATTGTGAATGACGGAAATCTGGGTCTGAACACACAGAAACCCCATTCTGTCATCCTTCCCAGCCGGGGCAGCACGTGGTCCAGAGCTTTATCTCTGAACATTTGGAAACAGTTGCCTTGCTTTAATTTACTGAATAAATCTGAAACCGTCTGCAGACATGTCCAGATTGAAGGTGAGCAGTGTCCCGGCTGGGAGAGGAGGTGTGATGGCCCCGCTGAAGATGGGTGGACCGTGGGCCTCAACAAGCACCCCGCACGGAAAGCAATGACCGGCCAGGGATGAGAGGTGGAAGTCTGAGGGCAGAAGGGGCTCTTTTCCCTTCGCAGAAGCACCATCGGAATGTGTCCTCTCACACTTGCTTAGTTCCTTCCTGCCTTCGCTCTGAAGGGACTCGAGAAATTCAGGATGAGCAAAATAAAACAGGCGGAGGGATCAAGAACTTGGCAGATGCCAAGAATTTCCCCCGACCTTTGAGGCCTTGGGTTCTGGGGATCTGGCCAAGGGGGCTTCACGTCCTTGTTTTAGCCGCACTCAATTGCCCGTCCCAGCCACAAAAGAGAAAACTCCGCGCTGCTTACGAGACTAATTTCATTTGCTGAAATCCAACAGGCTGAGTCACCAAGACCTCAGTTCATTTACACATTTATTTTAAGCACCTATTCAATGGTAGGCATTTTGCTAAAGCAAAGTGGCTGGAATGGCTCCCAGCTTGCTGGGTGGTAGGTGGGGGCACTGGGAGCAAACAGTTACAAGCAGTGGGGACAGAAGGATAGAAACAGTGCTCAAGGGGTCAGCCAGTGGCTTCTGAGCAGAGTCCACCATGGGGACCAAGAGTAGACATATAATGCTGCAGGCCTGCTGGCTCTGGGGTTTAACATGTCCCAACCCAGTCAGCAATGGGGGCCCCGGGAGGCCGGGCAGGAGACAGATGATGCAGGACCTGGACTTTATTCCAGAGGTGAGGGGGAGCCACACTTGGAGTTTAAGCCAAAGAGAGACATGTCCTGATACACATTTTGAAAAAGCAATCTGTTTTGGGAAGAGGCAGTGAGGAAAATAAACTCCGAAGAGGAGACTAAATAAAGCACAGGGGTTTCTTCCCATCACATGTAAACGACCGCTTCCTCCTCTGATGAACAGTTCAGCCCCAAAAAACAATTATTAATAGTCAACTGCTAGGTAGCCTTTATTGCCTGACTCAGCTCAACGTTATAACGTTGTATTTTCCTCTGTAAAATGGGGACCGATAATTCCCACTGACTGAGTTACTGTGAAGACAAATGGATTAATGATACCATTTTTTGGAAACAGACTCTTTTAAAAAAATGTTTTAATGTTTATTTTTGAGAGAGAGAGAGAGAGAGAGAGAGAGGCCAGGAAAGGGGTAGAGAGAGAGGGAGACAAAGAACCTGAAGCAGGCACCAGGCTCCGAGCTGTCAGCCCAGAGCCCAAAGCAGGACTTGATCTCACAAACTGTGAGATCATGACCCGAGCAGAAGTTGGACACTTAACTGATTGAGCCATCCTGGCGCCCCAGATATCATTTTGAATGTAAAGCACACGGTGCAGTGTCTGAAACGGTACATTCTCAGAAAAGGCTCCTAGCTAGCCAAATCCGCTCCAACATCTTCCTGCTCCGAGGTTTTGCATCAGCCTATTTATTGCAAGTCATCCTCAAGGCCTGTTCCTTCCCCACCAAAGATATTTTGTTGGGGGGAGGAGGGCGGGTCTCGGGGTGGTTCTCACTTTCAGGATCATTCAAGTCCAGAGGTTGGAGGTTTCTATAAGGCTGCTCTTCAGGGAGCTCAGAGCATTTTTCTCTTCTGGTTCTTTCTGCTGTACCATTGAAGAGAAACTTCCATCTTGTTTTATTAAGTTGTGAGCAAAAATAATGCATGTATCATCAAACTATTAAAATTCAGAATTATGTAGACGGAGTTCAAGGCTGTGACCAAGCCAAAAAAAAAAAAAAAGAAAGAAAAAGAAAATCACAGTACAGTTAACGTGGTGCTAACAGAAATGATTACTGTGTTCTCTGTTAATTGTATATAAATGCTATTTGGTTCCCATAAGTGACAGTAATGACTGGGCAGGACCAGTAGTGTCTCAGAGACTTCTCTGAAGATTGGCCAGATGTTCCTATTTGATGTCTATAGAGAAGGGATCAAATTGAGGAAGGTATAGGGTCTCTGTATATATATATTCTCTTGCTTGGGGAAAAGACAGTTCTTTCCCCCTCAAAGCCTATCTGTATGCAGTCCTTAGCCTGAAGACAACTTTTGGGATCCTTCGGTCTCTGTCAAGAAAAGAAAGTATCATGCAGGACTGAGGGACTGGTAAGGGACCCCCATTTTCTGCAGCCCTCCTGGCCCTCACCAGCCAGTTCTAGGACGTCTGCGTTCTTCCTGCCCCTCTTCCAACTCTTGGATCTAAAACACAGAGGAGCTCTAGCAACGGCATAAACACAGGCTGGCCAGAGAGTGTTATGCTGGCACACGGCACTCCAGCCCGCACGGGGTGGGCCTGGGGCCTTTCCCTGGCATGGTGTCAAGGGGGACGACACCCTTACCCTCTTAGCTACTCTGCTGTGGGTTTAGCCCGTGCTCTTACTGAATGCTCACTGCCTTTCATTAACTTCTGTTGCAGGCCTGGGTTTGCATTTCAACCTTCCGTGGCCAGCAGAGGCCTTCTGGAGCTATTTCAGATGCGGACGCTCTGGTCCTCGAGGGACAGCTCTCTCAGCCCCATGTCAGTGAGGCAGAGATATCAATTTGAATTCTGGGCTTCGAATCAAATATTCAGAAAAGGGCACTGTACCCTTTGAAAGCTGCAAAAGAAGCAGACCTTCAGCTTGGGAAGGAAACGTACTTCTGGTTATTTAAACTGAAGTTCTAAAGAGGACGGGACAGTCCGTGATTCCAGCAACTTCAGTGAGGGATGTTTCAGGCAGGTGCACAGAGAACAAATACGTAGTGATATCAAAGTGGTCCTTGTAATATCAAATTTCTATTCATCTGCCTGCATCCTAGGGAATGTCTGTCTCGATCTTTTAGCAAGTATCGTCCACAAACAGGGCTGCCCTACAGCCTGGAAGGTGTCTGACAATCCGCGGGGATCCGCACCCACGTCCTTATGAGTATTTGTTTTTCCTTCACACCATCAGGTCAGAGACACTTAACACAGCACTGAGAAAACCCGCTCCTCCGATGGAAAGGGACCACACTTCAGCCTCCTTCCACGTCACGACACCACCCTATATGCACATTTCTGATTCTCTGTTAACTGTATTTTCATCAGAATGTCTTTTAAAACGTTGCCACTTGTGGTCCAGTAGCCTTAGCATCCCATGGGAGCTTGTCAGAAGAGCAGACGCTCAGGCCCTACCCCAGCCCTGCGGAATCGGGATCTGCTATCCCTGGCAGCTCGTTCTACGGCGTGAGAACACACGACAGCGTTCCCCCAAAGAGAATGGGAGTCTCACAAAGCCATAATCTACCAACAAACAAACAAGCAAAGCAAATGCTTTTGCATAGGAAATTCAAATATAGTAGGGCCTAGGTGGACATAAACAATTAATATTAATCAATGTCAGCTGCTTACTAAATGCCAGACCTGTTCTAAGGGCCCTGCACGTATAGGTTCACGATTACTGCACCACAACACAGGCGGTAGGTACTGCCCACCTCATGTGGTGCAGGCACAGATTGATTATATAGCCTGTACAGGATGAACACAGCAAATCACACAGCGGAAGAGGCAGGCTTTGAATCCAGGCAGTCTGACTTTCTGAGGCCACAGTTTTAACCGTTACCCTATACCACCGCCTGGCAGTGTGCACCTGTATTCAGAAAATGAAAGCGCAGATTCAGGGCCTGAAAGAAAAAGCCACGTTGCTGTAAGGGCCACCATTTCAGGCTCAGTCATGTTTAGAAGCAGAGACCAGTTGAGCTGGAGATCAAAACCTCTAACAGAACCCTCTTGGGTATGACCTGAAGTCAGCAAGGCGCGGAGAGGATGTGTGGTTCTCCCAAAGGGGTGGAAAATGGAGGCCGGACAGGCCTCAGCCCCCACTGTTATTCCCGCCACGCTCCCTTACCTCTTCCGTGCCATGTCCTTCTTCTTTTGGAGTTTCGCTCTTCCAAAGACCCTTCGCACCCACCAGATATAAAAATGACAGTTGTTCCTTTCTGAACTTTCATTCAAAATCTGAGCATCTCTACACTGCTTTACTAAGTTATTTTGCATCCTATTTAAAACCCCCTCATTAAGAAACAAATCTTGGGGGACCTGAGTGGCTCAATCGGTTAAACGTCTGACTTTGGGTCAGGTCATGATCTTGCGGTTCCCAAGTTCGAGCCCTGCATCAGGCTCTCTGCTGACAGCTCAGAGTCTGGAGCCTGTTTCAGACTCTCTCTCTGCCCCTCCCCTACTTGCGGTCGCGCTCTCTCTCAAAAATAAAAAATGAGTCTGGAAGGGGAAGGCTGTGCTTATAAACCATACTTCAGTAACTTTGACTAAACAATTACATACAGAGCATAACAGGAACTTTCAGAGGTTATCACCAAAGAGCTCTTCCTTTGCTGAAAATCAAGCCTGCCAGCTACTGAGTGTTAATTAAGACGGAGTTTTGGCGCCGGCTCCAAAGAGTCATATACCTGCTAGAGTCTTCGATCTACTGACACACTGATAGACACAAGAAAGGTGGCAGTCCAGGCCCAAATTAAAGTGGCTATGGAACCTGTGCCACCTCATCTAAGGTGCCTAGTTCTAACCAGATGGTGCCTCCCGTCACAGGTTAGCACCCCACCAGGATTCTCTCAAGCCCCGAGTGTCTGCAGAACGCAGGGCAGGAAGCTCCCGGAACACACTGCACAAGTCCAAAGGGGCCGAAAATTTCTGTTTGAGGTACTGCTCTGCTACAAATCAGGAAACACCTTTCATTTGGAAGCCTGCCCCATCTGGTGGGAGGCAAGATAAAATACACACCACGCCCTTAAAATGCCACCCTCGTGCTGCCCACCGTTTCTCGATGGATCTGGCAGCGCCTTTTTCGTAACCTCCACTTTAGAGGTGAGGAAGAATTGCTGAGTCCCTTTGGATGCACGTGGTGTAACTATAAATCACTCAGTACTTGACATGCCGGACTGAGCCGTGGCGACTCCCAAGGATCAAAAACACAGAGAGGACCAAGCTGCCGTATCTTAGCCTGCTTCTCCCAGAGCTCATGGTTCAGTGCCTCCATGGGCTGTGGCGAGGCTACAGGCCACGGCGTGGCCGCACATACTGGAGTTGGCAGTCACATATCAAACACCCTGAGAATGCGTTACAGACACCCAGCCCAGGGCACTTACCTTGCACTGCCCAGACACGCAGATGGCCGTGCCGTTCTGGTCACAGGGGGTACCGTCAATGACCTTCTCGGCTTGCCGGACATAGAAGCGGTAGCCCATCGCCTGGCAGTTCAACTCACACTTTCGATTGCCCTTTACTACCAGAAAAAAGAAAAAAAAAAAGAGAAAGAAAAGAAAAAAAAAAGCATCTTTTTTTCTCTTCTGGTATTCTTTACTGAGACATAACATAACATAATAACATAAAAATAGCCATTTTAACCAATGTGTGCAATTCAGTGGTTTTTAGTGTATTCCCAATGTTGTACACCATCATCACTAATTCTGGAACATTTCCATCACCCCCAAAAAGAAGCCCTGGACCTGTTCGCTGTCACTCCTTCCAGACCCTGGCAACCATCCACCTATTTTCTGTCCATGGATTTGACTATTCTGGACATTTGATAATCACACACAGTTTAAAAAACTGCATCTGGGGCACCTGGGTGGCTCAGTTGGTTGAGCATCTGACCCTTGGTTTTGGCTCAGGGCATGATCTCATGGTTTCATGAGTTCAAGCCCCACATCGGGCTCTATGCTGGCAGCATAGAGCCTGCCTGGTATTCTCTCTCTCCCTCTCTCTCTGTCCCTCCCCCACTCATGCTATCTCTGTCTCTCTCAAAATAAATACACTTAAAAAAATAATAAATAAATAAATAAAAACTTCATCAAAGTTACTAGATCTCCCCATATTTGATGGTCGAGGGAAGGGATTGTGTCTTGATCTACGGGCATATAGTAGAGATTCGATGCTGAGCAGATATCATGAAGGAATTCTTAAAGAATCTCACAATGCAAATAATAGACTCTACTTTTAGAAATCCTCCCAAGCTTTAACATAGTCATAATTATATCTTACTTATCAGCAATCACAGGGAGCACACAATTTTTATGTTCTGCTTTAAAAAATTTTTTTCTGAATATCTATGCAGTTATATCACCTTTATGTTCTTTTAAATGGCTAGAGTTTCCTGTCATAATCCCTTCATTATGAGTTATTTAAGTGGTTTCCCCCATCACCTTGGGTTGAAATCCAAAGCCCTCAGCAAGAGTGAAACAATCTTTCAAGAACTGAACCCTGCCTACCTTTATAGTCGCATTTCCTACTGCTTCTCCTTACATCCTTCTCTGTACCCAATGAAGCACTTCCTCTCTCCAGCTGTTACTTAACTGTTCTGTCTTTGCCTCACTTGGCTAGTTCTGGTTTCTCCTTTGCTTTAGTTCCCAGGTCACCTCCTCTGGGAAGCCCTCCATGGATTCCAATCTTGCCTGTTCATCCACCCATCTGATCTGGCTCTCTACCATAAGGTTAACCAAACTTCACTGAAGCAGAGTATTGAGGGACCACAGGGACGTGTCTGGCGTATTCACTTCTGTATCGCCAGCACCCAGTACAGAGGTGGGCAATACACCTCTGTATTGAGCATACAGTACAGATGCTCTACCAATCCCTAAGGAACACAAGAAGGGATCAGTAAGTAAATACTGGCCTTTTTCATTTTATTTTTTGCCTTTCTCTCCTCTCCCCCAACGATCTATATCCCCCCCCACAAAGCCTTTCTCTATATTTCTGTTATTTCACACAGAGCCCGCCACACACAGTGTCCAATACATGCTAATTAATCACTGCTACTACTAATATCTTCAGAACAATTTGGTTGCCTCCAAATAAGAATGAGAAAAGTTTCCGGGCGCGATGTATTTCCATATCCAAAACAGACAAGCCAAGTACATACTGATATTTTTTTTTGGAGACAAGACTAATGCTTTGCTCAGCCATCGACAGCATGTTCCAGGGGCATGCTTTTGTCTGAAAATCTGATTACTGGATTGGATAACACTGGCTTTTTCCTACACAACACAATACATCATATTTTCCCCAGTGTGGCTGCTTGACTGTCATAGCAATGAACTTTACTCCAAAGCCATTGAAAACCGCTAACAGGAAATAACATGGAGCCTTTGGGACCACATGGTTTAGGGAACACTGAGTCTTCTATGTACGCTAAGCTCTATCTCAGAAGTCAAGACGCAGGGTTTCTTACTCTGGCTGCCCAAAAGATAGAAGAGGTGATCTTGGAAAAATCAAAGAATACCAAAGATGGAAACATCGTCGGGAATTATCTAAAACCAAGCCATCATTTCATAGATTAAAAACACAACACCACAACAGGCCTAAGAAAGGAGGTGACAAGTTAGAGGTAAAGTAGTCCCCAAAGCTTACTTCCTCAGGTCATCTATCTCCCCAGACCCTACTTCCTCCTTCCCAGCTCTTCATTTTCTGAAGCGACAGCAAGAACTACGCAGGTGCATTGCATTTTAAGTAATAACAGTGCCTGAGAGGCAGCCTCACGTGGGGCCCGGGTTTTGAATTTTCTCACTTTTCCTGGCTCTCTCCCAACTACCGCTGGCCTTTGGGAAACTAGCTTTTGCAGCTACAATTTTATTTCTCCGTATTTGCAACCATACTACAGAAAAACATTCAGAGAACATTCTACATACTACAGAAGAATATTCTGGCTGAATGTGGGGCAGTTATGGCAGAATCTCCAAACAGCTACATGACAGTAGCCAGGAGGACTGGCCTTAAGTCTGGGCCTGTCCTACCTGTGGTCCAAACCAGCCACTAGGTCTGACCCTCTACTTATGTGGCTCAGCGTCCCTGCTGCCTGGGACTTGCAAGAAGGAAAGAGGGGGCTCTGGGCAGATAACTGACACCGGCGGACAAGCGACTGCCTAACAGAACTACCTAGAATCCTGCTGCCTTGGCAATGCTCAACCTAGTGTGTCTCATAAAAGTACATAAGGACTCACTTCTTTAGGCCCTGTGTATACTCCCCAGCCACCTTAAAATTCCACATAAATATATGGGCATCTGTGTGGCTCAGTCGGTCAAAGCGTCCAACTTTGAATCAGGTTATGACCTCACAGTCCATGGGTTCGAGTCTGTGCTGACAGCTCAGAGCCTGGAGCCCGCTTTGGATTCTGTGTCTCCCTCTTTCTCCGCCCCTCCCCTGCTCACGCTCTGTCTCTCTCTCAAAAATAAATAAACATTAAAAAAATTTTTTTAAATCCACATAAAATATATTTACGGGGCCTCCGATTAGGTGTTTTCATGGATAATCACTTCATTCTTTTTTCCCCCCATAAATACCATTATACTTCTCTATAGAAGAGAAGCCAAGAGCCAAGAGCCTCTTCTCTAAGCAGATCTTGGCATGGTTTTATCAAGCACAGAGAGAGGAGGAAAACAGAAGAGTGGCCACAAGCCGGGAGAAGTGGGCTGAGAGCAAAGTGGGCATCTCCTTCTCTCCCTGATTCTCTTATCACTCTCCTCTTCTGGTCTCATCTGTTTCCTACATGTCCTCCCCATCCCCAAAGGGAACACCTTTATATCCCAGGACCAGAAGCACAGCCTCACCTGGGAACTTGTTGAAAATACAGATTCTGAGGCCACACCTCCTATTCCCTCATCCATCTGAGACTCAGGCAAGCTATATTTTAAATAAGCCCTCAGGGCGATTCTGGTGCACAAATTTCGGAGCCATTGCTCTAAGAAAAATCAAGTAGTGAGAAGAGCTGGAAGCAGCTGACCATTCTTATTTTGAATCAAAAATGTTCAAATTCCACACCCAAGTTTCAAAGATAATATAAGCACTATCTATAATTAAATTTAGAATATTGCCAGGTATCTGGATCCATGATAGTTAAAAAAAAAATCCTCTTCTTATTAAATGCTGGAGATCATACAAGAAAATTCAGGTTACTTAGAATAAAGCAGCTAACAGCTAAAGGGTTTACTCTCAAATATGGTTCAATATTTAAGTCACTCCTTGAACTGTGTCCCCTTGGAAAACCCTCTGATATAAGAGTAATGACATTTTTCAAGTGATAAAGGCCAAAGGAAATAGAAGAGGAGTTCATCATTACGTTGGAAGGTGGGAAGCAAAGCACCCATGGAAATGACATAGCAAACCCAAGAAAACTGATCCGAAGCAGGAATTGAAGCATTGAAGCTACCTAGTATTGTTGCATCTCCAAGGGGTAACTTTGGAAATAAGGCAGAAAGAAGGCCTAAAAACGGGAAAAAAAATCTGTAAGTGTGATTAAGAAGTAGTTAGAGATTACACTTTCCAGAATGGTTAGCTAAAAGCCTTTGGAAATTGACTCCTTCATAAAAGCAATGAGAACACTGTCAAAAGACAGCTGGAGCAGGCTATACTACTATCAGACAAAATAGACATTAAGATAAAAACTGTTACTAGAGACAAATAGTAGCATTTTATAATGACAAAAGAGTCAATGCATTAGAGAGACAACAACAGAGTCCCAAAACACATGAAGCCAAAACTGACAGAATTGAAAGGAGACCTAGGTAATTCAATAATAATAGTTTGAAATGTTGACACAACACTTTCAATAATGAATAGAACAGCTATACAGAAGAACAACAAGGAAACAGAAGACCTGAACAGCACTATAAACTAACTAGACCTAATAGCTATCTATAGAACATTCTACCTAACAAGAGCAAAACACTCATTCTTCTCAAGTGTACATGAAACAGTCTCCAGGAGGGAACAAATTTTAGGTCATAAAACAAGCCTTAATAAATTTAAAAGGATTGAAGTCATACAAAATATGTTCACTTGCCACAGTGGAATGAAATTAGGAATCAAAAGCAGAAAGAAGTTTGGGGATTTCAAAAATATGTGGAAACCAAACAACATATTTCTAAATACCTGATCAAGAGAAAAAAACACAAGGGAAATAAGAAAATACTTTGAGGTAAATAAAAATAAAAATACAACACGAAAACTTATGGGATGCAGCTATAGCAGTGCTTAGAGGAAAATTTATAGCTGAAAAACCCATGTTAAAAACAGATCTCAATTCAATAACCTAATCTCCTTAACTACCAGAAAAAAAAAAAATTAAACCCAAAGCCAACAGAAGGAAGAAATCTAGAATGGAAATAAATTATATAGAGAAGGGAGAGACAATAGAGAAAATCAATTAAACCCAGAGTGGGTCTTTGTAAATATAAACAAAATTGACAAACTTTTAGATAGACTAAGAATAAAAAAGATTCAAAACACTAAAATCAGGAACGAAGATGGAACATTACTACTGATTTTACAGAAATAAAAAGACCTTTAACCAGGGCAATTAGACAAAAAAATAAAATAAAAAGCATCCATATTGAAAAGGAATAAGTAAAACTATTTGTATTCACAGATGATATGATCTTGTATATAGAAAAAAAATTTTAATGCACCAAAAAAGTATTTGAATTAATAAAAAGTTCATCCAAAGTTACAGGATATAAGATCAATATGCAAAAATCAATTGTATTTCTATACACTATCAATAAATAATCTGAATATGAAATTAAGAAAACAATTTCATTTATAATAGCATCAAAAAGAATGAAACATTTAGGAATAAAATTAACACAAGAAGTTTAAGACTTATACACTGAAAACTACAAAATATTTTTGAAAGAAATTAATAAAGATCTAAATAAATGGAAAGACATCCCATGTTCAGGAATCAAAAGACTTAATATTGTTAAGATGGCAATATTCCCCAAATTGATCTACAGATTCAACACAATTCCAGTCAATATGCCAGCTGTCTTTTTTTTTTTTTTTTTTTTTGCAGAAATTGACTGGCTGATCCTAAAACTGATAGGGAAATGCAAGGAACCAATAGCCAAAATAACTTGGAGAAAAATAAAAAGTTGGAAGATTCATACTTCTTGGTTTTGAATACTACAAAAGTACAGCAATGAAGAGAGCCTGATATATAAATTCATAGAATAGAATGGAGAGTCCAAAAATAAACCTTTATATATATGGTCAATTGATTTTTGACAAGGGTGCCAAGACAATCCAATGGGAGAAAAATAGTCTTTGCAATAAATAGTGTTGGGATAGCTTTGCATATCTACATGCAAAAGAATGAAGCAGAACCCCTACCTCACATCATATATAAAAATTAACTTAGAACATCAACCTATGTAAGAGCTAAAATTACAAAATTCTTACAAGAAACATAGGCATAAGTCTTCATGATAGCGGATTCATCAATGGTTTCTTAGATAATATGATATCAAAAACACAAGTAACAAAAAAAAGAGCTAAATTGGGGTTCCTCATAGAACTCCATTGAGAAAATGAAATGACAACACAAGTAATGGGAAAAATTTTTTGAAAATCATGTATCAGGGATTTGTATCTAGAATATGTAAACAACTTTTATAACTCAACAACGAAAAGACAATTCAATTTTTAAAAAATGGACAAAGAATTTGAATAGACATCTCTTCCACAAAGATATATAAATGGCTAACAAGCACAGGAGAAGATGCTCAATATCATTTACCATTAAAACAATGTAAATCAAAACCATGATGAAATAACACTTCACACATACTAGGATGGCTAAAATTAAAAAGACAATAGGAAGAGTCGAAAAGGATGTAGAGAAATCAGAACCTTTATACAATGCTAATAGGACTGTAAAATGGAAGAGCTTATTTGGAATAAATTTGGCCTTTTCTCAGAATATTAAACACAGTGTTACCATATGACCCAGCAATTCCACTTCGAGGTATACAACTATGAGAAATGAAAACGCACTTCAGAAAACGTGTACATGAAGATACATAACAGCGTTATTCACAACAGCTAGAAAGCGGAAGCAATATAAATGCCCCTCAAGTGATGAATGAAGAAACAAAATGTGGTATCTTCATATGTGGAATATTATTTGACAACAGAAAGGAAATACGTACTGATATATACATGCTACAACATGGAGGAACTTTGAAAACGGAGTACTAAATGAAAGAAGCCAGTCACGAAAAGTCACCTATTGTCTAATTACATTTTTTTATTTATTTAATTTTTTAGAGAGAGAGAGAGAGCGAGAGAGAGAATCCCAAGCAGGCTCCACACTGACATGGGGCTCAATCCCACAACCCTGGGATTGTGACCTAAACTGAAATCAAGAGTCAGACGCTCAACTGACTGAGCCACCCAGGCACCCCTAATTACATTTATATGAAATGTTTGAAACAAGCAAATTTACAGAGGTAGAAAGTAGATTAGTAGTTGCCAGAGGCCAATGCACAGCAAATGCTAATGGGAACGGATGTTCGCTTGGGGCCCATACTGAAATTATTCAGTGGTCATGGTTGCACAATTCTCTAACTATACTAAAAACACTAGACTGTAGTATTTAAATTGGTGGCTTATGGTATATGAATTTTATCTCAATAAAGCTGTTATTTAAAAAAAAGGCGGCAGCAGCAGTTAGCTTCATAGATCTCCAAGAAATCAATAAATAAATAAGTAAAGAAAATTTCTGTTTCCAGAATGAAGGAGCCCACCAAGTTCCCAGGACAATGATGTTAGGGATAGGACTTGATTTTACCCTACTTATAATTAATAAGCTAGCCTGTTATGTTTCATGAGTATAGACAGGGGATACAAGACTCCTGAGTCAGAGGGGCACCTGGGTGGCTCAGTTGGTTGACCATCTAAACCTTGATTTCTGCTCAGGTCATGATCTCACAATTCGGCTCACATGATCTTGCTAGAGATGGAGCCCTGAGGTGGGCTCTATGCTGACAGCACGGAGCCTGCTTGGGATTCTCTGTCTTCCTCTTTCTCTGTCCATCCCCTATTCATGTGCTCTCTCTTTCAAAAATAAATAAGTATGAAACATTAAAAAAAATAAAAAGACTCCTGAGTCAGAGATACGACTTGATTGCTCTTGGAAGAGCGAGTATCACGAGCATCAGCATGTTTGTGTGAGTCCTCCGTGCCCCCAAGTCTCACAGGGGCAATGCCCAGACACCCACATGGACATTAAACACGTAGGCAAGGAACACTGTGCTTGAGGACCTGCTGCATCCACAGGAAGCAATAAGGAGCCCTGCTCTTTGTCCTGGATGGAAATGTAGCTCATCCTTCAAGGTTCTCACTGACAACACGACCTTGAGAAATGACCTGGTTATGGGGTGGGCTAGGCCTGGCATTCTTGGCATACTCCACATGACCTGCAGGAACCTAGGAAGTATCTCTCAATGGATGGATGATAATGAGCAACACCAAGGCACATGGCTGTGGAATTTTAAGACACTTGGGACAAAGAAAAGATAAACAAACCAAACAGGCTACCAAATTAGGCTACCAGAGAGGATACCAACAAATAAAATGGTATTGGATTTCTCAACAACTTTGAAGCCTGTGAGATAACTGAGCAACGGCTTGTAATTTTTGAATGAAAGTCATTTCTAGAATGTTATATCAATGATTAGAACTCTATATCTAGTCAAATGATCACACTTTGGGGGAAAATAAAGGCATTTGCAGAAATTCAATTCTTGCACAGTGTACCTCTCATGGACACTTCCTGCAGAATGTGTTCTACCACGATGAAGAACAAACCAAGAAAGAATAAGGTGTGGGATGCAGCAAATAGACCTAACCCAGAGGGAATGCTCAGAACTGGGGTAAAAGGGGGCCCTGACAAGACAGATGTGTCCTAGCCTAGGACCAGAACAGGTCAGAAGGGTCAAGGAAAAGGTGAAATGGAGACACCCAATCAATTTTTAAGATATTGCTATTTTAGGGGCATCCCGGTAGCTCAGTAAATTGAGTGCTGACTCCTGATTTCAGCGTAGGTCATGATCCCCAGGGTCATGGGATCGAGTCCCACATTTGGGCTCTACGCTGACAGCAGGAGCGAGGTTGAGATTCTCTCTCTCTCTGCCCCTCCCCCAACTTGTGCACGTATGTGCACATGTGTGCGCGCGCGCGCTCTCTCTCTCTCTCCCAAAATTAGTAAAAACTTAAAAAAGGTATTGATATTTTAAGATATTGATATACCAAGCTATTGAAAGAAGATTTACACAATGTAGAAGTGCCTGAGGTTGAATTAGTGTGAAGTACTTAGAAAAGAAGACAAAGAGGAAAAGGTATTTATTAACAACAAAGAAACGAAGGATTTCAGGAAGAGAAAAGTAATCACAGCATAGGGAATGGATGCTACAATGTGATGCCCAGATTACCCAATGAAGTCAGAATTCCCCTGGCAGCTGGGAGTGCCACCTGCTGGTAAGTCACAGCTGTGTCTTTCTGGAACTGCCCTCAGCCTAAGGGATCTGCCTCAAGAAAGGTTAAGCCTCTTCCCTTTGGATAGCCCCAAGTCTGGTCCGTGTGCTTGCACAAAGGCTGACCCTATATCAGTTTTGGGTGACTATGCAAGCTAGCCCAGCTCAGAGCTGCCCCACTCTGCACCTTGTACCCCCACAGGTGCTGTTCCAGGATCACTCCCCGGTAAACACTGGCACAGATCTCCGCCTCAGGCTCAGGATCCTGGAGATCTGACCTAAGCTAGTACACCATATGGCTCAGCTGTGAGGAGCGTGCATATAGTCCTACTGTAAGCAAAGGTGACTAGTCTAGCCAAAACATCGTTACATTGAGAAGGTGTGGGAGTGTGCATATGTGGGGAGGTAGAAGGAGAGGATAATGGAAGCAGACTCCATCCTCATCTTCAACAGAACGTACTTGAAACCGAAAAGTTCGCAAGTAACAATGTAGGCAGTTATCATAGATATGAAGGCAAATCAAAAGAATAGCTAAAATAGTTGGGGGATAAAGAAATACTGGGGGAGGGGTGAAGTGTGTAGAACTATTTGTTTCTGTAAATATACACATGGATTAAATGATAAAAGCGAATTAAAAAAATTTTTTTAATGTTTTCTAGTTATTTTTAAGAGAGAGAGAGACAGCACAAGCAGGGTAGGGTCAGAGAGAGAGGGAGATACAGAATCTGAAGCAGGCTCCAGGCTCTGAACTGTCAGCAAAGAGCCTGATGCGGGACCCGAACCCACGAACCATGAGATCATGACCTGAGCCGAAGCTGGACGCTTAACCGACTGAGCCATCCAGGTGCCCCTAAAAGCGAATTTTAAAAAGCATGTAAAAAATTCAGATTCAACAATTCAAGTTCCCAGAAACAGAATCCTTCTACAAGCACAGTTTCTGTGGATGGTAGGTTTCCTCCCTCTCTGTTCAAAATTAACACAAAACTGTCAGACTCCCCGCTGTCTTTTCAGGAACGTTGCCTAAGTGGGACAGCAAAACAAAATGTTGCTCTCTCTAGGAAAGCAAAACGTTGGTGTAGTGTGGAGATCCTGGATTTGAGCTAGGTTCGCCAATTCCTAGGTTTGCATTAGCTAGTAAGCGAGAGAGGCAGCAAAACAAGGTTCAAACCTTTCCCAGAACTGCACACTCTCCCATCCTCATGTAGGGAGAAAATTTCGGGTAAGGAAAGAGGAGAGAGTCTGTGAATAAATACGCGAGGCTATTCTTAGAGAATGGGGAACATCTGTGCTTAGTTTCGAGTCCATTCAAACTTCACAAGTTCACTCCAAGTGTAAGCACCGAAACCTTCACTTCTCAGGCTCAAGTTCTGTGTTTTTGGGTGGAATATAGGATATCCTTGTTCAAGAAAAGCAGCCTCGTAAACGCAGCTCATAAAACTTGTGCGTGGCAGGGTGCTTACCCAACACATGCTGATGAGTGAAGTGTAAACGAATTAGAAACACGTGGATGCAATGTCTTAAGTGTAAGTGCAGGGTTGACATAAAATAAAAGGGTTTGCTCGAAGCTGGGGGCGGGCTTTGAAGCACTGGCTGGCGGGGAATAAAGCAGGTCACAGCCACGCCAGACTTGACCTCTGCCAACTGCATTATCTTGGCGGTATTCCTCCTGTTTATGACAAAGGATCTGCCTGCCCTTGAACTCCGTATTCTGGACTAGACGAGGGTGATTACTATTGAAACTGCCTTCCCCCAGACTGCATTTTCCAGGACAGAGCTATGGAAAATACAATGAGGAGCATGTCTCTAAGAGCCCAGACGCTTCTCTGGAATTAGAAAACTTTCCTAAAAAAAAATCAGGAGAGAAGAGCGACGAGACCGTCTAATTCTTAGCCTTTCCTATCCTGAAAAGGAAATTGTTTGGGGCACATTCTGTCATTAAAACTTAAATGCAAAACATGCAGCTTATCAACTGAATACCCCCAACCCTCCCTCCCGCACTTGTAACTATATAATTTAAACTTCAGAAGTTCACATGCGGTGCCCCGTTCAATCTTATTTAACTGACAGCCTTAACAGGCTTGGAGATCCAGATTACTCACAGTGAACAAAAATGCCTTTTTGCAAATCCTGAAAAAGTATTGGCTCCATGTTCCACAGATGGTCAATTCCTCTTAGCATCATTGCTCACACTTAAACACAGTTCGAGTGTGCAATCTCGAATGCAGTGGTTCTCAAATGCTAGCGGATTCGGAATCACCTGGAGGTCCTGCCAAAGCACAGATTGATGGACTGACTCCATGCCTACAATTTCTGATTTGTTAGGTCTGCGGTGGAGCCCCAGAATCTGCATTTCTAACAAGTTCGCAGGCAATGCGACTGCCGCTGATCCGGGAACCATACTTTGAGAACCACTGCTCTGAGTGAGGCCGTTGAACGAGGATGGAGAAAGGAGGCCTGGCCAGCAACCACACCACTGCTTGACACCCTGGGAAGGCACTGCCAGAGCTGTCATAAAAAATGATGCTTGGCCTGCTATATAAAAGGTTACAGTTCTACACATGCAAGCCAGTCCGCCAAGACTGCAACCTTCAGGAGGCCTTGCAAGAAGGAAGTTCCCTTCTGAGCTGTACAGCTCATGCTGTGCAGAAGGCGGAGAGGGAAACAGAGCTTCTCTTCCCTTAGCATCTGCATTTGGATCTGGCTGCCTACCCTAGTCCCATCTTTTATAACTTGTTTCTTCTTTTTTTAATGTTTATTTATTTTTGAGCGAAGAGACATACACAGAGTATGAGCAGGGGAGGGGCAGAGAGAGGAGACCCGGAATTTGAAGTGGGTTCCAGGCTCCGAGCTGTTAGCACAGAGCTGGACGTGGGGCGCAAACTCATGAACAGTGAGATCATGACTTGAGCCGAAGTCAGACGCTCAACTGACTGAGCCACCCAGGTGCCCCCACCTTTTATAATTTTTATATGTCTACTGTTTATTGAGCACCTACTGAATGCCACACCCTTTGCTGATATTAACTCAGCTCATCCTCACCTCTGGGGGATGAGGACACCGAGGGTCACGCAAGCTTAGTGACTTGCTCCCGAAGCAAAGGTGGTAAGTGGTGGAACTCTGTGTCAGGCCCAGGCCTGTGGGACTCCAAGGCACGGGTGTTAACCCTGCACCGCCACCCTTCCACTCTGTGCTGGAGCCCAAACCTGTTCCAAACTGCTGCCCTGCCAATGGGTTACAGCTGTGAACCACTCGCCCCAGTCACCTACTGGTGACTGCTTGCCTCTCTTGGGTACCTGAGGACCGTATGTCTCCCCCAGGATGGCCAGCTAAAGGAAGCCTGTTTCCTGCCTCAACCCAGGGGCTCCAGAAAGTGGCCTTGGTTTCTGATGTGGGTTTCTAAGGCTGAGCACCGTGACTGACTCTTGGTGGGTCCTCCCTAACTTCAGGATGGGGGCTGCCCCATCTGGCAAGACCAAAGCATGATTAGAGGGTTGGAACTTCAGCTCCACCCTGACCTCTAGGGAGGGGAAGGGGCTGGAAACTGGGTTAATCACCAATAGCCAATGATTTAATCACCAGTGACTATGCAAGGGACCCTCCGTAAGAAACTCCAAATGACAGGGTTCAGAAAGCTTCTGGGTTGGCGGAACACACTCTGGTGCTGGGAGGGTGGCGTGCCCACCGAGGGAGCTCTCAGTGCTCCTTCCCTCACACCCTGCCCCGTGCGTTTCTTCCATCCGGCTGTTCCTGAGTTCTATCTCCCGTAATAAACTGGTAACGGTAAGTAAGCTGTTTTCCTGAGTTCTATGAGCCATTCTAGCAAATTATCGAACCTGAGGAGGGAGGATCATGGGAATCTCCTACTTGTACCCCAGTTGGACAGAAATGGGAGTAACTTGGTGACCCACGACTTGCAAATGGTGTCTGAAGTGGAGGGCAGGCTTGTGGGACAGCCCCTAACTCGTGGGGTCTACACTGACTCTGGGTAGTTAGTGGCAGAATTGAATTAAATTGTAGGACATCTGGTTGGTGTCCACAGAGAATTAGAGAATTGCTTGGTGTGGAAAACTCACACATTTGGTTTCAGAAGTGTTGTGAGTAGCAACAGATCTTGTGCCTGCCTTCTCCCCATGGCTTCCAGGTTCCAATGAGTAGGGTCTAACCCTCTGCTGGTGGAGGCCAGGCCTTCTGCTGGGTCGACAACTACTGATACACCTTTCTAGAGCACAACCTCATTTTCCTAACGACGGGACACATTCCTGCCAGTGGGGCAAGCATTCAAGAAACCTCTTCCACTCCCTACATCTGCTCTGCTACCAGGCTGTGTCATTCATTCATTCTGGATTCTTCTCTTCCCATTCACTTCTCCTGCCAAGCCCCAGCCCAGGTCCTCATCAGCCTCTGCCAGAAGGGCTACATGGTCTCCTAACTGATTTCCCTGATTCTGTCTCCCTCCCTCCCTTCTCCCCATTCATCCACCTTAAGCTATATTACCCCCCCAAAACTTCCTTCTTCAGGAAAGAGGGGTGCCCCTTTCAAGAACCTGTCCTAGCCCTACATGCCTTTCCCATGAATCCTAAATGACCACCCTCCCCACTCCAGTGCCCTTTCTCCGAATGCCCCATGCCCCTCCCCCCACCATGGCTTTCCACTTGCCATTCCCCTTGGTTGGTATACATCACCTTCCAGTCTCTGCTTAAACAAATTCGACCTGACCTTCCAGATGTGGCTCAGTCCACCTGCTCCTGGTAGCTTCCCTGGACTAGATTTGCCCCACGGATCTAGCTAGCTCTACTCTAAATAGAGTGTTACACCTAAAAAGAACCTGACTAGCACCTAAGTCTCTCAGTTTACACAGCGGATAGTGGAAGCTCAGAAGAGTGAACACATTTGCCCAGAGTCATGCTGTTGATCCATGACCTCACCACACTTAAAATGCAGAAGAACTTCCTAAATTAACAATAATGACACCTAACAGGGCTAGTTAGGTAGCACCTACAGCGTACTAAGTGCTGCATAAGACACCGCACGGGCATTATTCCGTCTTATCCTTATAACTCAGCAACATAGATATTATTATTATCCCATTTGACAGGTGAGGCACCGAGGCTCAGAGAGGTTAAGTAACTTGCTAAAACCTGTACCCCTAGAAAGTGGTGAAGCCAGCAGGGTTCCAATCCAGGTTTGGCCCAGAAGCTGAATTGTTACTCTCATTGCCTACTGAACCCTTACTTCTTTCATCTGAATACATATTATCTCCCCAAATAGAAACTCACTTCTCTGAGGTGAAAGATAGTACTTCACATAGTACCAGGTATGGAGCAGTGCTCATTCATTCGCCCAAAAAATACTTAGTAGACACCTACTGTGTGCCAGGCTCTGTGCTAGGGTCTAGGTATAAGCAAGATAATACGGCACAGTCTTTGCCCTCGTGGGGCAATCAGCATCCATTCATTATGTGAATTCATTCACTCGGCAAATATTTATTGCGAGTCTCCCTTATTCTGGGTACTATCGTCAAGTGTCAAAGACACGGTAAGAAAAAGACACCAAGTCCTTGATCTAGTGCAAGTGCAAGACCAAGTCCTTCCCTAGTCTCACAGGGAAGGCAGCCGCCCACTAGCTATTCACATAAACATGAGACTGTAACCGGAAGGATGGTTTAGGGTGAGAAGGGGCGGGGAGGACAGAAGGGCATTCGAGGCAGAGGTCTACACCTCTGGCCACAGCCAAGAGGCAGGAGCACAGGCCCCTCAAGGGGCGAGAGACTCCTCCATGGCTGACATAGGAAGCAAGGCCAGGTGGGATGAGATGAGTTTGCAGAGGCCGACCCAGGCCATGTGAGACCATCATTCTCACACAGAGAATGAACACACGCGTCCAGAGATCTGCGAAGCCCCGTGGCTTGTGTTCTTCGCACGTTTCCAGAGAGCTGAACGCAGACCGGCAGTGGCTTCCTGTTTGGACAGAGTTGCTAGACACGTAGTCTCCTGGGGATCGGAGGGGCCCACGTTGTCCGAATTGCCCAACCTCTTTCTGAAAGGTTTCCTTTTTCTCTCGTGTCACAGTAAATCTACGGCTGGAAAAAGTGACTGAAAACAAATCCCACTACGGAAAAAACGCCACGCTGTTTGAAACTCTTCAAGCTGTGGGACACGGAGTGTTACATCTTAACATGTTACATTTAATAAAAAATAAACGTTTGAAGGGGGTTCTGTCAGTAGGAAGCCGGGCTGGCCAAGTGTCAGGAAAGCAGCCTGAGAGCTGCCTAGAAGCAGGAGGTCGTAACCGGTTTCTTATGTCTTGGGAAAGCGCACATCTCTCTAAGCGGATACGGACATATTAATATATGGAATACCTATATATCCTCCAGAAAAATGAGGTGGCTGGGGCTTTTCCTTGTCAAGAACTGAGGACGTTGAGAGTTCTGAGGAAGAACTCGGGGCAGAGAACTCTGGTACAAGTGCCATGGAAAAGAGACGTCTCAGAAGACAGAGAAATCCAGAAGCGGAAGAAACGACACCACCTGTCAAGTGATACCCTGAGGAGGGCGGCTTCGCTTCCCATCTCCTGCTATTATCATCTTAGCAAAATATGCATGGGCGTATATGTACGTGTGCGTATGTGTGCATGTGTGTATATGCATGTGTACGTGCGTGTTGTGTCGATGTGTGTATATAATGTATATATGTTGGTGCGTGATATATGTATTAAGTGTATGTGTGTACAAGTTCATGAATATGTGTGCGCATGTGTGTGTGCGTGTGTGTGTACACGTGTATCTTCTAGTCTGTTGGCATGAGGCCAAAGCAGTCAAGAGTGATAAGAACAGAGGCACCTGGGTGGCTCGGTTGGTTGAGAGTCCAACTTTGGCTCACGTTATAATCTCACAGTTCTTGAGTTCAAGCCCCATGAGTTTGAGCCCCGCATTGGGCTCTCTGCTGTCAGTGGGGAGCCTGCTTCAGATCCGCTCTTCCCCTTTCTCTCTGCCCCTCCCTCTCTCTCTCAAAAATAAACATAAAAAAAAAAAAGAGTGAAAGGAACACAACATGGGCTGGTCCACAAGGTGGAAAAACTTACTGCATGAATGTGTGGGCAGATGCAAACTGCTGAAAACCAAGCAGTGGCCCTAACAAAAACTCTGTCTTCTAAACATTTAAGTGCAGACATGGTAAAACATTGGAAAGAGGTCTCAGCAGGAAGAAAGTTTTGATGGCTTCGTGGAAAGAATTTTTTAGTGTGACAAATTCTCAGAATTCTGGGGGGGAAGAGGGGAAACTGCAAGGGGCCCCAGTTTATCTCGTCTCAACTTTTGACAGAAGCCAGTGAGCTGGGCATTGCCCACCTTGAGTCTTTGTGAGCTGCCCTTGCTCATTAGCAGAGTCTTTGTGCCTGGGAGGTAGTGGAAACTCAGCAGGTATTTCTTGATGCTCTCTCATAGCATGTGCCTTCCCAGGCTTATAGCATGCGCCTTCCCAGCCCTCTGGAGGGCTCTTGGGCTCAGCTGAGCCTCCCTGTCAGGCTTTAATAACACCCACCAAAGAGTGACTTCCATCGTGTTACCTACCATTCTTACAACAGCCATCCTGAGTTCTTCACTGTCCTCAGAACATTTACTGAAGATGGGTTTCAAGGACATTGTTCTCTACAATCGGATTGCTAACTACTCCACTGTTATTTTTACTGTCCTGGAAACACACCACTGGCACCTTCACCTCTGTGGCTCTATTTCTTTTGTTTGCCTATCCAGAACGTCCTTGATATTCCAGTATGCCTACACAAGCCTCACCTTTAGCATATGTATGTGAAATGCACACACATAAAAACTGTGGCAAGTGGGGTGGGAGGCAGAGCCCACCAGGGAATGTGGACACAGAACTGGACTCTGCCTGGGGCATCAGGAAAGTCACTAAGGAAGTGACTTCTGAACTGGAATCTAAAGGGAGTTAGTTTATTAGGGAGGGGATGGGAAGGAAGCCATCCCGAAGCAGTGGTACCAGCCTATGCAAAGGCCCTGTGGCAGGAGGTGGAATGGTAAGAAGGTCAGTGTGGCAGGACAGTAGAGTATGACAGCCAGCACAGGTGGCTCTTCTTTAAGTTCACAGTCCTCATAATCTCTTTAGATTGGGCTGCTAGACAGAAAAAATTTCAGATCTATTACATATATTGCATGGGATATACTTATACTAAAAAAATTTTCAGAAAGTCTGAAATTCAAATTTAACTGAGGCTTCTTTTTATTTGCTAGCAACCTTATTCTGGATACAACCAAAGGACGTATTTTCTACATAACTCATTTGTGTTCTTAATCACAATGGGTCTTATTTTTTAGCTGGCTCGATGTCTGTCTCTGGTGACTTGAATCAGAGAACCTCAGAGCAGGAAGAGTCCTTCTGGAAACCAGCAGATCTGACCTTCTAACTCTATAGACAAGGATAAGAGGCTTAGAAAAGTACCTGGAGCTGCTCGCGGTCATAGAGACCCCACTAAGGCTTCCTTCACGCCTACCTGCAGTGCCTAGGACAGCGCTGAACACATTACAACACAGCTTCATCAATTGCTCAGTGGCATTAACAAGCTCATTTGCATGCCTCTGTACAGAAGGGGCCGAATAGGCACAACCCCAGACAGCCAGGAGCTTTCCAAACAAAATAAACAGCAAGCCAGACAGAGAAGGGGCCATTTGCACATGCACAAACACAGGGACAGACACAAAGGACCCCAGCAAGTGGCTGCTTCAACCAGCTACACTCCTGCCTTTTCCTGGAGATTCTACAAGACCTCAGAACCAAGGCTCTCCTCCACAGTGGCTTGGTGACTTCACTCCTGCATGGTGGCCCATTGGATTTCCATGGCAAGTGTGAAAAGTGATCATTTTTTAAGATGAAAACGGTGGCCCTGAAGGGACTCACCAGCCAGCCTCATTTGTCCCTTTCAGGGCTCTGTTATTTGTTAAGAGACTTTTTTTTTTCAGGTCCTCTCTGCAGGCAGAACACGTCCTGTCCAAATATGCACAACGGTCCCAGAGAAAAAGGCAGGGCGGGTCCCTCCACCACTATTTACCAAACGAATGCAGCCCTCCACATTCAACTCCACTGAATGCTGGAGATAATCCTCCGGAGTAAGCTTGGCTTTCATTCCCGGACTTTAAAAGACGTCAATCCATCCCAATCACAATCAAATGCAAGCATTTCACTTTCTGAAGACAAACAAGGATTTGGACAAATGAGAAGCGGAGGTTCCCTTGTGGAAGCATGAAAAGGGAATTCAGCAGCCCCGGCTCCCTCTCAAAGGAAGCGGCGGGAAGGATGTGCTTGGTGTGGCCACACAAAGTGTGGCATGAGCTCATCATGCCAAAACCTAATTGAAACCTCAGGCTTGAAACAGTGTTTTGTGATATTTGGGGGTGGGGGGAGGGTGGGCAAAGACAAAAAGGGGAAACAAAGGACGTGTACAGATGCGGCATGCAAAGCAGCCCACTTCTTGACTGTGGGACAATTTGGATGGTGCCCACTGAGTTAAATGAGGTGTAGCCTTCTTCCTCTCAATCTCACTGAGACCCAAAGCCGTTTTGCAGAACTCGCTGCTGCTGGCATTATGGCTCCATAGCCAAGGCCTTTCGGGTCCATCAGGACCTTCAAAATACAGCTGTGTTCAGAGGAATGCAGCAGAAAAGATGCTGGTTAGACCTTCGGACAAACCGCCTAGCATTCGCGCATCTACCGAAAGCCATCGAGGTAAAGAAAAGAGCAGGCTTTTTTGCACGTCCTTAACGGGGTCTGAATCTGAGTCCTGTCACACACTAAGCTTGGGCCAGTGGACAACTTGTGTCTCCGAACCTTGCTTTTCTTATCTCTTAAAGCAGCTGTTCCAATGCCTTATCTCGCAGACTTGTCTGATAATCACGAGAGAGAATACTTGTAAAAGCGCAGACACTCAATCAACACTCCGTCCTTCTCCCCTGAAACTAGATGCCCAGGGAAGTGGTAGGAGCTTTCTAAGAATTGCAGACATAGAAATAGCTACTTTTCTTCAATGTGGCGACGCCTGGCAGTGGAAATAGGGGCTCAGCGGTAGTCCCCAGCAGTCTCAAGACTTTATTAAAAGTATTCCTTTGCTTGTACATCGTTCATTGATGGTTGGCCGTCCCCAAAGCCCTTCGGGGCTACCTATTCCGTTAATGTTCTCTGATAACTGTTGTAGAAGCACGGCCAGGCTAACATATGCCTGGAGGATGAGCCGGGAGGGTGGTTCCACGCTTTCTGGTGGTGGTGCCAGACTCGAGCTTCTCATTAGCCCACCCTTGGGGTTTGCCACTCGGGGTCTCATTACCCCATTTCCTTCCTTATGGTCCTGGGAAGTAGCCACCTGGAAGTTGCATTTCAATACCGGATGTGTGCAGAGAAATGGTTTTAATCTTCCTTCTGAGCGTCTGCCGTGCCCTGAAGGGCCATACTGTCCTGCAGTTCAGCCATCAGCCACGGACACACGCGGGTCCTGGTGAGTGAACTCTGCCCTCAGTGAAAGTTCTCACCAACAAGCACACTCAGTCTCAATGAAAAATTTGTGAGGACAGACCTGGAAACCTGGAAAGCATGCACCCCAACTACAGCCATAGCCAGCAAGCCTTGTGATCTCGGCTCTTCTCCTCAGCCCCCTACTTTACCTTGACCATGTGACTACAGCCTGATGCTCTGGATTCCTTTGGATAGACTGAGCCATCTATAATTGCCTACAAATTTGGGGGAGATACCAGAAAACGAGAATTCTTAAATGCCCAATATATTTTAAATGAAACGATGTGATCTTTTCGACTGAGTGATCCAAGTCATTACCTACCTCTGTTCCATGCTACTCTGATCAGGCTCCAAGAAAACTTCCTGGATAATCCAAGAGTAAACTACTCCTCAGGGAAAACCTCTGGCAAATGGGCAAGCACAAGTTTGGACCTAAGACAATCAAGGTCTTTTCCGTGGGTTCAGAGTGCGGGAGGTCAGGGGGAGGTAATATGACAGAGTAGACATAGCAAAACACAACAGACAACATTGGATTTAACCTTGTAGACCCCAGTAAAGGAAAGTCAAATTTTCCAGTTTGTCCATGCAATCTGGAAATTTTCCAGTGGTTCCACTTATATTTCTATGTCTCCTCTATTCCCCTCACTCTGTTTTCCTTGTCTAGATAAAGCCATATAAAGAGTTCACAAAAAACAGATAGTCTCATGAAAATCAAAGTAGATAACATAACCAGAGAAGAAATGTGATATAAGGTCTCTTAAACCTTTGGCCTAGATTCCACTGTGCCCATCCAGTGTGGTTTTTGATAGTAGGTGTATAGCAGCAAATGTTAGCATTTCCTGATTTGTATCCTTTTATCTATAAATGCAGGGATTGTTCAGGCTACATCGTTCATTCTGTTTTATTATTAGAAATAGAACCAACATCTTACACCCATTGGGATGGCTACTATGAAGATAGAAAGAAAAAAAGAAAGAGAGAGAGAAAGAAGGAAGGAAGGAAGGAAGGAAAGGAAAGGGAAAAGAAAGAGGGAGGGAAGGAAGGAAAAAGAAGGAAGGGGAAAGAAAAGGAAGAAAGAAAGAAAGAAAAGAAAAGAAAAGAAAGAAAGAAAGAAAAAGAAAGAAAGAAAGAAAGAAAAAGGAAAAGAGAGGGAGGGAGGAAGGGGGAGGGGGAGAGGGAGGGAGGAAGGCAGGAGAGAGGGAGGGAAGGAAGAAGGAAGGAGGGAGGAAGGGAGGGAAGTTAGGAAGGAAGGGAGGAAGAAAAAAAGAAAGAAAGAAGGAAAGAAAGAAAAAGAAGAAAGAAATAGAAGAAAGAAAGGAAAAGGAAAAAGGAAAGAAAGAAAAGAGCAAGTGTTGGTGAGAACTGAGGAAACTGGAACCCTATGCACTGTTGGTGGGAATGTAAAATAGTGTAGTTGCTATGGTAAACAGGATGGCAGTTGCCAAAAAAATTAAAAATAAATTACCATATAATCCAGAAACTCCACTTCTGACTATATATCCAAAAGAAGGGAAAGCAGGGTCTTGAACTGATCTTTGCGAACTTACGTTCACAGCAGCCATTACTCAAAAGAGCCAAAGGAGTATAAGCAACCCAAAATAGAATAGTATTTCCAGGGGCTGGGGAGTGGGGAAGTGGGAGCTATTGTTTAATGTTTAAAGGTCTGCAAGACGCAAAGAGTTTCGGAGAGTGGCTGCACAGCAGTGTGAATGTACTTAACATTACTGAACTGTACACTTAAAAATGGTTAAGATGGTAAAGTTTTGTTATGTGTATTTTACCACCATTAAAAAAAATTTTTTTAATGTTTATTTATTTTTGGGAGGTGAGCAGGGGAAGGGTAGAGAGAGAGGGAGACACCGAATCTGAAGCAGGCTCCAGGCTCTGAGCTGTCAGCACAGAGCCTGACGCCAGGCTCGAATTCGTGAACCTTGAGGTCAGGACCTGAGCCCAAGTCAGATGCTTAACCGACTGAGCCACCCAGGCTCCCCAACCACCATTTTAAAAACATGGAGGCAATATGTCAGAATTCATATAAACCTTCCAGAGTCCGCCGGGTTGCATATAGGATATTCCAAAAAATCAAATGGATGTGGGGAACAAAGGCAAAAGAATTGTAGATAAAATTAAATTTCCTTATAACCTGCAGCCCAGTGACAAATACTTGAGGTCCCCCAAGAGTATAACATTCCTCTAGAAACTGCCAACTGTTTTAATGTTAATGCTTTGCTAGAGGGAAAAAACAACCTTAGCATCACAACAGCTAGGCCTCCAGGATCCTGTGAATCTTTAACATATGAAAGTCCTTTTGGAAACTTCCCCTTGTCTTTACCCCCCCAACTCCCAAGCATATAATCAATTGCTCTGCACAATCCCAGTACAGCTCTTTCTGCCCATGGGGTCCTGTCCCTATGCTTTAATAAAACCACCATTCTGAACCCAAAATGTCTCAAGAATTCTTTCTTGGCCGTCAGTTCCAAACCCCAACATTTCTACATCAAAGTGAACACTCTAATGAAACTGTAAAATTGGTGACCAAACTCCAGTAACTGGGATGATTTCTTACCAGACCACTCTGCCCTATAGAGATCGGCTTGCTGGTTTCTATTCTTCCCCTCTTGTGTGAAGCTGGGCTTATAGGAACAGCTGAACAACAGAAAACCTTCTGGAAGGGTGCGCATCCTGGTAGATGGAAAAAATCAGCCGCTCTTTGCAAACAAAGATGACATTACTGACCCCAAACCATTTTAAAGCGTGCCTGAAGGTGGCTGTGTTCCCCATTACGGGGGACAAATTTTCATCACTCCTCCCATATCCCCCTACTATAAAGTGCCTGGCACAGAGTGGGTACTCCAGAGGGGTTTGGTGAGCCAAATGATGAATCACGGAAAGGCTAAGGGGAGCGAAGCGAGCCGCTATACAGCAGAAACGTAAGAAGCCCTCAAGAGTGTTAAAAACACAAATTGATTGCCTCTTTCTGGACAAATTCAAGGGATGATTTATGTGAAACAAAGTAAAGCAGGTTCTTGTTAAAGTCTCAGGTTTTCCCGAGAATGTGTGATATCCTGAATACAGTTTTGATTTGTCTTCTGTGTATGTGTGCAAACCACAAAAGCAGTTAACTGTTGATGGGCAAAATAACAAATGCCTCTGCCTCTCCCAGGAGAGATTAAATAACTCTGGGTTGAAGCGGGGGGGAGGGGGAGATCAAAAAAAGATCCAGACATCCCTGGCTGGCAGGCAGCAAGAGGTCCCCCTGGCCAAGGGAGGGTAACCTTTGCTTGAACTTAGTGGAATGTGGAAAGGGGGTTCTGGGCTGGGAAGAGAATCTTTACAACACAGGATTCTGAGCCACATGCCTGAAACTCCCCGACCAGACCATAATATTTACTTCTAAGTCTTTGCTTCGTATACTTCCAATCAACAACAACAACAACAACAACAACAATAACAAATGTTTTTTTTTCTTTTTTTCAAGGATAGCACATAAAGCAAATTTGGGGTCAAAGCAGTATCTCTGTATGACTGGTCTAATGCTTTGGGGAAAATAAGGTAGACACCAGGCAACATAATGCGAGCCCACCAACCCATTCATCCTCTTCCACAATGTATTCTAAGACTAACATCTAAACGAAGAGTAGAACATATTACAGTTTTCCTGAAGATGTCTTTGACTGAATTTTGAGTTCTTTAAAAAAACAACTCCTTAGGGAAAAGACTTTGGGAAGATAAAACATTATGCCCTTTCCACCGAAAGCCATGTAAACTATCCATGGCTAACCCCTACATAAGCCCTAATTCATGGGTACCACTTCCTCGGTGTGGAGGCAATCACCAACCACAGCATCCTCCACCCATCTGAAAATGTTTCTCTAACACCTGAGATCACCCAGACAACATGGTCTGTCAAAAAGGTCCCATTCTATAGCCACTCAGACAGGTTTTATTTTAAATGGTAATGAGTTATGCCTAGCAGCTAGCTTACATCGTGCAGCTATTCAATGCTTCAAATCCAGATAAAAGCATCCTGCCCAAGTCCTCAGAAGCCTTAAACAAAATGCGAGCAAGCTGTGAAAACAACTTGACCCCATGCCCAAGGCCGCCAGGGAATCTCTAGGGAGGAGGAAAAATAAAAGACAACAAAAACAAAAACAACAACAACAAAAAACCCCTGAAACCTTGACTTCTAAAATAGCAAGGACTGTAATGCAAATGAATGTTGATTAAAAGGCCGACAGTACCCTTTTCTGCCTCTGGTTTCCAAACACAAAGCTTAGAAAACAGATGATTTTTGCCAAATCCTCCCAGATCCAGAAGGAAACAACTAGCCAAGGCTTTCATTACTTAAAAAGCTTACCCTCTGAATTAGGAACCTAGGTAACGGCTACATTTTCTCTTAAAAAGTGTTAACGTATGTAAATCAGAGTCTACCTGTTTTAGGGATTCTGTTTTATGTCTCACTCTTAAGAAACAAAACCCGGGAGTCTGGGGCTGGGCCCACCTGTCCCAACTTCTCTTTCACATGGTAACATCTCCATCTGCTGGAAAGTTAGATGCCTGCATTAAAGGCAGATAATGCGCATTTTATTTACCTATAAATCTAGGTCAGATTTCCATTTCCATTTCCTGTTTGTCTTTAGTGCTATTCCATCTTATTTAAAACATCTGCCCGTTTTCCATACTTCGAGGCCCCCCGTAGACTTGATCCCTATGGTATTTGCAGTGTCTCCTCTGCCCCTTCTCTGTCCTTTCCCCAGGGGCTGAGCAGGTCCCGTGAATCTTTAGCTGCACATCCCTCCTTCGGTTGGCTCCGAAACCCTTCTCCGAATATGGATACCATTGACCTGGAGGTCAAGGGTTCCTGCCCCCCTCGGGCTGGGCTGGCATTCCTTTGAACTACGATCTTAGCTGTTCACAGCACGAGCTCTTTTATTTGGCTGGGCAAACTATTCAAGAACCGCCTGTTTCGTCTTTGATTGTAAAAATAAATAAACCCACGAACATTTCGGCCGCGAGGACCGGGCTGTGTTTGCCACTCTCTTGTTTCCGGCATCTGCAGGTTCTTGCTTCTCGGGACACCGACGCTTCATTGCACCTTGGCCAGGCACCCACTCAGTGAGTGGCCCCGGGAAAGGCAGGTGCGTCCTGGACACACACCCACACACCCACACACCCACACACAAACACACACGACTTCTTTTCTGTCGTTTCTGGTTCTTCGTTAGCTCCTTCAGCACCACTTTGCTCTACTTCCTTTGGAGCTGCATTGCCATTTGGCCGTTGCTCTCTTTAAGGTAAACCGAGGTACGATTCTGCTCATGAATTACTGCTTGCTGGTGTCAAAGGCACAGTGAGCCTGAGCAGGACTCTGGGCTCCCATCTCTTTCTCTGTACCATGAAGGCCCTGGGGGGCTCTCTTAGGCCCACGCTATTGGTCAGAGGAAAGAGAGGCCCAGACAAGTAAAGAAGCCGGGTGCTTCAGTAGCCTCTCAAAAGCCACCAACTTGACAGAGTCGGAGGTTGGCAAGGAAATAAAAGCGAGGCTAGTCCTGTCCTCCTCTTCTGAATGGAAGGCTGCTGAGGGACATGCTGGATATGAGAAGACCTGACTCCAAGAAAACAGTGGTCAGAGAAGCGGAAGCCTAATCCCCCTCCCTCTTCCCTGGAGGGAACTTACCCGTGCAGAGATGAACACACAGGCCTTCCGCTCAAGTGTCCCCTGGAGAATGAGAAAGTGAGAAAAGTCCCCTGCCCCTGTCTCCCCGTCTCTCTCTGTGTCTCTCTCTACAGCCGCCGATCCAGAGAAGCACTACAAAGCTTTTGATCCCCCAAACTGGTATAAAACAAATTGTCTTCTTCTGCCTGGAAGAACTACTTAGGTTAATTAGGTGGGGACCCTCACTTAAAGACCTATTAAAATAATGGATCGATCAATTATAGCTAATAGTTAAGCCTGTTCCATTAAAAACAGCAGCTTTGGAAGGACTGAGCCCCTGCTGTCAGCACTATCTGCGCATGATTACTGCGTGGCGCGGTCCTCCTATTTTGGGCCACTTAGATTGGGAGCTCCGCGGGGATCATGGGACCCTGTGTTTTGGATCGTTGTAGCCCCGAAAGAGGTCCTCTCACACAACAGGTATTTGAAAAGTGCTCGTCAAATTGAAACGGACTGGCCAGGGTCAGTGAGGGGAGAGAAAATGGCTGGCCACCTACTTGTCAAAGTGTGGGCCCCTCCTTCATCTGGTGGGAGCTCTCCAAGCCTCCTTCACAGTGGTAGAAAAAGGGTCCCTTCCTCAACACACTTTAGTTCCCCTTGAGATAAAACTGTCATAATGGACTGATAGGGTAAAGTAAAGCCACTTTACTGCCATCTGCCAGAAACCTTTAATAGTAAATATGCAAATCACTCATTTTTAGAGTCACCACAGCATAATAAAAATATGAAAAAAAATCATCATAATAAAGATACCTACAATGTAAAATGCTGTCCCCTTAGAGTAACCTGTGCAGTGCACAACCTGAACAACTGTGCAAGGCAGATGATTTCTTTCAGGCATCTATATGTCTAACCTTGACAAACTGAGCCTACGAGTTGGTTGCAACTGGTAGGACAATTTATGTTCTGCTGCTTTCATGCTGGCTTTCAGAAGAGTCACTCATACAAAGAGGTAGGAGTAAGTGTGTTTGTGTGTGTGGTTAGAGCGTTGAAAAGGGGGCAAAGGGGCAATCGCGAGTTAGATCACAAGGATTATAAAGGATGACTTCTCCCCCTCACAAAGTTCTCAGGCCCAGAAAGTCTCACCTGCAAACCCGTCTGGGAAAGGGCTTCCCTGGAGATACGCTGTTAGTTTAGGTACCAAATAGCTGTGTTGACATATAATGAATGGCCCCCTGCACTCTGGGTGCCGCCCACCACCGTCCCCCCAGGCATGCATGCTCATTCCCAGTGCTCTCCACAGCCTATCGCCTCTCCCTCGGGGCTCCCCTGTCCACTGCTGTCCCTGCCACTGCGGTCCCCCAGTAGCTCTGCTCTTAGGCCGTTCCTTTCCCCATTCTCCTTCCCCTCGCCCGAGGCAGGCATTCTCAGAGGGTCGTGCCTCAGAGTCCGAGGCTCCTTTCCCAGTCTCCCCTTTCCACCAGCCTCCTGGGATGAGAAACACCCACATTCCTGTTCACCCCCACCCGCACCCTACCTGCTCAGCACTTGCCCCCTCAGCATCCCCACTGGGGTGCTGTGTTTTTGCCTCCGACTCAAACTCTCAACTTCCTCCCCCCTCTGCTTTTCCCCACGGACTTCCCCCATAAGTGGGGGTGTGGGCTGCTGTTATTCCAGTCACATAGCTTCAAAGCAGGGTCACCTTTGACTCTTCTCTGTCCCTTCCCCCCTGCACGAAGTCCGCTATTCCCCTCAAGGGACTCCACATTGGGAGTGTCTCCGCCATTGCTTTCATATGTCAACTTACTTGCACTCCCGCCAGCACCACGTCGGGCCCCTCCCCTGCTTGTCACCCTGTACCAGAGGTCAGAACTCCTGCAGCTCTTCTTGCAAGTGTCACCACCTACCCCAGTCCAGAGCCAAGCTCCAGAGCTGGGGGGTTAAGACCTTCAACAATATGATGTTACCACTTGTCTGCCAGTGTTTCAACCCAGTGTTGCATGGGTTCTTAATCCAGCCAGACTGGTTGCCTCACAGAACACGATCCTACTTTTTTTTTTAATGTTTATTTTTGAGAGAAGGAGAGACAGCGTGAGCAGGGGAGGGTCAGAGAGAGAGGAAAACACAGACTCTAAAGCAGGCTCCAGGCTCCGAGCTGTCAGCACAGACCCTGACGTGGGGCTTGAACTCATGAACGGTGAGATCATGACCTGAGTGAAGTTGGGAGCCTAACCAACTAAGACACCCAGGTGCCCCAACACAATCCTACTTTTACATTCTGACTTCTGCTCCTTTGTTTGCCCTGGAATCCCTTCCTTGATTATGGGGATCAGCAGGCAGAGAGAGCTAGGACTCAGAGTTTGTACACATCAGCTGGCCTAGACTGACAGAAGAGTTTGGGAATGAGAGCAAGGGGGAACAATTTGGTTTTTTCAGAGCACATCAGAATTATGTCTGTCCAAGGGCAAAACCAAACTTGTTGGGAGCCATTTCTGAACTCACTAAGTTGAGAAAACTCCTTGTGAGGTAAGGCAGGTTTGCAAGGCCTCCCGCCATCAGATGGTGCCGGATATCCACCCCCACTCAATTATTTTTGCTTGAGCACCAACCTCCAAGGCACCTTGATGACTGGTATTGGGAGTGACTTGTCCCCTTATCCTAAAATATGCTGATTGCACCTTGTGAAGGAACTTATTATAGGAACTTCTTCTTTTGTGTTTATGGGAGCAAATATTTGCATTTCCTGAGAATCCTGTTTCTTTTTTATACTTCCCTTAAGTGAACAGGCTATTGGCCCCTGCTCACAAACAACTAACTTTTGCCTTTACTATGCTAAAAACATTGCCTTTTATTTGAAAGCTGAAGATACCTTCCTTCCCCATATGATAAGCATATAAATCACCTACATCAATCACTATTGATAAAGATTATGCATGAGTCTTCTACCAATCTATGTTCTGGGAAATTTTTACATACCAAAGAAATTTGTCATCAGAAATCATTGTCTAAGGCAAATGCCACTTCTGTATTGACCCCATACATTTTTTTTTTTTACCATAAATAAAGCTGACTCTCAGGACAGAGCAGAGATGCCTGCCTGGTGATCAGAAAGAAACTCGTGGCTCTCTCATTCCCTCCCCCTTTCGCTGAAACTGTCCATCCTTTAGGGAGCCCTGGACCTGCTGGAGCTGGAATCTGGCACGAACTGGTCTGACCCAGCCACAGGAAGACTTGAGGACAGCTAGAACAGGGTCCCAACTCAGAACGAGGGGTAGGGCTCGGGTCCAACAGTGACAGGGCAGGCCATCAATTAAGACCAAGAGGGGTGCTGTTCAGTATGGGGGAGGTCCAGTGGTTGGTACTGATGGCCCAATCATGGAGACACTAGTGTCAAGGAGCAGGACACCCAAATGGGCCATAAGGAAGGAGGCTGGGTCCTGGAAAACCAGAGCATGAAGGTCAGAACAGAACCTGTGGCCAAACCGTCAGCCCTGAGCAGTACCTTCTTGATGTCCTACATAAATTCAGGAATGGCTCCAGATCAGAGAGGGCAGATACAAGGATGTGAGTCCCCCTACTCCTGTACCCACAGCAGACATCACTAATCAATGATGGTACTTCTTCACCCCAGGCACAGTCATAGCCTCAGAATCCTTCACCAAAGATCTCCAAATAGCCACTGCCAATCATTGAAAGTTAGCATATAAATATATTCTATCTGCAAGTGAGAGTTCGCTGGCCCCAGATGCGAATAATATCTTCTCACAGCAGCAAGGTGCTAGGTGAGTAGTTCTTGAAGTCGGATGTGCACCATAATCACCTGGAGGGTTTGCTGAAACCCAGATTGCCAGGTCCCGCCTCCAGAGTGTCTGATTTGGCAGGTGTGAGCTCACCCCTTGGGGCTGGGTGGGATCCTTTCTCCCTGGCTTCAAATGCCCTCTTCCGACTCCAATCTCATCAATCAATCTGTATTGATGACTCTCAAGAACGTCATCAATACAGTGTGTATAATCCGTTGATCACCATGGGTGATTCACGCTGGGAGTGACCCAGACAGGAAAAGTCCACAAGCACAAAAAAAGTCACGGCGTGGGGAAGGAAGGGCCGTAGACACAATTTAACAGGCAAGTACAGCTCAGTGCTCGGAGTGCTGTACTGGGGAAGCACAGGCAGCTGTGGGTGCACATAGCCTGGGGCCCTCACCCACCCAGGCCTGGAAGGGCAGAGAAAGCTGCTCAGACGAAGGCACCAGCTGAGTTGGAGCTGGGCCTGAAGGGTAAGGAGAAGGTCGGGAAGAGGGAGAGATTTACTTGCTGCCTTGGGTTGTTTACCTTTTACACACACACACACACACACACACACACACACACTGCCGTATCTCCACGTCTAGACAGTGACCTCCCCGGACAAAGAGATAATCTTTAATCTACACAGGCATTCCTCAGGTGCTTGGCCTCTAGCCCTCAAGGACTTTTTTATTCACTGATTGAATGCATATATTTGCAACAGGCTGGACGTGTTCTGAATTTAGGAAAGGAGAAGAGGGGGATGTGAGGCTGAACTACCCGTCCGCCCCCTGCCGTGGGCTCTTGGTGATGTCTGTGACTGTGAGGATTTCTCTCATTAGCCAGCAAGCCAGGGGATTCGACATCCAGCCCCCACGATGAACGCTGCCGCAGCCCAGTACGCTCCCTTGCACCCAGCAGCATATCTGCGGCTGGTGATTAATGGCCCACGGGCCGAGCCTCTGCATTCCCCACCAGCCCGAGCCACCATCTGTGAACCGTCTCCTGCTTGAGTAATAGCCGCGTTTGGCAAATTGTCTTGTACGTTCATAAACAGAGATGGGGTGTTTTCCTCCGCTGCCTTCATTTCAAGTGATTAGGCTGAGCTCATTTCTGTAAGCAACATCTTTCCTAGAATTCAAAGCTTGAGGGTCAGGCCCACTGCTCAGCCTCGAGACATTTCCCCAGTGCAGCCTCTGAGGAAGCCGGAGGCAGGCCCAGCACTCTGATGAGGTCAAGGCGCGTTTTCTGACCGCCAGACTGGCAGACCACGACTCCTTCCCCCACCGAGAACCACCACTGTTCAATTTGGTAGTTTAGATGGACGGTTTCTTACCACATCTCCTTTCTTACCGCACCCCTTTATTTATATTTAGAATGTGGTCAGCTCACGTCTCACTGCAGGTGGGATAAGAAGTGACAAATACCCATCAGCCCGTCTCATCTCAGATCCGTCTTGGTCTCCCCAGAAGATAACACGACCTGACCTGACGTGTATGGAATGCTCAACACATGGGGAATGAGTGCAATAATGAAGGCACGGATTCAAGGGTACACTTGAATGGAAGAAAACGAACCCGGGGTCGCACAGGAGGTTACTCACGTTCCCTCTGCTTCTCCCATTTGAGAACTTCCCTCACCCCACAGTCAAGGGCATCAGGGGAGAAAGCGCAGCAGTGAGTGCTGGAAACGTGTTTGCGTCACCTTTGGGGAGTACACAGACATCACCCAGCCCGCGTGCGGCTGCTCTACAGAAAGGAAAAGCAAGCCAGCCTCGTGCCTATTCTTCCAGGTCTAACCTCTGACCTACTTTGTATTTGAACTCAGTCTAGTGTTCATGTAACTTACTAAGGAAAGGATTACCTTTGTTTTTTGTTTGTTTGTTTGTTGTTTGTTGTTTTTGTTTTTTGACAATGGACTGCAGACCAACAGCTCCAGCATTTTAAAAATAATGATTTGGGGGGAAGGAGGCTTTGGTGGCTCAGTCAGTTAAGCTTAGGTCATGATCTGATGGTTCGTGAGTTCGAGCTCCGCTTTGTGTTCTGTACTGACAGGGTGGAGCCTGCTTGGGATTCTCCCTTTCCTCTTTCGGCCCCTCCTCCATTTGACCTCTGTCTCTCAAAAATAAATAAACATTAAAAAACACAAAAAATAAAAAAGAATGAGTTTGTAATTCTCGGGGACCAGTTTGCAGCATTTGCTGCTGTATAAATGCTTTTTTCTAGAAACACTCACTCTCAGTGGGAACACCCTCTTTCATGAACTGCCCATGACCCACAGGATGGAACGTCAGAGGCCCACGGTGCAAACTCTCAGACTTTGAGAAACAGAACTGGCCATGACCATGAGAACCTCTGCCCTGACCCCTGTATTTCATGGGGAGGCAATCTGCCCAGGGGCAAGTTAGTGGCAGGGATGGGCCAAGAACTCACATGTCCTGCCTCACATCCAAAGTTGTATTAGAGGTGCAAAAAAAAAACACAACAACACACTCGCCACCAGATCTTATGGATCTAGAAAAGACTACCTGCTTGGCTGGGAACAAAATAACAAAAACGAGTTGAGTTGCAGGTACGCAAATATTTTCCAGTGTTTGCTAGTTTGGTCATAAGCACCTCCTGAAAGCCTTTGTTTTAGCCACCTACGAGCCAGGAAAGTTGGAGTTAAGAGAAAGCCACAGAACTCTGTACCCAACAACAAAAAGGCAAACACATTTGTCTTCAAATATCCACGGAACAGTTACTAAAACTGTCCATGTATTAGGCCACCATACAAACCTCACTGTGTTCTAAAAGTTGGAACACATTCAGGGCTATGTTTGTGACCAAAAAAGGCAAACAATAACACTAGAAAATTAATACTGAAAGAATTATTTTGTAATCTATCCACTTTTAAAGTTGTATTCCTTTTAAATAATGCTTTGATGAAAGAGGCCATCAAAACTGAAATTATGAACTATTTAGAAGAATTAATTTCCAATCCCTGTCCCAACACTATCTGGACACTTTTGGACAAGTCCTATAAGGAATCTCAATTTCCTTCTTTCTGAAAGGAGGTTGTTGCAAGGATTAAGAGAACAAGAAAAAGGGTCTAGCATAGGATAACTATTCAACCAATGTGATAATAGCATGAAGGCCAAGCTTTTGTAACTGGAAATTTTGATTATATAGACTGGCCACTTTAAATAACTGGATTGAGACTATGTGGTCAATTTCCAGTGGCCCTAGGAATTTCTATTAAGTGAGAGTGATCAGAAAAGTCCGGGGGCCTCCTGTGTTTTCAACCAAGGGCAGTGACAGAATTTCTATTGAGTTGCTTTGAAAAGGACAGTGAGAGAGAGAATAAGGTTGCTGGTAATTACATCCCGTGAGTCTCCTGGCCAACTTGCTGGTTGCACTTACAAGCTAGATCTCTCTTCCAACCAGAACCCACTTCGGGATACTATGACATCAAGGGTTCCGAAGGAAGCCGAAGAACAAAAGAGACCGCCTTGTCCCCCTCCCAACTCCCCCGTATTTCTATGGAGTATCAGCAGCTTGGCTGTTAGAGGCTATCGCTGGGAGAGAGGGAAACACATGATAGAAGAGAGATCTGAAAGACATTACACGGACAGAAAATGGCTTTTTACTAGAGGGGAGACGTAGGGCTACCATGGCTACAGGTGACAGGGTAGGGATCCCAGACAGAACGAGGGCTCGACGGAGTGGAGGGGGCACCCTGGGGTTAAGGCTCCTACTTTGGAGTCCTGTCTGGACCACCATTTTGGCGGCTTTGTTCCTGATACCTCAGCAACACTGACTTGAGGCACGGAAGACTGACAACCAGGAGGCAAGCTGTGAAAGCCAGGAGCTGGAGCCTTCTCTGATTCACCTGGAAATCCTCATGCAAATTCCTGAAGTTGTTACACAAAGTGGGCCATGGCTGGTGGGCTCTCTCTTTTTCTCTCTCGTGCGCACGTGCACACACATACACACACGGAGAAACAATTTCATGAACTGCATGTAAAGTGAGCATCATTTCCAATGGTCTGATAAACGATTTTTGTGCTGTCTTGGGGGAAAGAGAAAATCTGAGCGATGTCATTTAGGTGCCAAAATAATAGAATTCCTAAGAAATCTTATTGTTTAGGTGGAAGCAATGGGTCAAAATATTTGTGATTAGGGCTGTCCCCCAAACCACAATTTAAGAGCTTGAAATAACCATGAATTCGTACGCACAATGTATCTTCCACTGCCAAATAAGCTTCAAACAATTTCATACTATTTCCCACTTACTACGCCCCTTACCAGGACATGCTTTAAAACTCAGTGCGATACGTGGCTCAAAAGAAAACACAAATGGTCCAAAATGATGTGATTGAAATAAATAAAATGAAACGGAATTTCTATCAATGCTAATGATTGTGCTGGGAAACCTTAAGAAATCTGGAAATGCTGATGTATTCAACATTTACTCATCCATCAAGACTTGACTTTGTGGTCCCCTCCTCTGTGAGACCTTCCTGAACCCCCAAAGGGAAACTACTATTTCCTGGAAACAACTACCTGCCAATTCTCTTAGCAACTCTATGAGGGAGAGACCATTCCCTGCATTTGAACAGATAAAGAAACCCAAAGCTCAGTTTGATGAAGTAACATGCCCACAGGCACACTGTCAGTGTCCAATGAGTGTCCCACATGGAAGGTGGGAAACGATCATTTATTACAAATTGCTATGGCAGCCAAAAGGCTAAGTATTAAGACGTGTGCTTTCTCATTTAACACAACGGGCTCTGAGGCAGTTCATAACATCCCCTAACCACAGGTGAGGCAGCTGTTCCAATCTTGTCCAACGACACAGGAGTGGTGAGTTGCCTGGCTGGGACTCAGATGCAGGTCTCAAACTCCAGTCCTGTATGACTCCATGTCACCACACTGCCTCTTCTGACACAGTCCCAGAACTGTCCACTCCAGCCCACCTCCGCTGGCCAGAGGTCAGTCCCCTCCTCGAGTAATGCTGGGGAAATTCTCTCCTTCCGTACTTTCTCTTTGCTCTTCCACGGGCTCAAGAATCTGCCATGGGTGCCTACCACCCATCAAAGTGAGTTTGAAAACCTTCTGCCTAAATTTCAAGATCTTCTGTAATCTGGAGTTTACTGAATTCTAGTTCTATCACACCACACTGTGAACAACTTTGGGAAAAAAAATTTCTGAGTATCTTTTCCAGCAAATAATTAGGCATTGTTTAATAACCTTTTCCAGATCATCTAATTTTATAGGTCTGCACCTTTCACTGTTTTTAGCTGAGCTATTTTATAACTCTATAAATTGTAGAAAACTGATAGTAATGGAAATAAGTTTTGTCAGTGGAAATGCAAATAATAAGCCCTCCTTGCTCCCCAAGAGCCCAGTTTTACATGGACAGCAAATTCCTTTCAGCACTCCTGATGGCCTTCATGTGTGCCTGCTTGCTCCTTTTGAAACAGTTGTAACAACACGCCGATTCCTTCACTAATTAATGAGTCACATAAAGTCTCTGACACATGTTCATTTCATATTTGAAAGAGACTCATGATTTAACCTTTTCTTAAAAAGTTATTCCCTAACTTTTCCTCTGCCTGAGCCACTAACTCTCTAGAAAGGCCTGGATCCTTCACTAACCTAGCAACACAGTGTGTCTCTCTTCCTTCTTCAGTTCCCCCTTTCCTACGGCCCACAAATGCACACATACACATACACAAATGAACACACACACACCAGGAACATCAGCCTTTTCCCAGAGGAAGACAGGGAAAGGGAAGAGAGCAAAAGGGAAAATAACAATGAATTCAATGATAGAGAGCTATGAATTAGGTGACAGCAAGGGACGGCCTTTGGGCCAAATCTGGCTTAACACTCCTTTTCGTAAATAAAGTTTTATTGAAACACCACCATATCCATTCATTGATGCATTACTTAGGGCATCTGTGGAATTGAAGAGACAAGACTGGCCCACAACACCTCCAATATTTACTATCTGGTCCTTTACAGAAAAAGTTTGTTGACTTCTGAATTAGACACAATCTTTCTCCTTGACAGAGTTTATTATCTTGTGAAAGGAAGTAATGAGTATACATAGGTGAGAATACAAAAATGACAATAAATTAAGTGGGTCCCCATGGGTGGAGGGTGGGGGTGATGAAACAGAATGAGGTGTTGAGTATGGATGAAAATGGAACTAACTGCCTTCAATAAGTCTAACATAAACACCGAAGTCATGCCATATAAATTATCATTTCCTTACTACAATTTTTCTTTTTTAGTATAAAATATAAAATAACTCAAGCATATTAGAAGATAGTATGAAATACTTATGTACTCAGCTTCACTCACTTTAATATTTTGTCATATTTGCTTCAGCTTTTATTTTCCTGTCTTTTTTAAAATTTAGGAACATTTGGCTGGGTTTCCTCTCTCATTAATTGACTGTAAAAAGAAGGGGATCCATGGAATATCTATTCTATCCCCTGATCTGAAGAAGCTCTCAGTGGTGACGGCTTATTTGTTTGAATTTCTTGCTTTGGTTTTATCTCATTTTTATTTTTTAAAAAGTAAGATTAGTATGGTTCAAAATTCAAAAGTTACAACGGAGTAAGCAATGAAATATTTTCCTACTTCTGTACCCCAGCTACTCACTATGAACAATATTATAAATTTCTTATGCTTCCTTCCAGGGATATTTTACAGACACTTGAGCAAATACGTCTGTATATTTATTTTTCCATTTTCTTTTTCCATTTTTTTCTTTTCACCCAATATTTTATTTTGGTAATCCATCCAGATCTGTATATACACAAATTCTCATTCTCTTTTATCAAGATTTCATAGCATTCCTTTGTATGGTTGAAATATAATTTCTTTGACTAGTTTTCTTTCCATAGCATTTAGATTACTTCCAATCCTTTGCAATGATAAACAAGACTATAATAAATAATCATGTGCATTTGTTGCTTCCTCTAAATATAAGACTATACATAGGCTGAGAAGTAGAACTGCTAGGTCATTTATAATTTGGTGTGCATTTATAATTTTGATAGATATTGCCACATTGTTTTCCATGGAGAAGGTACCAAAATTACACTTCTACTAGCAATGTATCAGAAAGCTCATACCTTCACCATCTCAGGTGATATCAGCCTTACTGATCTTTGCTGCTCTGAGATGTGACAAATAGTATCTTAATATGTTTAAAATTGCTTTTTCCAGGGCGCCTGGGTGGCTCAGTCAGTTAAGCATACAGCTTCAGCTTAGGTCATGGTCTCACAGTTCATGAGTTCGAGCCCCACACTGGGCTCTCTGCTGTCAGCATGGAGCCTGCTCCAGGTCCTCTGTCTCCCTCTCTCTGCCCCTCCCCCACTTGTGTTTTTCTCTCTCTCTCAAAAATGAACATTAAAAGATTTTTAAATACCTTTTTCCTTAGTATAAATCAAACTGAGCATCTTTTCATATAGCTAAGTCATCTGCATGTGCATTTCTAAGAACTATCTATTCAAGTATTTTTGGTCCATTTATTTTTGGGCTACTGGTCTTTTTCATGGGGTGGGGCGACAAGGGTGGCCCTTTAAAATCCATCCAAAGTGGCATGGCCATGGTAGAGTCTGAAGACAGAGAAGGAAGTTAGTCAATAAGCTTTTCTACTCTTTCCCAGATAAATGGACTTAGGTAAAAGGACCATATGTAGGTCTTACCCTTCCGTGGTTCCCTATTACCTAAAGAATTAAGTCATGGCCCCTTAGTAAGACATCCAGGGCTCTTCATGTCCTAGAAACATCAAATAGCATGTGCTACCATACACCCATTTCCTAGCTCCTGCCTCTTTGCCTTTGTCTCTCAGGCCATTCCCTCTGTCCCAATATCCCTTCACTTCTTTGCCCAGATAACTTCAGTAGAATTGAAGATACAGTTCAAAGGTCATATTCTCTAAGATATCAAGGAAGATTTCAAGTCTCTAAGAATTGATAACTGCAAATCATATTACATGCCTCTCTTCTGTACTCCTATGAGACATTGTGCAAACTTCTATTAAAATCTCTAAGGTATCCATCACTCTTAGTAATCTCGTCAAGGACAGGAATCTGGTCTTCTCTCCCCCTGTTCTAGCTTAAAGAAGACAGTTTATAAACATTGACTGACTTGAAACTCCATAAAAAATTAACCATATAATTTTGAATATGCCATCTTGGGGTGTTGGTTTCCTGCTCTGTAAAAGGAGAGGGTAAGACTGGATGACTTATAAGGTCCCTCTTGGATCTATGACTCCAGGAACCAATGGATGAAAGAGGCATCTGATGAGGTTTGTATGCTAGCAAAATACACAAGGGACTAGGAGCTGGGGAGAGAGTCAGAACTCAATTAGGAGATGCTTGTATGAACCAAAAAAATGAAACACAACAAAATTGGACCCTACTAAGGTGACAGCAGTAGAATAGAATGGCTAAGAGGGATTTTTTTTTTAAACAAAGCATATATGGGTCTCAACGATTGATGAGATGAAGATGGCAATCGTAAATTACTTCCTCCACTGTATTCACATGCTGCTTCCCATTTCAAGAGATCGAGACTAATAACTGGTCCCAGTGAATCTAGACTGGCCTTAGTAATTTGCTCAACCAATGAAATGGGGTGGCAGTAAGGGTCTGGGATTCCTAAAGCTGGACCGTAAGAAGCCTTGTAGCTTCCAAAGGGTCTTTTAGAGCTTGCAAAAGTCAGCTGCTCTCTCGGAAATTTGAGGAAGCCGAAGCTTTCACATGGAGGGGTCATGCACAGAGAAAGACACCTGATCTGCCATAGTTCTTCCTAGATCAGGTGCTAAATATGCGAGTGTAGAAACCTTTAGATGACTCCAACCTTTGCCACCATTGGAATGTGAGTACAGAAGAGACCAAGCAAGAACCACTCAGTTTTGTGGAGTCACCCCTGGAACTGTGAGAAAGAGGAGGAAGAGGAGGAGTAATAATAATAATAATAATAAATACAGTGTCATTTTAAGCCACTCAGTTTTGGAGTGGTTTGTTTTACAGAAATAGCCAAAACCTAAAGAAACCAGCAGACACAAAACAGCACAGGGGAAGTGCAGAAGATGGATTCTCACGTATGTGGCTTTCAATCCCAGCTTAGCTTACTACTGAGTGGCCTTCAGCAAGGTTCTTCACCCCCTGAAGCCTCAGTTTGTGCATCTGTAAAATGGGATGCTTACAGTTCCTATCTCCCAGGGTTATTGTGAAAACCACTGAGATGACAAAGTGAAGTCACCCAGCATGGTGACCACAGGCCTTCATTCAGGGTGACTTCGAGGATGGTGGCATGAATGATGCAGGGGTTGGGGGGTAGGTAGTCAGGAAAGAGTTTTAGGTGTGTCGAGTCTGACATCCAAGGAGAAAGTCTCACACATGTCCCATGAGTTCTGGGCCACCTAGCTGTTATCTTGGATGCATATGAGGTCCTCTAACTGACTGACTGATTCATGGCAGAAGAGAAGATGCAAAGGGCAGACCTAGATGTGGGAAAAGGAGCTGGCTGTTCAGACTAAAGATCGTGTTAACTTGTCCCACATTAAAATACAGAACAAGGACCCTGCTTGCCACTGCACGGTAAAATGCATCCCTCCATCCCGCTAGCTAACACTCTGTACAGAGGCAGGCTGGGTCAGGCAGGACAAGGGAATTCATTTTCACCAGGTTTCCTCCGGTGTCAAGCCCTGGGCCAAGTGTCCCCACATACATTCTCTCTGAATCTTCTTGACAATCCTATTAGCATCATATCCACTTTACATGTGAGGTTCAGAGACTCAAAGGAACTTGTACAAAGCCCCCAGAGAATAAGTAAAGACGGTGACGGCCATGCCGATGATTCTCTGCAATACTAGCTGAGTGGCAGCTGGCAATGTTCTAAGCATGCTCGGTTTATCATCTCATTTAATCTGCACAGCAGCCAGAGAGGTAAATACTATTTTCACATCCATTTCATGGATAGGGAAAGTGAGGCACATGGAAGTGCCATCTTTGCCCAAGGTCATCCTCCCGGATGGGTGGCTAAGCTGGAGTATAAATTTATGACATCTGGCTCCAGAGCTGAAGTTCCCGAAAGCTCTATGCTTGTTTGTGTCTGTCACACCGTGAAGCTGCCTCCAAATGGACACCTATGCGATGGGATTTCTGTTGGACAGTTGCCCAAAGTCCCATCTTACCGCACTCCACCATTAAAGTACAGTTATTAACAGTTACTAAATATTCCCTGGAGTGATAATCAAGAGATCTCACTGTAAGGGCAATCCTGTCGTGGGAACTCTCCATTAAACTGCCATCAAGGGAGGCCAGGAGCAGAATTCAAGAAATAGCTGAGTGGGAGAGGGAGGGAAACGGACAAGACATCACGAGGCAAGACAGACACCTCTGAGGTCCCTGGCCAAATGTGACTAAGCCCTTCAAAGCCCAGAGAAGGGGAGGCCCCTGGCGGGGGGGGGGGGGGCGGAGGGGCATGCTGCGAGGCACTTGTCTGGAGAGTGGGTGGAGCCAGCCACCCTCTCCTCCCTGGAGGCCTCAAGGTTCTCCTTTCCAGTCTTGACAGACAGCAGAGCCACCTCTTAGAACCTGGCCCAAGTTTGAGGTATTTGGTAGGAATTACAGCATGGGGCCAAAATGAATGCCTTTCCTGTCCCCCCCCCCCTTCAAATCAGTAAGGCAATTGGTAGTATGAGGGGGAACAGGAAAAACCTCAAAACAGATTATTTTACAAAATAACATAACAATTATTTTCAGACGGCAGAAAGGGAAAATCCATTTCTCGCCACATTTAATTTTCTCACTCTCTTTGCTTTATCCTTCCCAAATCTCTGTCCCTGCATCTGGAATGTGATCCTGATGTGCACGCCCCGTCCTTTGCCAGAAAGGGCTCCGGTTGCTGGATTCTGCCCAGACAGTCAATCCAGCCCCCGCCCATATTAAAACTGAGGGCCCCAGAGGCAGGAGGGGAGAGGGAGCAAGGGCGTGGGGCCCTGCATGGCCTCAATGCCTCAAATACTTTCTCAAAACCTGGCAGTGGCCCCCGAGGCTCTTGGCTGTGCAGCCGACGCCCTCTCCGAGCAGTGGGCCTGAGGGGCGGCCCCCGAACAGACTCGCCGAAATACACACTGAGGAGTGTGTCAGTTCCCACCAGGCCAGGAGCTGTAGCCAAGGGAACGCACACCTCCCGGGCTGAGCATGGCAGGGCCAGCAACACCTTCAGCACCGAGGCACAGATGTCCCGCAGCACACGGCCTGCCCCACACGCAGCAGCCCCCAACGTGAGGGACTGTGGACAGTGAGCCAGCTAGGGTGGGAGGTAGGAAGGCAGGAGGAGGGGACATTCCTTTGTGTCTCTCCACCTGCTATGCAGCAAGGAGCATGCCTGGTAATGATCCTTGGCCCCGATGCAGCAGGACACAAACGGAGCAACTACCACGTCCTGTGCACCCAACTTAACACTGGGAGTCCTGACATGGGTACGCTCTTCTTACTCCAGAGGCACAAGGAGAATTCTTGTGAGGTGGAGAGCACAGGCTGAGCTGGGCAGCCCAGCCCCTCTCTGGAGTCCCCCTCGGCTAGGCCTGATTGCCTTGCTGCATGCTGTTCCTTGGTGTCTTTCAGTGTACGATGCTGTTAATGTCCTGGGAACAAAGCTCCCCTTAGAGAGAGGGAGATGTGAGGGCAGAGGAAGCTGGGGGAGGGGGAGAGTGTGGTTCTAGGCCTTTTGGAACTGAACAGTGATGGTAGACTCCTCTTTGGGCTGAGACAGCACTGTGGGCTCTGAGGTTGGGTGAGCCACACTGAGGGAGTAGGGCACCCCAGAGCTTTGACCCCTAGGGTCTCCTCCACCTCAGGTTGCTTAATACAGGAAGAGTTACTGTCCCTGCTGAAACCCCCTTTCTTCCTTTTCTTCCTTCCTTCCTTCTTTCCTTCCTACCTTCCTTCCTTCCTTCCTTCCTTCCTCCCTCCTTCCCTCCCTCTCTCTTTTCCTTTCTTTCCATCCCTCCACTTTCCTGTTCATCCATTCCACACATTTTCTTTTTTTAATGTTTATTTATTTATTTCATGAGAGAGAGAGAAGGAGAGAGAGAGAGAGAGAGAGAGAACAAGCACACTGGGGTGGAGTAGAAAGAGAGAGGGAGAGAGAGAATCCCAAGCAGGCTCCACACTGTCAGCACAGAGCCCGATGTGGGGCTCGATCTCATGAACCATGAGATCATGACCTGAGCCAAAATCAAGAGTGGAATGCTTAACTGAATGAGTCATCCAGGGGCCCCTCAACACACTGTCATTAAGCACCTACTATGTGTCAAGTATTTTTCCCAGACTCTGGGAACACAGTAGGGAATGAGGTTGATGAGTCTCCACTCTCATCAAGTAATGTCCACACACACACACACAGGACTGTGGTAGGTGTGATGGAAAGAGCTGGAACAGGGGACCAAATAGGGAGTGACTGCACGGCTGCTTTGGTCTGGGTGCTCCTGGAACGTATTTGGTCCCCAGAAGCCACTATCTGCGGAGCAGTCACCAACCTCATTGGAAGAGGGCACTAATTAGAACTCAACAGAAGAACCCACATTAGAACACTTTCCCCAGAAAGCCTATGCAGAGACACCATTTCCGGCACATGAAGAAAACACTTCTTCATGCCTTGACCCTGGGTCCCGCGGATGGAAACTTAGTCATGCAACAGCACCCTGCTTGGGCCCTGGCATGTGTGAATCCAGCTCCCCGAGGCCCACGCCTGGCCGTCCCAAAGTACATTCCCAGCTGAGCAGGGGCAGAGCCAACAGTGCAGGACAGTCTTCTCTACCTCGTGACCCTTTCCTCTTCCAAGGCACCCCTGGACAAGACATAATTCAGTGTTACTTGGGGCGATTGGTTCACACTCACCACAAAAACAAGAAACAAATCTCTGGGCAGAGAGGGCGATGAACCGATAGACATTCATTTGGAGCTTCTATTTGGAGTATGCACACACACGCACACAGAGGAAAGAGGCAAATTTCAAACTAGCTGGAGGAAAGCATGTCTTGCCTGGAAAGACATCAGGTGTGGAGGCCAATTTCAAATGAAGAGCTCCTTGGTGAGCTGGGTGTGAGGTAGCCAGGATTAACATTCAACCTGACGCATTAAGCAAGTTATATCAGTCTTTTGTGGCTTGTGGTTTTGCTCCAAGAATACCTTTATTTGAAACAAGATTTGGTCTACAGTACATGGAAATCTCCATAAAGAGGACTCTCAACCCAAACAGGGTCATGCATATGAAAGAATCTAGCACAGGGCCCAGCTCGCGGCCGGCATTTAGCAAATGTTATTTTTGCTTTACGGAACATCTGTAATACTTTTGTATTGAAACAACAGGATTCCCTGGGAGAAAAACAATTCTTAGATGCCATGCATTTATCTATCCACCATGCATGGGCATAGGCACCCAATGGGCACAGGAAACGCAAGGAAGAACTGGAGGAGTGTAAAGTTTATAGAAGGACATCCTACAAGATGATGGGCTGGAAACACAACCAGAATTTTATATGTGAAAGTCATTTATTGACCAGTACTCCCTCCCCCATCTTGACTCGACAGTGCTGTAGGATTCATTTTAGACCGGGAAAACTTTACAGATAATCTAGTTCCCAAGCCTGAGGCCTGGAGAGATCATGTGGCCCATTCAAGGCCACGCAGTGGACCTACATGTTGTCTGGTAGGCTCACCCTATGCTCATTAGCAACTGCAAGGGTAGAAATCACATTGAAGGCTGAAGTTTCTAAAAGTGAGATCTCACGGACTAAGCTCTGTGGCACTGACGGCTTTGCCAGATACACAAGTGGGATTCAGTAGATTTATGTTGAATTAACAGAGGTGGATTCTTTAGTTTGACAACTACTTTCTGAGCACCATTTGAAGGAGTTGGATGTGGGATCAAAATGAAAACTCAAAGGTGCCTTCTGAGTCCTTATCTCTTATCCAACTGGGTTAGCATAAACCACCCTGAGCTTCTGGACTCCTTCCTGGTTTCCCTCCTGGGTCCCTGGCCTTTCCTCAGTCCCCTTTGTCAGCCCCCTCTCCTCAACAGCCCCTTGGATACAGATACTCCCCCAGGGCTCCATCCTCCACGACTTCCCTCCTCAATCATCTGGCAGTCTTGCCTGAACTCTTTATGACATGTGTGTGAACCTCATTGTCTGCTCCCATATTTCACACAAGCTGAGGTTGTGTAAGAAGCAAATGGCAGATACAGGATTGGAATCCAGGCCTGACTGATTCTCAACTCCATGCCTCCTGCACCAAAAAGCTGAGATTTTATTACCCAGGCATTGGAAGAACTTGTCGGAACATCATATTCCATAGATAATCTATTAATCAGAGGCTCCTATTATTTTGGGGAAAAAATAGATCATTGCTGAAATTTCATAGAAGCATGGACTTTCTCCACAGAGCTGACACATTAATGTGTTAGAAAACATTTGTATACAATTTAAAGAGTGTTCTGGATCCCCCAAAGCTCATTAATGACTCCCTCTGTGTCAGGGACCTCACATTTTAAAAACTATTTTTTAATCTTTATTATTTTTGAGAGAGAGAGAGAGAGAGAGAGAGAGAGAGACAGAGTGAGAGTGGGGGAGGGGCAGAGATAGAGGGAGACACAGAATCTGAAGCAGGCTCCAGGCTCTGAGCTGTCAGTACAGAGCCCGACATGGGGCTTGAACTCACAAACCACATGATCATGACCTAAGCCGAAGTCTGACACTTAACCGACTGAGCCACCCAGGTGCCCCAAAGGGGTCCTCAAATTTAAGAATCAATCCTGTAAAGACACAGAAAACATCTCTAAAGTACTTAAATAAAACCATTAAATAAAACCATCTTTCTCATCTGCTCTGACTTGCCGCTAGTAAGAGAATGCAAACTGCATCACATCATGGATTACTGTGTGATCACCTTAAGTGCTTTCTACTAAACAAGTGGACACCATGGGCTACGTATTGTAAAAAAAATGTCACTAGAACCTAAACCAATCAACGATGTTGTGTGACACCAAGATCTTATTTCCTTCAGGCCCCACTGCTCTTCCAGGTGTGACATTCCTGGATGAAAATAGAGAAACTTTGGTTCTGCTTCACACGTCGTGTATCTGTTGATATTAGAAGGATCTGGTGGGGATGCCGTGATCACTAAATGAAGTACCAAGTAGAGAGTGCTCAGCGAGTGTCTGGTAGCAGAGACAGTGTTGAATGAATGTAAGTTAGGGCCTAAAGGTCCCTGGAAAGCTGGCCACAGCCCACTTTCATAGCCTCCTGTCCTAATCCTCCTACCTACTCAACTTCTAAACAAGCCACACAGACTAAGGAGTACTTCCCATAGCTCTCAGACTTCTGGGCCTTTGCCCATGCCATTCCCTCTTCCTATGAGGCCTTTCCACGCATGTATCCATATGGAAAATTCCATCAAGACTCAGCTTAAATATTAAGCTCTCCACTACTCCATGTGTACCCAAACTCTGGTTGGAATTCATTTTCCTTTCATTGGAGCCTATAAAGCACTGTGGCTAAACCTCCATCATAGCACATATGATACAATTATTCATCTCTTTGCTCTGGTATGTCAGCTCCCAAGGACAGAGCCTATCTGTAATATCTGTAACCCTAGCAGACCACAGAGGATGTCCCTATGTGCTCTTTGAAATGAACTCCACTACACTAGCAAATCCTCTCAAGCTCTTTTCTAAGTCCCAGCGAGTCTAGAAGCTTTAGTCGAGTTCGAGTATGTTCCAATTTACCTGATTTTAAAAGACCCCTGCCTTTCAATCCTGTTCATTACTGCCCCAGCAGAAACAGTAATGTCTACTACTCGGTTATGGGACCATCCTGTAATTTATACCCATACAAAGTCATTGCCAAGGGAGAGAAACAGGTCTGCTCCTCAGAATGAATGGCTGGCAACCATCAGGGCTTCGGATAAACTCAGCCCATGTGTCTTCCACCAGAAGTTTACCTTGTGGACTGATCATTGAAGCTTAACCCGGCTGTGGACTGCACATAAGAGAAACAGTAACACCAGGCCTGATGGTCCTGGAAGTTTCAGTCTTTCAACATGAACATTCAACATGTTCTTGGTTGGGAAAGGATGCTAAAAAAGAGAGGACAGGAAGGTATCAACTCTGTTCAAACCACCAACCTACCAAAAAAATGGGCATATAAATTAAAAAAAAAAAATGGGGCGCCTGGGTGGCTCAGTCGGTTGAGCTTCCTATTTTGGCTCAGGTCATGATCTCACAGTTCATAGGTTCGAGCCCCGTATCGGGGCTCTGTGCTGACCGCTAGCTCAGAGCCTAGAGCCTGCTTCAGATTCTGTGTCTCCCTCTCTCTCTGTCCCTCCCCTGTTCATGCTCTGTCTTTCTCTGTCTCTCAAAAAGTAAATAAATGTAAAAAAATTTTCAAAAACAAATGGACATGGTCATCTTTTCTTTTGTTTAATTAAGAGGCCCCCTCAGGAAGCTAAAGAAGGAAGGCGTGAGAAGTACAGGGTTGTTGTGATTCTTTAAGGGGCTTTTATTGGTTAGCTGCACAAATGTATCAAGAAGTTCCAAAAAGAACCAGCGCCGGCAAACTGTGGGTGGAAAACCCAAATGACAGAAAGTAGCAGTCTTCCCAAATGCAGACCAGAGTCGGCAAGTCACCATGACTTGGTAACTGACTCCTGACTTGGTAGGGCCGCTGGAAGGGAGTAGAGAGACAGAAGCAAAGGCATGAATGGATCGGGGATACACACTGTAGAAAGGAAATGCTTCCATGTTGTTTTGAGTACAGTCTGGCCATGGGGAAAACCATCACCAGCCCGAGAGAGGAACCAGGAAAATGACCTCTCCGCTCCCTGGCCAAGAATCTTGGTAAGACCCTGGAAATAGCTGTGGCCGAGAGCTTGTGGCCTCAGCACGGATCATGAGAGCAAAAGCGTGTGTGAGAAACGTTGAAGTATTGTTCTGAGGTTATAAAAGGGTTGTTTAGTTTTTGCACAAAGTGGAACTGCAGAGCAGAGGGTTGAGAGAAGCAGTAAGGTTGGGTGTCTCAGGAAATTCATATACGATGGGAAAAAACGGTATTTAGAGGGTAAAAATCAATCAACAGAAGCAATATAGTTTAAAGGCCTATTGTACATGTCTGTCTTACTAAGGTCTACTTTTCCTAAAGAAGGGATTTTTTTTTTTGGTAACAACGACATATATATATATATATATATAAAGTGCAATACAGTGGGAAACGCAGGCAGCTCAGCTCAGCACCAGGCGGCGGACTGGCTCTGTCCCTCACTGGCTGAGTTTGGGCCTCTCCTCCACAAAAGACAGACTTGGGCTAGATGATCTCTAAAGCCTCTTGCAGGGCTCACATCCTGTGATTGATTTACCATGCAACTTTTCATTGTGATCCTTTTCCTACGGAGTACACACAGATTTCTACTGCTCCCCAGTGGTTCCCCAACCACTCACCTGATAGCCCAGGACCACAGCTGGCCTTGGGAAGCACTTCCCAAACAGAGGTAATTGGTACCCCAGCCGGTACTCGATGCAGAGCTGTTCCAACTGTAGCCTGTTGACAGACTTGTCTGATTATGCTCCTTGAACACAGGGACACGCGTGGCCTCACATATCAGATCAGCTCAAAGGTAATAAAACCACCAAACCTCCCAGTGGTATTTCTTAGATGAATTACCAACAGGCTTAATACAATGGAAAGGATGGAAGTGTAGCTACATGCTCTGCCTGCAACTATGCACTTATAAAGGGGAGACTCCCCAGGGTGCCTGGGTGACTCAGTCGGTTAAGAGTCTGTCTTCGGCTCAGTCATGATCTCGTGGTTCGTGGGTTGGAGTCCTGCATCAGGCTCTGTGCTGACAGCTCAGGGCCTGGAGGCTGCTTCAGATTCTGTGTCTTCCTCTCTGTCTGTGTCTCTCCTCTGCTCTTGCTTTGTCTCTCTTTCTCTCAAAAATAAATAAACATTAAAAAAATAAAAATAAATTAATAAACGGGAGACTCCCCAAATCTGGGGGTGGCACACCCTTGTCCCCATCTCTGTTCTTTTGTCCACCCCTTGTCCCCATCTCTGTTCTTTTGTCCACTTGCCCTGCCCTCAAGGCCTCAGCTTACCTGCCCTCCTCCTCATGTTCCATGGACACCCAAGCTGTGGGCCGTTCTCATTGGCTGAATTTCTTTGGAACTGAAGAAATTCAACTTTAGAGCCATGTAAAGGGTTATGTCGGGGAATTTTTATTGTAAGGGATAAGAAAAGCCAAAGAAAAACTCAAGTCACAAAGCGTTCACACTAGAAGTTACAGCACCTTGGCTCCTTATGTCACAGAAACCCAGAGGGGAGGTCACTTGACCAGTCAGCCAGCCCCAAAGCAGAGCTCAGGGCTCCAGATTCCCAGCAAAGGGTGCATTTCTGTTCCATGGCTCTGCTCTGCCGCGAATGACTGTCTGAATTCTAGGACGTTCGGCTCCTCACCAAGAATGCATGCTTCAAAGCAAAGGTGCCAAAAGGAAACATTAAACAGACACCAAACTCCCCTCTGTTATATACTGGAAAGCACAACTCTAGGATATTTTTAGTGAGCGAATGTGGTCAAACTCAGGGACAAAGTGAAGCTCAGCTTAAAATAATGAAGCTTAAGTTAATATACTCCACCTTGTTTTTGGCATCGCAGCTCATTTCCCCCGCCCCACACCTTTTTTGGTACTTTGCAGTTTATATAATTATAAGACTGGAAATCTATCACACCAGCTGGGCAAGGTACACTATAAATGTGCTAGAATAAAATATCGACAGAGACTTAATTATCATGCTACTCATGCTTTTTAAATAACAGCATGTCAGCACTTCCATAAACCGATTTGCATTACGTTAAAATTAATGGACTGTAAGCTCTGCTCCTGGTAAAATGGACCATACCCTCCTCTTCCTTCTCTCCCACCTAAATGCCTGCCTGAGACCGGCTGCCTTCCTAGCAGCTCCCCTGGACAGGCGGGCACCGAACCTCCCCTCAGGTACAAAGCCCCTGCTGCCTCTAAGAGTAAGGACCCCGTCCTGTAACAAACAGACACAGCCACGGCCTCCTCCTGTTTCTCCAAAAGCACGTGAAAGCACAACAAAATGAAAAGCTGACCCTGTGATTCATCTCTGAGCAATCCTCTCTCCACAGCAGTTTTGGATCAGGGCTGGCTGTGGCCCACTTTCACCCATGAGAGTGCCATCGTGTGAAGAAAAGATGTCCCAATGGACATCAGAGAAAATACAGGACTGCCAAGGCCAAGGGCCTGCGCTCCGGAGCTGGGGTTGCTGCAGGTGCTTGGCAGGCAGGGAAGTGGTGAGAGCAGTTAGTGGCCATGTCTTCAAGGAGTTTGTCAACAGGGGGAGGCAGGGAGACAGGACGGCATCTGGAGAAGTGAGCAAGTTCAAGTCTCCAGTATTTTCCAGGGAGCGGACATGTGCACATTTGAATGAAGAAGGAAAGAACTGAGCAAGGGAGGGGTTGATACTAAAGAGAGAACCAATTAAGAGAGGGAAACATTTTCGGGTGCTTTGCTGGCCTAAGCACCTCTACATCCAGTTTATCCTGTGGACACCCTGTACCTAATTTAATCCCCGTATGTCAGAGTTGCCTCACTTTAAATTAGAACACCGAAGTTCAGAGAGGTTAAATACTTTGTCTATGATCTTGTTGCTAAAAAGCACTGACCTGGGATTTGAACCCAGGTTAGCCTGACTCTCATGCCCCGGTTTCCCTACCGCTCCATTCCAGAAAGCCCTGGGGGACAGGATAGACTTGAGCTCACAGATAGAAAGGATGATCTAGAAAAAGAGTATTTATGTCTGAAATCCAGAACGGGTAGATATAGAAACTGCAGTACAAGATCTGACTGTAAAGGAAAGTAAATTTCATAGCTAAAACATGAAGACCTACCTATCCATACTAGACCACTGCCCCCTGGAGGGCCTTACCTCTGGAGACTGGGCACTCGTTGCAAAGATGTTGTTGCCACTCAAAACGTTTACATGACTCTTCGTTAAAATGGAGTTTTGGAATACATGGCACAAGCCTTGAAATGGCTCGGTGGCAACAGTTGTTCATCCTTTGGAACCAAATCGGGAGCAAAAGTTTATAGTGAGAAGGGTAAATTTCACTTAAAGGCCATTGTAATTAGGTGTAACTACAAAATAGAGACTTTATCTTCTATAGTTCCATCTAGCTCTGAACACAGGCAAGAGCTAAGCTCCGAGGTGTTTTGTGGAGTGGGGCTATCAGTGGAGCATAGACTCTCAAAGTATCTCTGTTGAAAGACAGAGGCCTCAAGATTTGGTGAGCAGGTGTTCCGAGGGAAGGCAAAGGGAAAAGAGAGGAGAGTGTCAACATCCTGAGATTCAGCATCTCAGACATCCAGGAATTGTTGATGTGCTCCTCAGACCAGCCACATCAGCACCTACTGGAGCTCATTAAAATGCAGCCTCTCAGGCCCACGCCAGGCCCACTGAGTCAGAATGTCTGCATTTTTATAACTTAAAATATAGTTCTGCTGCCTGTTAAGATTTCACAAGCACCAGCCTGGAGAAGAAAGCCCTGCCAAGGGTTAGGTATTGAAGAACTGGAAAGACAACCTGGAATCAAGATGCCTAGGAATGCCCAAAAAAGCAAGCTTTTCAGAAGCTCAGACAAGCAGGAGTTGGAGGACTCTCATTTTATAACTACTGCAGTGATGAGTCCAAGAATGTCCATGAGATTCTCAGTGTTAATATTCTGTTGCATTTGCAGACCAGGTATCCTAGATGGTCTGGGGCACCGAGGACGGACCGATGGGTGCTGTGAATCAGTATTAGCGGGAGAGATTAGTGAAGTGAAGTTACTGCCATGTGGGTATAAAGGCAGTCTAGTTAGTGTAAAGGACTGTCAAGTGTTTTGATGGCCCAGCTGATCATCTGAATGAAAAATTCGGCTGAAGTCAGGATGAGGGGCAATCAGGAAAGGATCAATGTCAAATTAGGAGAGAAAAAGAGTGGGTTTACACAGTATATACTAGCCCAACAGAACTGTGATAATGGAAATATTGCATATCTACACTGCTTAATATGGTATGGTAGCCACCAGCCACATATGGCTATTGAACCCTTAAAATATAGCTAGCACAACTGAGAAACTGAAATTTAAATTTTATTTAATTTTCACTAATTCAAGCTGAAAGAGCTACATTGGCTACCATATTGAAGAGCACACGTATATATAAACAACATGGATAAGAAACCAGCCCTTATGCCTGCCTCAGGCCCAAGGAGGCCCAGCAGTATCCCCATTTAAGGAAGGGTCATTGATAGGACCCTGAAGGAACAGGTCAAGTAATGAGAAAGGTTTGAATGAGTACATTTAGACATATAAAAAATGGACGTCATGATAAAATCAAACTCTTTATCTTTAAGAGTGTGTGTTCAGGGGGCCAAGAAAGATGTCCATCTGGTAGAGGTCTGGAGTAAGGTGCCAGAGCCTAGAGGAAGGAAGATGGCATTCACATGGGAGGGTGATCTGGCACTGAATGGACATTTACACAGAGCAGGTGTAACGGTGGCAGTGGGAAACTGATTACACTCAGGGTGACTGAGCAAATAAGTAAATATATAAAGGATAACTGGAGCTGGATTTCTCATCATCAAAGAAGAGAATTATAAATATGGAAACAACTTAAAATGAATCTTGTTTTGTTGGACTGCAACTTGAGTTTGAGTGTGAATGCACAATTTTCAGTATTTACAGATGTATACAAAAGTGAATATAGGTGGGAATATGTGTGTGTATTACCTGGCTCTGTCGACTGTGAGGGCCTGGAAGCAGCAACATCCCAAGAGCAATAAGCACACCTATTTTCCAGACCGTGGCTTCTAAATACCATTCCCCACTAAAATGAACCAGGTTTCCTTGGAAAAATGACTGATTCCAGGGTTGGGACTCAAAAAAGTATAATATAAGCTTATATAAAATGTACGATATCTTTTGTGCTAGAAAGTCAAGGAAGTACTTCTAGAATGATGGAGATGTCAAAAAAGAATAGGAGCCAGGCTCACAGGGCTATGCATCTGCAAACCAGTATAATTGAGCCCCCAAATAAGGAATGATAGTAAAGGATCATAACCCACTTGAGTAAAAGAGAAATCTATGTGTCCATACCAATAGAAGTAAATGACTGAATAAGGGAACAGATGGACATCGTGCACCACCTGTTAGGATACAATAAGAACACACCAATCCTTCTATGATTTTCCTGCCAGAAAAGCATAACCCGAATCTATCATGGGGAAACATTGGATGGACCCAAACTGAGGGCCATTCTACATCATAAAGGGCCTGAACGCTTAAAATTATGTCAAGGTCATGAAAGTCAAGAAAAGTCTGAGAAATTGTTCTGGATTAAAGAAGACCAAAGACATTCATTCACAACTAAATATACCATGTGATCCTGAATTAGATACTTCTACTCTAAAAACATTCTTGGGACAATTGGTAGAACTTGAATGATGTCTGATGTACCTATTTTGTGCCAATGCACTGTAAGGGGAAGCCTTCAGAGATGTCTCAGAAAGACGTTCTTCTCTGGGAAAAAGAAAATAGTATGTGGGAATCTCTTCCCTTCCACCTGACACAGACATGTGTATGCTGAGGCTGATGCCCGCAGCTGTGGCAACCCTCTTGCCCACAGGGAAATGCCACTAAAAACTCAGAGAAGCCAGGCTGACATTGTTGAACTACTAAATTAACCAGCTCACAAACTGGCTACTTCCAGATTTCTTGTTATGGGTGATTTACTACCAAATCCAAACTGTTGAAGTTAAAAAGAAAATTCTGCCTTTAGGCAGCACTGGCTCTACTGTTTGCAGAAAGGGGTCAAGTAATTGAATGCTTTCTCCTACTATAGGCTGCTGTCCCTCACCAGCCAATGGCTCCTTCCTTTAAATGCCCTTCTGACTGGCAGGTTCCTAGGGTACAACTCCTTATTCGACATCAGTCCCTCCCTTCACCCTACACACACACACACACACACACACACACACACACACACACACAACTACCTACTAAAATGGAACAAGAAATCACATATATAATTATAGCCAGTTGCAGACCCTGTGTAGACTGCAAAAAAGTCAAGGCTAAAGATGAAGAAAGCAGTTTCTTTTGGACTTTAAGTCTCATGCTCTCTCCTCAGAATATTTCGCCTAGCATGTAACCTGCACCCTCTTCCCACATTTCTACCTCACAACTGCGTACATACTCAGAATCCTTGCTCACTTCCCCGCCTTCCCACTGAAAAGGCATCTCCCACCTCAGCCACTCTCAAAGACTGGACCTGAGAGATCGATGTTGATACCACATCAACTTCAAAACCCTTTCCACAGCTCTGAACATTCTGGTAATCTTCAATTTGTTGGGTAGATCTCATGCATAGGAACAGATCTATGGATGCAAGCATGGGAAATCCTCTTGACCACTCACGATACAAGCAGGCATTTCCACAGCTTTTTTCTGATTATGAAATAATGCCTCTACCCTAAGCCCAGAGAAACTTTCACTCAATTTACTATTTTTTCCTAAATTATCATGTCTGGCAAGAAACAACGAAAGATAAGCTGGGTGTCAAGAAGGGCACAGAGGATAAAGGATGTGAGGGTTGTTTTGAGTGGACAGCCAGCTAGTACCCTGCCTGTGTGCCCTGTGAGGCAGCTCGCACATTTCTGGGGAAGCTGCCAACCCTTCCCATATGGTGGCCACAGAGGGGTGAATGCTGCCCCCTTCGCCAAAAATATGTCCAAGTCTTAACTCTGGAACCTATGAATGTGATCTTTTCTGGAAAAAGGAGTAAACCTAACTCTAATGACACGTATCCTTTTAAGAGAGGGGCAGACGGAGATTCGAGTCACAGAGACATACAGAGAAGACTATATGAAGACAGAGACAGAGATTATAGTAATGTGTCCACAAGCCAAGGAAAGCCACCAGAAGCTGGGAGAGAGGCATGGAATGACTCTTCCCTGAGTCTCCAGAACCAACACTGCTGACATCTTGATTTCAGACTTCTGCTCTCTGAAGTGATGAGAGAATACACCGTAGTCATCTTAATGTTAAAGGCACCAACTTTGTGGCCATTTGTTAAGCAACCCTAGGGAACTAATATGGCGGGAAAGGCGGTTTATTTAGGGGTGGGCTTTGTCCGGAGAGAAATCATTTGCTCTCCCAGTTATCATAACACCAGTCCAGTAGGCACAAAGTCTCTGCCTACTTCCCTTCAGACCCTTTCATTGGCATAACTGGAAACTAAGAGAAGAGGGAGAGAGCCCTCAAACAAACTGGGACCTCAAACACCTTCTGAGAGGGTCTGACACCAAAGGCACCAGAAGGGAATTCAGTATGAGGAGAGGCTCCTCTGGTTGGTGTCCTAGGTGGGTGGCCAGGGCTGCTTCGGGCTCTGCTTATAGCCAAGGCTTGGTCCTTCTGCCCCCCACACAGCTGCCTGGCACAGCACTCCTGTTTTGAGAACAAAAGTCAGGTACGTGGGAATCAGCCAAAGCCCCGTCAACCGTGCTGTGAACAAGGGCCACTATGCGGCCTTGTGGGGTCTACCCCAGTGGGAGTGCCCAGCACAAGGGCACAGAGAGATAGAAGTGGGCAGGTAGGCGAGAAATCTAGAGATGTAGATACCAGGTCAGTGGGAGGGCAAAGAAGGGACAGACCCGGGTGCCGACACTGCACCTCCATGGTCTCCTCTTTCCTGTTCCCTGGTGTCCTCAGACTCGGGGTTCTCTGCAGGGTCTGTAGGGGGAGGGCCATACCCTCACGCCTAGGACAGCACCCTGCTTCTTTATTCGCTTCACAAAGTACACCATGGATACTTTTCACCTCCACACAGCCTGTACAACACCATTAGCCTCTCCCAGCTTCCCAGAGTGCACTTTAAAATCTCATCAGCTATGTTATTTTTAAACTCTAGAAAGAAAATGGAATTCAGTAGATGTTATTAAAGAACATCTACTGACCCATTTTTACCAAAAAAAAAAAACAACAAACCACCACTTCAGTCAATCAATCAATTGATATATCAGTTTCTCCATCTGGACGTCCAGCCATCAACCCACTCATCCATCCTTCTGTGCGTAAGTGTGTGAGTGTGTGAGTGTGTGTGTGTGTCTGTGTGTGTGTGTGGAATACATGCATTAGAAATGTCTGGAATTATGTTCACCTGCTGTTAACAAGAATTAGCTCTCAGTGGTGGAATTTGGAGTAAGTTTTTACTCTCTTCTTGGCTCTCATCTGGATTATTTGAATTCTTCGCTTTAGACACGTTACTTTTAGAAAAAAAATTAAGGCATTACAGTCATTATTCTAAAAGAAATATAAAAAAGGCTCTAAGTGGAAATAGAAAGGAAGGAGAAGAAACGGGAGACGAGGGAAAGTGGAAGGGAAGGGGACTAGAAGGGAGGGAAGCAGCAGAGACTGAAAGCTGGGTGAAGCCATTATCTGCACACCCACTTTAGGAGCCCTGGGGCCCAGGGTAGGGCCTCCCGTCCCGTGAACCCCCAGAGAAAGCTTATAGAAGAGTCTATGGAGGCTCATTATGGCCCAAACACCAGCCATCTCCCCTACAAAAGAAAGCCTGGCAGCCATAGCCAAGGGCCAGGGTGGTGCCCTGGCAGGCTCCCAGTGCTGCAGAACGGGCCCATGTTGTGGTTCCTCTAGCTCACTCTGTTGAGGATTTGGTATGAGAGGCCAGAAATGTTCAGCTACAGAGGAGATGACATTGTAGACTCTCCGGTTCAAGCTCCCATTCAGAGTTTCAGGACGACCACCATCTTGGACATCTTGGACATCAAAGTGACCATCAACAAGTTACTGTATCTCTCTCAGCCTCAGGTTCCTCATCTAGGAAACAGGGACATGAGACCCACTCTGGCAAGGTGCTGAGCCCAAGTGTAAAGGCCACAGGCAGGCCCCACAACCCTTCCTCAGCAAGCACATAGCCCAGTAAGAGACCCACAACACAAAGCAAATCAGCACAGATCGACTGATCCTGTGCTAAGCTCCAAACCTGTAATGGAGCCTGAAAATTCAGATCAGTATCATAATAATTGAGACATATCAGGGCATCTGGGTGGCTCAGTTGGTTAAGCGTCCGACTTCAGCTCAGGTCATGATCTCACCGTCTGTGGGTTCAAGCCCCGCGTCAGGCTCTGGGCTGACAGCTCGGAGCCTGGAGCCTATTTCAGATTCTGTGTCTCTCTCTCTCTGCCCCTCCCCCACTTCCCCACTTATGCTCTCTCTGCCTCTCAAAAATAAATGAAAACATTAAAAAAATTTTTTTGAAAAAAGAAAAAATAACTAAGACCTATTGAGCAATGATTTATCATTTAATCCTCATAACTGCAGCCTATTATCATTTAATCTTCATAACTGCCCTAAGAGGTGGGTATTTCAATTATTCCCCTTCTACAAATTAGGAAATTGAGGCACAGGAGGTTAAGAACTTGCCCTCAGTCACAAAGCTGGCAGATGGTAGCATTTTATTTTAATTCAGTCAATCCATCCCCTAAACACTATGCCCTATGCTTACTCTAACAAATAATATGTGGCTTTCATTTTCAGTGAGGTTACATTTCTAGATAGGGACTAGGCATGCAAACATATATAAAAGAATGCACCGTCATCAATTTAAGAAGACATGTGTGCATAGTACAGAGGTAGCTGGGGGCTAATAACCAAATACCTGAGAGGGTCAGGGAAGATTTCTTAGAGAGGGATGAAACTCAGTCTTGCTTTTGGAGTTTTTCAGAGTTAAAAATAAATACATCAAAGGAAGGTCCAGAAAGAAGTGATAGTTGGGGTAGGCAGAGGAGGAAGAAAGAAAGAAAGAAAGAAAGAGAAAGAAGAAAGAAAGAAAGAAAGAAAGAAAGAAAGAAAGAGAAAGAGAAAGAGAGGGAGGGAGGGAGGAGGGAAGGAGGGAAGGAGGGAAGAAGAAAGAAAGAAAGAAAGAAAGAGAAGAAGGGAGGAAGGAAGGAGGGAAGGAAGGAAGGAAAGAAGAAAGGAAGGAGGGAGGGAAGAAAGAAAGAAAGAAAGAAAGAAAGAAAGAAAGAGAAGAAGGAAGGAAGGAAAGAAGGAGGGAAGGAAGGAGGGAGGGAGGGAGGGAAGAAAGAAAGAAAAAGAAAGAAGGAAAGAAAGAAGGAAGGAAGGGAAAGAAAGAAAGAAAGAAAGAAAGAAAGAAAGAAAGGAAGGAAGGAAGGAAAGAAGGAAGGAAGGAAGGAAGAACGAGCATAAAACATGGAAGAAGTTTAATGGAGGTCAAATATTAAGAAAGCTAATGCACTGTGCAGAGGAGCACACAGTGCCCAGAGGCAGTGACACCAGAGGGCTGGAGACAAGGCTGACCAGAAGACGCGAGACGAGGGCCGGACAGGATGGCCCGAGAAGAGGTGAGACACAGAGGGGGCCAGCAGCTGGAGCAAGACGCAGTGTGGCCGCCCCGCAAGGAGCTCAGCTCTCGTCCTGCACGCACTGGCCGTCTGGGCTCCTGTGGCTTCTCCTTAGGGGAACAAAGGACAGAGGCCCCTAGGACAGATGGCCTTTTACTGAGAGCCCAGAGCTACGACCTGGGTTTCCAGACTCTGGCTGCAGTTCTGGCCTCATCGTGCTGGAGACCTTGGTCTTTGCCAGGCCCACGCTGGTGGCTTGAGTTGGAGGGATTTTTCTATTTTGTCCCATTTCTCCCCTTTCTCTTACGTCCCACCAAGTGTTTGGTACCTCAAGAGGCGCTTATGGGCGCCTTGCCTTCCAATAACCCCAGTTTCCAGTGACAGATTAACGGAAACCAAACAATAGAACTTGCCCCCCAAACAAAAAAACGAAACCCCGGCCCTGCCTTGCTGAAACACGAGTGCCTCTGTAACTCCTCCATCAGCTGCCTCCTGACCTCTCTGCCTCTCTCCAAAGACACCATAAAAGGAGAAATCAGAGCCGAAGGAACCTCGCTGTGGAGCGGATCAGCATCTTCATTTATAATAGTTCACATACTCTCCGCATTACCTCACAGCCTGATTCTAGGTTCCACACGTGAGTATAAACCAGGACAACGTGCACCCTGATCTCTGAGGCCAGTTCAGACTCAGCTCCAGACAAAAGGACAATACGTAAGGAGACTCTGCTTTCGAGGGCCCCAGAGGCTCAGAGCGGGGGGTGGGGGGGCTGCGCCGTCACCTAAGGAGTCACCTGTTGCCGGGGCGACCAGGATTTCAGGATTGGCTCCGAGTTACTCAGCTCATGAGGAAAACTCTGGAAGTCAAAGCTCACACTTAGGACTCCTCAAGGTTAAAAACCATACTTTGAACCCCATTCTTAGGGAAATAAGATATCAGGATTTGAGGGTGGGGGTTGAGGGAGTTTAACAATAGCAGAACGAAGGAAAATATGAGCATGGGCCTTGGCCAGTACCACTGGGTGTTTTACATACATAGCTGTATTAATCCGCAGAGTCCTTCAAGGAGGTTATCAGTACCACCAATTTATTTATCCAGGGAGTGAGTGGAGGTTGAGAAAGGCTCAGAGACTTGACCACAGTGAATCGGTGAATGAGAGGCCAGGTCAGAACCCAGTCGTGGCCCAGATTCAAATGGGTCATTCTGCCTGCATGACATCGCATTCAGGAATCCTTTCACTAACCCTTGCGTCTCCCAGGGATGCCTCTGGGGTGTCTCAGCCCTCTCACGGGCTCATCTGTGGCACCCAAAGGCCTCCACGTGTCCAGCAGGGCCTTGTCTTCCAGTCTGCCTGGCACCTCGACCACAACCACCAACCACGGAGGGCCAGGTTTCTGTGGCCCTCTCGGGGCTGAATAAAGACTTGTGGGTGGAGCCCGCCTGCCAGGGCAGAATGTCAGAGGGCTCTCTCACCCCAGCCCTGGCTGGGAAGCCTTTGAGTTATTAATCAGGCCAGACCAGTTTCTCCAGTTCCCGGTTAGGACACCTTTTTACATGTTGACTAGTTGATTCTTGTAGGGTTTAGCTCACAAGGCAAGTATTTGTGGTTTCTCTCCTGGGGCAACACATACTGAACAAATAGGGCAGGCTTCCTCCCAGGTACCCTGGCTCTGCCCACTCCTCGCTGCTAGTCCACCAAGGGCCACACGGCCTGGTTCTCCTCAGGTCTCACTGGGCACTAGTGTAGCTGCTGGTCCTCCAGCCCTCACTGCTGGGGCCACTGTTGATTCCACCTCTAGCCACCAAGGCCTCCTACAGTTCTATCTTGGGCTGGGGACAGCCACTTCCCTTTTTTTTTTTTTTTTTTTTTTTTTTTAGTAGTTCTTAGGGATGCAGCTAGAGAAGCATTGTAGTGTGTGGTCAAGCTACATCCATAGCCACAGATGTCCTCTGACTGGCCCAGGGTGGTGATGATAGTCCTTCTTCCTCTCCTCTGCTAAGACCCCACCATCACAGACACGTGTGCGGCCCCCACACTCTGTCCTTAGGTCTGGAAGGGCTGGGCCCCCAGGCAAATGAACCCCATGCAAATAACGCCCTAGCAAACAGTGTCCCCTCTGTCTCCCCAGCACATATGCTTAGACTTGACCGAAGCCACCTCCAGCGGACTTCAATAGACAGCATTTTCCCCTGATGAAATTATGAAAGTGTCACCCATTTTGACGGGTCTGTATGTCATTCCTAGAATTTCACTTACTCCCTAGAGAAAAATTAGATTGGGGTCAAATGTGTTGGTTGCTTCAGAAACCGTATCTAAATTACTAAACAAGAGGAAATAAGTTATGAATTAGAAAGATGTTTTGAGGCACAGAAATGATGAATTATAGGCTGGGGTTTTAAAAGCATGTCTTACAGAAATGTAATATTTTTATGCCTTTTAAAAATGTCTAATTCCATGAGAGCTATTGTTTCTTTGCATATGTGGTACTTCAAAACAAGTGGAGATATAGTTAAATGTGGAAAGTCATTAATGACCAGTGGTAACACCAAATGTTCCTAAGACTAATCTTCAACTTTAAGAAAAACAATCACACCCAAATGACCGTTTTACTTTTGTCCTTAAATGTTAAAGGACAAAGTATAAAATTCATTGCTATAAATACTGCTCATCAGAAATTTTAACTTTTCAGTGACTTTAGTTTGAATTTTCTCTTATGTTCAAACAGAAACTGAACTTCAGATTTAACAAAATAAAAGTAATAATATATTTATTAGATACCACTTCTTTCCAGGTATCATTAGGCTCTCACCACTCAGGTTGTAAATTTTATTTTTATATCAAAAGTTGAAAGGCAATTGCCCTGAATCACTGAACTGGTTATCTAAGTTCTAGAAGCTTGTGCATTCATCGGGGAGTGTATGCATGTCTCACACATGTTGGAAATATGGCAGCCACAGCTTTATTTCTCCGCCCTAACGGATTACAGTGGAAAGGCCATCCACTGAGGTGATGTCACCCCAGTTTGAGAATTTATTCTCTTTTTATTGATTGCCTTTGTTACAGTCCAGCTACTTTGTTCAGCTTTGCACACCGTTCCTCTACAACCCAACCCCCTATGCCCTTCTAGAAGAAGGATGACCTCAAGTGGGAAACAATCCCCAGCATCTGCTTAGGGCTTTGATTTCGTGGGTTTATTTTACACATCCTAATTCTGCAGGAAACTCCCTGCAGATGTGGAGAAGCCCTCGATCACTGACCTCTTGTTAAAAGACAAACAGCCAGAAACCAGAAACGTGACCGGGAAGATAAACAGCTGTGCAGGTCTCAGCTGCTTGCCAGAATGGCAACATCTTCAGAAATGGGCCTCATGTTCATTTTCACCAAGGCTGGGCCTTCAAGTTCTTTTGTTCAGTGAGAGACAGGAAAAGCACGGCACACACACCTTCCACCCCTTTCCCACACCCATGACAGACATCACTAATCAATTACTGTAGCCTATCCTTTTCCTCTGAGCCTGAAGTCCGAGAATTCTTCTCAAAAAGGAGTCCAGTCAGACTCCACAGCACCAGATTAAATCTATTTGCCATCCTGGGAGTCTAGGTGCTAAAGGATGAAGATTATACAAAAGTCTTCATGGGGTACGAGGAAAAGCATACTTCATTCAAGTCCTAAGCAGAGTAGAAAGTGCTATTTCATTGAAGTACCATATCTAAACCCAACATCCTTGATTTAAGCAAAGAACCATCAATTAAAAGAAGATGCTGGTGCTGACCGATGACTGTTTGCATTAACTGGATGTGAGCTCCGTGCCAGGCACTGCGCTAAGCACCTCTCATGTATTGTCTCATTTAATTAATAAAAGATGACTCTGATGTTAACATGACCCAGGATCCAAGTCTCATTTCTCAGATCCAACATGTTTCCCAGATGAATGTAGCAACCGTCACAGGGCAGCTGCATGCCAAGAGTGCTCTCACCCTCCCAGGACCTGAGCTCCATTAATTCTGCTCAAGAAGGAGGGCCTTCCTGAAATCCAGTGCAGCCCTGGCCCATCTGCTCTAGTCTGTCACTCAGCCACATTCTATTTCTGAAAGTGCAGCTTCAAAAAGCAGCAGACTCTGTTACATAGTCTGTCTTTGCCCCAGATGGACAGTGCAGCTTCCAAGAAGAATACACATTTTTCGTCCTCCATCTACCATATCTGCCGACATTTTTGAGAGCTCCAAGGGCCACAAATCTATCTAGCCACAGATCCAGATGATGCCAAGAGTTTAATCTCAGAGAACTGGAGAGAGAAGGAAGCTATAGTGTTTCTTCTCCCAGGCCTGGGTCAAAATCATTTGCCCCAATGGGCCAGCATTTGGCCATAGACTTGGCCAATGCCAACCCCAGCCCTCAGAGATTTGCCATGGAGCCCGAGTAACAGCCTTGGAGCAGCTGCCCCCAGAGCTGGGGAGTGAGAAAATAACAAGAATGATGATGAAAATAATAAAAATGAGAGTTACCAATTTTACTGGGTGCTTAGTAAGCCCCCAGGAAAAGTGCCAAATGCTTCACATACGCTCTCATGCTTAATCCCCAAACTCTTCTATGACCTGTTAATTCAGAAAGGCTGCTGCTGATTATCTCTTGGAGAAAGAGTTCTCGGGAGACCATGTGTTGGTTTTAAAACCAGGATTCTGGCGACATCTTTTAACTGTTTCCCCATTTGCAAGGAGCAAATTCCCCTTGTTTGTCACATGTGATATATATATATATATATATATATATATATATATAATGAAAAAAATGATCCATGTGAATGTGCTCTGGACCATTTTACAGAAAAGAGCTAACTGAGTTCTCACTTTACAACCATTCTGGTTGTGGACATAGTAGTCTGGCTTCCCGTTTGCTGGATATGTCTTATGTTACTGTCTTCCATAATGCGAATTCTAAATCTTAAAAAACTGTCTTTCTTTAAATCCTTTCATCCACTGAACTCTCAAGGAAAACAGTGGGCTGGAAGGTTATGAGCTTCTTGAGGGCAGAGGTTGTATCTTACTCATCTCTGAGTTCTACATATTTGGCATAAAAGAGTGGAGAAATGTTAGCTGAGGATAAAGGATCAGAGAGTGGGAGGGGAAGGAAGGCAGAAGCCACAACGTTCTGTAGCTGTATCTTGTCAACTAAGGTCCACGCTTTTTCAACAAGCATCTACTAAGCCTTGCGAGAGAGAAAGGCTTGTGTCTGTTTTGGTACCACCTTAAACATCGGGAGTTTGATGCAAATGTTACCTCTATGGAGAGGGAAACAGCACTGAGTAAAGTTTGAACCAAAGACTTAATAAGTGTTCTCCAGGACAACCACAATACCTAGCACCCTGGGTCTGGGTAACTCTTGGGAAAGTAGAAGTGCCCACACCGATGCCATGGGAATGTCCCCTACTACCACTGCCCTTCTGCATAGTACCAGTTGCCAGCCACTCAAACCCACACTTTTCCTGTCCAGAACTGTAGATGCCAGAATGACAAGGCTTCTGGCCAAGAAAAAAACAAAGGCTCGGCCTAATGAGAGCATGTGGAGGGTGAGAAACTCAAGCCTGAGAGGCCCGCACTTCAGAAATGGGAACCTGATACAGGCAGCTGTTTGGAATCCTGGTGAGCAATCTCCCACTCCCATGACACATTAAGGATCACAAGGACAGTAGCAAGGGGACTTCAGGTTGGCTGGGACCCACTCCCCAGAAACCATCCCTGAAAGCTGAGCCTAGGTGCACTCCTCCTGCTGCTCTTTAAGCCTCTTTACGCCTCTTCCCCGAGGAAGGAGGCTCACACTCACGGGCTGACCTGCTAAAGGTCAGGATGACCTCGAGTCCCATCCTGCTTCTTCAGGCAGGAAGCACCATCCACGGTGGCTCCCTCCACCATGACCTTGCAGCCAGCCAAGAGGGGCGATGTCCTTCTCGCCCTAGCATCCCAGGATCCACCGAAGGAACACCACTGTTAGGGCGGCCTAGCCAGTGAGGCAGGAGGGGATACTCAAATGGAATCTGGGAGAGCTAGACTGGACCCTAAAAGCTAACAGTTTTAGTCAATGGATTCATCACTGCAGCATTTAGCAGGAGTCTCCTGTGTACCAGGCAAGTTCCAGGTATTGATGACACGGCACGGAAAAAACAGCTGCTGCCAGGGATAACGATCCTCTATCTTAACCTCGTGACAGCCACTGGGTCGCATAAAATGTTAATGTCACGAGACATGCACTGAGTTTCAAATCCCAGGCATGGTGCGTTCTAACTGGGTGACCTTGGGTGCCCAACTTCCCTGGGTTGGTGGGGGAGGATTAATTAGGGAGTCATTTGAAGGACCCTGAGCAGGGTCCTGGCCTCCGGATTCCAGGCCTGGAGTTCCTCTTGCTACATCCTACAGCCAAGAGTTTCCATCCATGCATGTATCCATGCACATGTACATATCATCCTTAAAATAAGACCTGACATCCTCTACATCTTTGATCTTGCTGGGATCCTCATGGCCACCTGCAGCGTAGGCATTTGTGGCACCTGTGAGAATGACTGTCTTGTGCAGATCTCCCACTCCAGGAGGCATAAGAGACTAAGGCCCCAGCTGCTGGGCTCTGAAATCCATCACTGAAGCAAGCACGGGCACTTTGCTGAGCTTCCCAGGGGGGTGAGGGTACAGAGACAAATCTGTTCCCGGGAGACACGGATGCCTCTGACAGCTGACTCTGACTCCAAGGCTCCCCCATACGTCCTTGCTGAACACTCCTTGGAAATCCAGGACCCTGTCCCACCCCCAGCCTTCCCTCCTTTCCTCTTTCAATCAAGAACAGACCTGCACTACTGTCTGACCATTCTGTTAGCCTGCCCGTTTCCCCTAATAAATTCCTTACACATTTAATCCTGTCTTGGTGTCTGCTTCTTGCAAGACCCTGACAAACAGAATCATATGATCCCTGTTTTACAGATGGGGAGGCTGAAGGTCAAGGGGCTGAAGCCCAGCATCACACAGGGGACGGGAAAAGAGCAATGATTCAGGATCAGCTCTTCGTGAATCTAAATGGCATGGATGCTGCCTGCTTGTCCACAGAGAGCTCCGTGGATGGGCTCCAAGGTGTTATCTGTGAAGCTGTACGCCCCTCCCCAGGTTCCACAACTGATTAGCGGTGGGCCAAGACCAGAGCCCAGGTTTACAGCGCACAAGTCTGGGACTCCTCCTCCTTCCCTGCCATGCTCCAGGGCCAGACTGCATCGGAGGCATCCCGGCTACTCGAGCCTCTGCGGGTCAGCCCGCCCCACGGTGCCTGGGGAGCCACAGCAGGTTTTTGCATTTAGTAAGTGTGTTTGGAGACAATCATTTCATAAAGGCTAATCCACTCTGAGTCGGAGCCAGCCGAGACTGATAACTCCAAGTTTCCCCAAACGCAGAGTTCAGATGCAAAGCCACATTTCTTCCCAGTGATCTGGCTGCCTGAGACCTGTCTTCAGATGAAACTGAGTGTGCATGTGTCCGCATCCAAATTTTCTTGGCCTGCCCTGGTCGGAGATTTCAGAGCTGCTTCCCCAATGCCAGGAGCAGCCCGACAAAGGGCAGCCACCCCTCCGTCACCATCACAGGCCAAACACCTAGGTGGCTGGGGGAGACGCCCAAATGCCACCTCAGGAAAACCAATCAATGCAGTCTAAATGACTGTAGCAGAGAGATGGGAGCGGAGACAAACAGCTTTGCCGGCTGGGGGCCACCAAGAGGAGTGCAGGGAGTCAAGCTCAGGTCTCTGACTATGCCCCAGAAGACACACAGGTGGGAGAGCAAATTAGCATGGCTTTTTCCTCCCCACTCGCCAGGGCCAGACGGCCATGACCCCTGCTAAGCAGCCTAGTTAGAGACTGGGCCATTCCAACCTCTGATGTGTCAACTGATGTCTGTTTTATTTTAAGTTACTCACTGAACTAGCCTCTCTCTCACTCTTGGCAGCCAACGGAGCATGGCCAAGTGACGGCTGAGCAGAGGCAGAGAGAGAAAGTGAGAGAAACAGAGTGGGTTTAGAAAATGGTATTTTAGAGCCGAAGGAACACAGTGCAAGAAGCGCTCTCTTTAACTGGGTCCCAGAAGAACAGAGAAGGCAGGAAGGAAAGAGCTAACAGCGAGGGCTTTGCTGCGTGCTAGGTACCGTGAGAACCGATTTACGGGCATTATGTCATCTGGCCCTCACAGTGACTCTAGATGACTGATGCTATGATCATTTCCATTTTACAGAAGAAGAGACTGAAGTTCAGAATGGTAAAGCAGTCCTCTAAAGGCCTCCTGGCTAATAAGTGGTCAGGCCAGGACTTTAACAAGTCAGTCTAATTTTAGCCCTTACTCTATCAACCATAATAATGAACTGTGCCCGGTGTTTACGGAACGCCCACTGTGCACGCTCAATGTTTCAATTACATGAGCTCATGGGCTTCTCACAGTAACCTTACAAAAACTATTGTCACACCCATTTCTGAGATGTGAGAACTAAGACCCAGAAAGGTGGGTTTTAGTAAAGTTCATATAGTTTGTAAGTGGGGGGCATGGTTGAAACCAAGACAAAGCCACTCCATACACCAAGAGTCCTTCTTGTGGGTGCCCCTACATGAGGCTGCAGCCACTCCCCATGTGGCCCAAGAGAGCATAATACTAGCAATGATGCTGAATACTGACTGGACATTTAAAATATCCTCAGAATGAAACTCAGCACTTTGTCCAAATCATCTCATGAAATCACTGCCACAGCCCTTGTGAGCTAAGTTACGTTACCTTAATGCCACAATCTGAGGCTCAGAAAGGCAGGGCCACACATGTAATCTGAGCAGGGCTGGAGTTCTACCTCAGGTCCCGCCACATTGCCTGCCAACATGGCGAGTCATAGGAGATGACATCAAGTATTTCACCTTTCCACTCAATTAAAGTATGCCTCTTGGCTGAAGAATCCCTTTAAGGCAAGTTGTTAAGAAGACAGCAAAGGACGTTACCGGGTTTCATTCTGAACAAGAGTCCCTAAAAGAACCTTCTAGAAGTTATGGGTGTGTGGGTCACCCAGAGGCCTGGCCCCCTTTCTCTTTAACTTGAATTTTTCTCAGGCCAAAGCCTCCCACAGTCGACCTCAGATTTCCCAGGATGCGGCACTGGCCTTTTAAGTTAGGGAGACTCTAGCCGAGGCCTGAACTCACACTCAGCCTGGCCCACTCCCTGTCGCCAGGCAGCCTTATTTTTCCACCCATGATGATGAATCCAACCTGTCAGGAAAACCAGGACTATTTTTAGCTCCTAACTGATTTTTATCTAAATTTAACTTTGGGCCATGGCACCAGCAGTTATGTCCAAAGGGCAGCCAACGTTTTCATGGTGACACATCATAACGGACGCTTGGTATTTGTCAGATGCCCTGGCTGTGCCTTAAGCTAAAATAAGACACACCGCTCTTCAGGAAAAGGATCTTGATCCTGCAGGACTAGAGTCATCAGACCGTAGATATTATCCAGCCCCCTCCTTTTACAGATGAAGAAGCTGAGGCCCAGTGAGCAGAAGTGACCGAAACCCCAAAGCTCGCTTTTTCACCACGACACTACCTTGCCTCTAGGGAACTCAGTGAACAAATTAGATGCGACATCTGCAGAGGGCCATAATTTTTTTATTTTATAAATCATACCATCAAAAGCTCAGGGTTTGTTGAACCCTGATCTCCGGTAAGCAGCGGTAACTGTCTGGTTCAGCGTATTTAATAAGCCCATGGAAAGTGGACTTTTTCCAAGGTTCAGAGTTTAAAAAAAGTTCCAACTGAAAAAAGCCAGTGTAGAATGTTTTTCTCTCTCCCCTGCTAGAGTTTGGCTCCTGGGGAGGAGGGCATTATCACTTTTATGTACTGTTCTAGCTCCGGAGCTCAGAATAGCACTTGGCACACAGTCGACAAATGATAAATATTTATTAAATGGCACGCTAACTGAATAAATGAACAAATGAACAAATATGAGAAAGATAAGCTTTAGGCTGGAACCAATGATTGGCAGGTAGGGGAGAACAAAGCCACAGGCAAAATAAAGCAAGATTAACCTTTTCCCTTCTTCCCACCAAGGTATGTGGCCAATGAGGTCTTGTAGGAGAATCAGATAAAGGGGGTCTGCATGGGCTGCAATGAAAGGCAGCCTGAAATGCCCAAATCATTCACACAGATGGCTAGCCTGTATGACTGAAGACTGAATTAAAAGGAAAAAGAGGGGCGCCTGGGTGGCTTAGTCAGTTAAGCGACTGACTCTTGATTTCAGCTCAGGTCATGATCTCATGGTTCGTGAGTTCAAGCCCCACGTTGGGCTCTGCGCTGACAGCGCGGAGCCTGTTTGGGATCCTCTCTCTCCGTCTCTCTCTCTGCCCCTCCTCTGCTCCCTCTCTATCTCTGTCTCACAATAAATAACATAAACCTTAAAAAAAGAAAAGAAAAAGAACTAGGATGGAGAGAAATTAACGAAGGAGAGCACAAGAATGCCAGTAACATTGGGGTCGCAGTGGATTCGACAGCAGAATCCAACCCTAGAGGAGAGCCTCTCCCCGAAGCCAGAGTTCTTCATATTTGTAGAGTCAGATCATATCAGGGTCCGGAAGGAGGACACATGGCCAATCGGTGAGGCAGTTAACAGCGTAGTTTTACTTTTTTGTCCCTTTCTTCATTTTAGTAACTACAGACTATATTCGCTACAGTACACGCATTTAAACTGAGAAATTGCCACAGGCACGACTGAATTAATGAATGTATTCCGAGGGTCCGATGGTATCAGGTGTCCCAGGCCCCACACTGTAACACATTTATTTTCACAACCAGGTCACTAAATATATAAACACAAAAGGTTGTATTTGTGTATCTTTTAAGGCACATGATATGGGGAGTGAGGTGAAGAAAAAGCAGCAAGACAAAAAGCAGGATTTATAAAAAAGAAATCCAAATATGGCTTTATTTATTGAACGCCCATTATATGTTCAGCACTACACTGTAGAAGATTATGGGGGGGCAGAAGGGGATGCTGGGATTTGGGGTCAGGGAAAGCAGAGGAGATTCAAAAAATAAATATAACAGAATTCTTGACTTCACAGAGCTCTAATTTATTAGGGAGATAAGACAAACACATTCATGTATAAAATAAATATACATATTTAGCATAGTAAAGCATTCGTGAACTGATTTATAAATTGTGTGATTCAGAAAGTTCTAAGAAAGTAAGCTCTAGGTGGTTCAGGGTCAGTCATGGGGGGCTTCCTGAGAGAGGTGACCAGCACCTGGTGGAGGAAGGCTAAGGTTTGGACTGGCAGGAGCTGCTTGACACAATGGTGGGCGGCAGGACTCTGTGAGCCCCTCCACAAGTATGGGAACTCATGCATTTCACAGGGGGACTAGAAGGCTACCATAAACAGTTAAAGGGAGGACATGGAATAAAAAGAGTGGTCCAGAGGAGTGTTCAAGTTGTGAACTGCGTATCCCTTTCATGAACACAACAAACGTTTACTGGGCCTGTCCACCACCAGATGCTTTCACATATACTATCACCTTTGACCATCACTGCAATCTGAGGGGAAGATCTGGTTCCCATTTCATGGGGGACAATGGAGGATCATGGGGACTAAACATCACAGAGCCGGTGAAGGTCAGAGGCAAAATGCTGCTCTCGGTCTGTCAGCCTCCCAGCCCTCTCCTCTCTCTATGCTTTCCCACTGCTGAATGAGTTTTGTGTTGTCTGAAAAGAAATTGCTGTAGTCTCTCCCTGACCATATATCTCAACTATAGCAAAAGGCACTCCTGATTCCTATTAGCAATATAGTTTTTTACATTTCCATCAACACCATCATGCTTCCACCCGCAGCATGAGCACTGTCACTATTACCACCGCCATCAATATCATCACCACCACCACCACCATCAACATCATCACCACCACTACCACCACCATCAACATCATCACCACCACTACCACCACCGTCAACATCATCACCACCACCACCACCAACATCATCACCACCACCATCACCACCACCACCATCAACATCAACATCACCACCACCACCACAACCACCACCATCAATATCACCACCACCACCATCACCATCATCATCATCACCACCACCACCACCACCAACATCAACATCATCACCACCACCACCGTCAACATCAACATCATCACCACCACCACCACCACCACCATCAACATCACCACCACCACCACCACCATCAACATCAACATCATCACCACCACCACCACCACCACCATCAATATCACCACCACCACCATCA